>JAOYMU010000192.1:17738322-17749230 GCA_025802295.1 Psammodynastes pulverulentus
CACCAGGTCCTTCAGGCCATTACTAAGGCACCCTTTGAACCTCTTAGGGAAGCTCCCCTCAGGATTTTAACTTATAAGGTGGTCTTCCTGGTCGCTATTACCTCGGCCAGGAGGATATCGGAGCTTGCGGCCCTTTCGGTTAGGGAGGACCTCTGCGTCTTCCACTCAGACAGGGTGGTTTTACGTTTGGACCCTGCTTTCATTCCCAAGGTCAATTCGGCCTTCCATAGATCTCAGGAACTGATTTTGCCAAACTTTTTTATAGTCTGGTGACCAAAATTGGATGCAGGGGTCTGCAACTTTAAATACTCAAAGAGCCATTTGGACCTGTTTCCCACAGAAAAGAAAACACTGGGAGCCAATAATTTAACAACCAGCGTGACTGGATGGATGTGGCCAACTGAACGTCACTCATTCCACCTAGTCACCTCCTGATCTGGAATATGGAGTGAGTCTCCATCCCCTGCCATCACCCTTACCTTCTTAGGCCAGGTGAAGAGTGACAGGGAGGGGAGGGGCAGGGCCAGCCAGTGGTAGAATCAGCCAACGGGGAGCCGCAGCAGAGGGCCAAAAGAGCCACATGCAGCTTCAGAGCCTCAGGTTGTAGACCCCTGTACTAAGGCTTTATAGATTTGTATTAGTACCTCACTTGATCTTGATTGTATCCCTCTGTTAATGTAATTTAGGAATGCATTAGCTTTTTTGACTGCTGCTGCACACTGCTGGCTCATATTTAGCTGGTTGTCCACTAAAACTCCAAGATCTCTCTCACAATTACTACTATTAAGCCTGATTTCACCCAGTCTATATGCGCACTTTTGGGGTTTCTTGCCAAAGTGTAGGACTTTACTTTTCTCTACATTGCATTGCATTTTGTTAGATATGGCCCAGTATTCTAGTCTGTCAAGATCCATCTGGATCTTGAACCTAACTTCTTGGGTGTTAGCGATTTCTGCCAGCTTAGTATCATCTGCAAATTTGGGAAGTTCCCCTTCTATTCCCTTATCTAACTCATTAATAAAGATATTGAAATGTATTGCGCCTAAGACAGAGCTTTGTGGCATCCCACTGCTTACTTCCCTCCATATAGACCCATTAAAGACTACTTGTTGAGAATGGTTTGTCAGCCAGTTGTGAATCCATCTGGTAGTGGTGCTATCTATCCCACGTTTTTCTAGCTTACTAAGAAGTAGGTTGTGGTCTACTTTGTCGAATGCCTTGCTGAAATCTAAGTATATTATGTCCACAGAATTTTGCTGGTTTATTAATTTAATCACACAATTCTAAATAACTATTGTAGAATCATAGGGAAGAAATTACTGTAGGATTCCAGTAACTAAAATTATGAGAATTGAAATTTTGTTTTGTTTAGATTCTGAAATCAGAAGATTTGGATGATGGTAAGGCTGATCTTTAAAAATGCTCTTAGTTTCTCCCCAAATACTTCATCATTTCAATGGAAGAGGCTTCTTATAGTCTCTGTTTTATTTTGTTTTGTTTCCTCATAATCTTTGTTTTATGCGATGTCATCTTTAGTTTAAGGTCATATTCTTTTCTGGTAAAAGCTATCCACTGCCTGAAGCAAAGAGGGGGAGGAAACCTTATAATGGCCGTTGGAAGTAGGGGTTGGATTCCCATAGGATGGAAGCAGCATGCTCATTTTCTCAGAATTAAGTTTGATTTTGCTCACGTTTTGTTGTTTTTCAGCTACATTTATTCCATTCTGACTCCATATCAGATTGTAAATTATTTTCTTAAGCCTACATGACAGTTAATATGCATTTCCATATGCATATCTCCTATTAGGTCCTATTAGATGATCATTTTTAAATGTGATTTGTCCTGAATATTATGCATACCCTACATAGGAATCAGAGCAATATTCCACATCAATGTGTGCCCGCCTACCACTTAATATTTCTATATATTCTTTGTGCCTAGACTTTCCTGATCTAGGAATCCTCCATTTTATGCAGATTCAACCACAAAAATGCTCAATACCCATTTTAAGAGATGAAATCAATAGCTCTGGAAAGTCCCTAGATTGGGAAACAGGTCCAAATGGCTCTTTGAGTATTTAAAGTTGCAGACCCCTGCTTAAGTAAGACCACACCTAGAGTAGTGCATCCAATTTTGGTCACCAGACTATAAAAAAGATGTTGAGACTCTAGAAAAAGTGCTGAGAAGAGCAACCAGGATGATTAGGGGATTGGTTTGCCATTTGTCAGAAATGGTGTAAGGTCTCTTGCTTGGGTGGGGGAGTTGGACTAGATGACCTACAAGGTCCCTTCCAACTCTGATTATCTGCTATCTCTTATCTGTAACTTAAAATTGCATTTGCTTTTTTACCCTTTTGGTCATCATCATGCTATTGACTGATATTTATTTTGTAATCAAATTCCACGTTAGTATTGCCAAGCTGCCTGTTCTGCGTAGCTGATTTTTGTTTCCTTAAGGAAGAACTTTGCATTTGCCTCATTTTACCCATTTCTCAATTTCTCTTTTATAGGGTATTAGCAATGCTGCTGTATGTCATTTACAAAGTTGACTTCTTCATCCCATTCATTAACAAATATCTTTGTCAGTTTGAAAACTCAGACTGAATCTCAGAATGAATCTGGTAACATTCTGGTTGCAACGAAGGACCATTAATGAGCACCAGTTTTCCTTCCATTTTGTACTTATACCCTCTTCCATACTGTATTGAGCTAGCTTATTAATCAAAATGACATGCAACGCAGCTCTCCATATTTTTGTAAAATCAAGATATAGAGTAAGTATACCATTTCCACACCCTACATAGCACAATATCTCATCAAAACTCAGATAAGATTAGGCTGGCATCTAAGATAAGGTTCTTGACAAATTGAGGGTGTCCTTTCAAGAGTTTTATAGATTAATCACCCTTATCTGATGGCAGTTATCTTCTTAACGCAGAAGAGTGAGTCAAGTCAAGTGTCTTGAACTTTGCTGGCAGAGCACCAAATGCAAAACTCTGGAGTGTTTCTGTGCATCAGGAAAAGACGTGCTATTACTGTAATGTTTTCAAGTCTTCAAATTGCAAAAATAGTGTCCTTTGCTTCTTGAAATTTGACTGTAGCCTACAAAATGCGAAAACACGTAATTTATGTGTGTACTGGAAAAGCCACAAGCTAAAAGCCAAACAAGCGTGATTGTCATTGTTATGTTGCTTATGGGCTATGCTGAAGTTAGTCTATTGTTGTTGCTTGCATGTGTCAAAGCTCTATTTTTTTGTTTGTGGAGGCAAGAATATTATATAAAGGGTGCTGAAATGTTGTGCCACTGTTTGTCATGGGAACAGTTTTTTCATTCTCCTGAGCAGCCCAAATTCTACATCTGTGGAGATGGGGCGGTATATAAGTCTGACAAATAAATAAAAATAAATAAATATACAGAGATGCTACATGAAAACAGGGAAGATTTCCATCCATCTTCCCCAACCATCAGAGATCATGTTCAAAGGAATTTGTTTAACACAAACAAGCAGTAATAAGTAGCTTAAAGAAAAAAAATAAATGACCAAATAAACTACACAAGTCAAGAAAATTGGCTGAATGTAGCCTATACTTGTAAGCCATTACAACATAAGCTAGTAAAATTTATGCCTCTGCATCTCACTTTTCTCTTTGCCTGCCAATGAAATCAAAGTGCATCCACCACATTATTGGGAGGGGGGGGGAAATCAGGCATTTTCAGTAACTGAGGTAAGGAATTAATCAGGACTCCACTTTTCCAGCACTGAAAAAATGGCAGTTCCGTCCAAGCAGTTCATGGCAATGATCTGCTTCTCTGCTTTCCAAAGGCGATGACAGATTTCACAAGTCTTCTGGACAACTTCAAATGTTTCTCCACCCTGACACGGTGACAAACTAGTTCTCCTAGGAAAGAAGAAAGAAGATGCTATTGTGTCCACTAATGAAGTTTAGGGCTCTTCCTCAGGAGAAGTTTGAGAAAAGATCCTTGAATTGTTTACCATCATTATGACAGGTTGTTAATTTATTTTTTATTTATTTAAAAGGGAGGAGCATTTAAACGTTGGTCCGTAATCAAAGGATCTTTCAGTGCAGACACATTTAGTACAGCTCACGTTTTTCCCATTTCACCTTCAATCATGGACTAACACAGGACGGTCATTTGTGAAGGCCAGGTGGCCTTCTGCATGGTTGCACAGACAGAGCAACTGAAATGTTTCTGACTGCAACCAGTATTTGAAAATTATCACTATATGGTCCTCCACAAATTGTGTGCATTCAGTTAAAACAGAAGAAAGGGGCTGTTTTTTGCCACAGACCTCATTCTAGTTTCAAATATTTCAGATGATTGCCTGAAATTTAAGTATGTCTTTTTTCCATCAGCATGCAGCCTAAAATTCCTTTCGTGTTAGTTTGTTGAAATCCTTTCCCCAGAAATTCCAGTTATATGATTGGTCATATTTACCTTTTCTTTTTGTAGGATTATGAGACCTCCAACATTGTGGGATTCCTCCTACTTTAATCCCATTGACCTATTTTACTGGATCAGTCAGAGAAGAGATAGCCAGATCCCCTCCTTCCACCCTCTCTCTTCTGAAACAGGACATGGTTAACAAGCAATTCGGGGATATAAAGGAGATGCCATTCTTCTATTAGTATTCATTCTTGTTTCTGAAATTTGTTTATGACGGCATCATTCACATTCTTTCTTCCTTCGGCAGTGCAGTTTTTCCCTCTGATTATTTTTACCCAGATGCTCTCCACTGGTTTTCTCAGATGGATGGTACTTTGAATTGCTTCTTCAATTGCATTGATATATTTGAATTATTCAGTTTTTGTATTTCAATAATGCTAATTATCCCACCAAAGCTCAATTATGTCTATCAATCTACAATTGTTTCTATTCTTAGATATGAAGCTCCCTCCCTGACATTTGCATAGCCACTCTGGGGTTTTTTGAGGTGTAGGGGAGTGGATATTGTGTTGCATAGCCTACTTCCAGATAAAAGGCTCAGAGGCAGAAATATGCATGCATATGAATATGTATGTATATATGGATGGATGGATGAATAAATGGACATGTCAGGGTAATTATGATTTGATAGCTGACCAGCTTCTGTAATACTGTAATACTGTAATGCTGCAATGTTGTAATGATAATGCAATGGTAGTTATGAGTCAGCAGAGTTATTTGACTGCTACCACTTTAAGAGGTTATAATATAAGAAAGGCCATGTGAGGGCGTATCTCTCTCTCCATGTGTGCTTCAATGATGTAGCTGATTACTGATTGCTATTTGTTCAAGGCCTGTATCAAAGTACTTGTATGTATATTTGCTTTTGTAAGGATAAAACCACTATATGTAAATACAAACCTGTATGCTGCATTTGCTCCTGGCTTATCTCACCTAGTCACACTGTGTGCACTCTGACAGGATGGACAAACTCATGGATGGATGGATGATGATAGATAGCTTACCATTGCAGTCAATATTGCTAATATATTTGCCCCAAGCAGGTCCTTAATCCCAAAGAAAGAAAAACAGTGAACAACGAGACCAAGTTGAAAAAGCCATGCCGCTAGAACAAAATGGAGTGTGTGTGAATATATTTTGATTGTGAAGTGCTTTTGTTGGTCTCATTGTTTTTCTCATCCACACAGCCTGATGTATCTGCAAATCACTAGCATGTTGCATGCTTAATCTATTCCTACTTAGTCTGTACTTTATTCAGACATGTTTATAGTTTCTTATTCTGCTTTTGTATTGAATCCCATTCCCAGTTTGTGCTGCCCATTTCTTCATTTATCCCTTCTTGCTGCATTTAGTCAGTTGTGTGACACACACAGAGCCAGCTGCAGCAACTACACTAACAGATGTAGCCATTCCCCAAAATGTTCACAATGTACTACGCATAATAACAGGCAAGGAAATATGAGATCAAGGAGCTTGATATTTAAAGAAAAAAAATAGTTGGCAATCTCTGTCATATGCCATCCTTTGACTTTTCATTCACCTCACTGTTTTCTTCCTCAAGTCTTTGATCTGTCTCCATCAACCCCAATTCTCTCCCTCAATCTTCTCTCCCTTGGATCCAGGGAGAAATAATAACAGAACAATCATATTGAGGCAGTGATACTTTTAAAACCAGTAGCACTTGTCCCTGAGGAATTAATAAAGAAATGATTGAACAGCTCAACCTCGGATTTCAAGCTCACTTGATTAAATGTCCAAGATTGTTGATAGTCTATGGCACGTGTGTCAAACTTATGGTGTCATGTTGCTGTCACGTGACGTATCGTGATGGTTTTTCCCTTCATGGAGGTGGGGTGGGCGTGGCCTATGCAGGACGCACCTGTTCCGCAGTCCGTCAGTTTGACACCCTTGATCTATGGGAACCAGGACAAGAAGTCTGCAATGTGAAACAACTTACCTGATAGAAAACCCCACCAGGCTAAATCTGGCCCTAAGTCGCTGGAAAATGCCATTGCATTAGAAAATTGATTTCAACTATCAAGTATTTCTAAGAAAGTAACACATTGCTTTCTATGTCTTTCATTTAGACCCCCTTAAAAATGGAATTTTTAAAAATCTGTTTTAATATTTAGCCCTGATTATCTTAGTCCAGTTTTTTGTTCTGAAGAAGCAAAAGTCTTACTGAGCTGCCTCAAAGGACAATGCCTGATGTTGAGCATGTAACACATCCACCTTTCTTCTCTTGCTGCTCCTTGGCTGTAATATTAATTTACTTTTTTAAAAGCATAACAGAACAACAATCGATACATGTGAAGTGCAAAAGCAAACTTGCTGATGCGACCACCTCATAATTCTCACATTGGGTGATGCTCCATTTCCCACTGACCTTTGAGATAACAATTCCGATTGGCTAGAATTAGATGGAAGGTTCTCTGGGGTTTCCCAGCCATGAATAATATATGGCATCTCCTAAGCTGAGCATAGCAGCATTAATTACAACAATCAATGGCAGCATTCATAAACCATGAACCTATGATCTTCCTATCTGTAGCAGTGATCTTCTTTCCAGCATTTACTGACATTTCTAAACGGATTTATTCTGAGGACATTAGCACATGCTTACTATGCCTTTCTGAAAGCACTCTCTTTTCTCTGTGATTTATATCCTGGCCAGTGCATAATTCCTGACTCATTTGCACTCAGCTTGGAAAAAAAGTGGGTGACAATCCAATGAATTGCAGTTAACATGGGACACATGAGCTGGTGCTAATCAATGTTAGAGCTTCTGACCTGGTCCATAAATACACATTTGTTGATTGTTCATGCAGTCCAAGAAAAACATGTAATTGTAAATGTCTATGGAGATTCTCAGTCATCCAGGTCATGGTTGCCCCAAAGGTGCTTTTTCAAAAGCCAACTAAACTTTGTTTTTCCTTGAAGATGTTTCACTTCTTATCCAAGAAGCTTCTTCAGTTCTCCACCATTCAATCAGAACTGAAGTCTTGGATCAGAAGCGAAACATCTTCACGGAAAAACATGGCTGCATTTCTGTATCTGTACTTTCTGTATATTTACATAAGAGAAAGATAAAAATTCTTGATGGTCATAGTCACAGAATTCAAGCATGCAACCCTGTTAAATTCAGCTTTTTATGGGGAAGAACTAATAATAATAATTACTTATCAATAAAGATGGTTAGGATGTTGGGTGATATTGTGACAAGAAGTGACAATGACTGCTTGAGTTCTATGATGTTTTCATAAGGCATGAATAACATAAACTAAAATACATGTATTCCTCCTTAATATATATGTGAATTAATTGTCATCACTTCAAGCAGAATTCCAGCCATCTACACTCAACAGTGGACAGATCTGCTTTTTGATGATCTATTTTCTCTTTAACTCATGTTGGCTTTAGAAAAAGTCTTTGAGCCCTATTTTACTGTGCGTAGAAGAACCACTAGTAAATTACTCTGAAACCAAACTTGTGTCTTTTTCTAAGGATCTTGTACACTGTAAGCTTCGATGGCAGATAAACAATAACAAAATTGTTAAGACCATACTGGATTTCTTCCATAAGCAGAGAAGTACATAACTGTTGGATAAAACTCTTTAGAGCCAATTCATCTCCCAGATGTTAAATGGCTCTCAGGTATGTACACCTAATAACTTAAGCACCATTCAGTCCAGATTCCTAACATTCATTCTTTCATGTACATAGCTGCATTCCAAATGTAGGAATCTAGGATGGTGATCCCATTGGATTCAAGTGTCTATGGAGATTTTCAATTATCCAAGTCCTGGTTGTCCCAAAGGTGGTTTTCCAAAAAAGCAACTAGACTTTCTTTGTTTTTCTTTGAAGACATTTCACTGCTCATCCAGAAAGCTTCCTCTTGGATGAGAAGCGAAATGTCTTCAAGGAAAAACAAAGCAAATCCAGTTAATTTTTAGAAAAGCATCTTTGGGACACTGGACACAAGGATCTCCATAATAGCTGGTTCTACTTTTCAGCTTAAGTTATGCCTTTTAACATTCTCTAACCATGAGCTCACTGACCATTTTTCTTCTTCCTGAAAACTAGAATCCAGTGTGATCATATTGGGGTAGCTTGTGATCATATTGGGGTAGCTTGTTATCTCAAGCTCTGCTGGCCATACTGTAAGTGAATAAGATCTAAAGACACAATTTGTCAGCAGGTCTTCAGTATAGCCATCCAAGAATATCAGGGTTATCTTTAGTTTCTTTTCAGTTTACCCAAAATTTCAGATGTAGTACAGTATATTGTTTACATATGTTTCATTATTTGGGTGGAGGTAGTTACTTGTTACCAGATATTTAGATTTTTACTCTTATTTTTATTTTGTATTCTTTGGTTTTAAGCCTTGTGAACCATTGTGTGATGAGTGTCCATCCAAATCATTGAAACAAATTGAACATATACATCTGTGTAACCAATACTGGCAGGATATAAACTGGAAACACTTCATAATAGTACATTTCTCATTCAGTATTATCTGTCCAACATATGTTAGACCTCTTTGTTTAGTCCTCTTTAGTTTTGTCCTCTATGATATTGGAAGGAAGGTATGTATCATAATGCCCCATCTACAGAATGAATTTGTTCTTGACCATGTGTTTTCTCTAGCAATTTGCTTCCTACTCTCATAATTCTGCTTGCAATAAGAAATTCTACCTATTCCAAGGATGACTTTGTTTGCTTATCAGGCAAGAAAGTTAACAACTCCAAAACACTTGAAAAATTACTTACAGCTGCTTTATGCTGAAAGCTATTATTTCCATTTTAGAATTTATGATCAAGTAAAAAAATATGCTCAGTGTCTTGTTTATATGCTTTTTATTGCATGTGACTAGTCACTGATTGCAATAAAGTTATGCACACAATTAAACATTAAATGCTTTTTTGCCTGTATGAAGTCAAGCAAGGAAACTTACTGAAAAAAGACCCCATTGTACAATTTTCACAATCTCATAGCTGCATAAATAGGAATAGCACAATTTAATTTTATTTGCATGTTCATTCATTTATAAATTGTTATGTCTCACCTCTATGGTTAAGGATAAAGAATATCTGTAAAGATATAGGAATTGTGTTATATTGTGTTATAGAAAGATATAGGAGTTGTGTATGCATAATAAGGTTATGCACACAGTTAAGCATTAAATGCTTTTGCATGTAAAGTTAAGCAAGAAAATTTATTGGAAAAAAACCTTCATAGTATAATAAAGTTCATAATCTCATAGCTGCATAAATAAGAAGTAGCACAATTTAATTTTACTTTCATATTCATTCATTATTTGTTAATTATTATGACTCTTGTCTATGAAACAAAATGTTAAAAAGTTATGATTTGTCTTACCAAGAACATCTAAATCATATTAAAGTAACCAAAATATATTTACAATCCCGCAGGTATGTCACTACTTTTGAACACCCCTAATATTTGGAAATTGAAAGTTGAAAAATTTGATACGTCCTAAAATAAAGAGTTATCTGAAAAGATATAGGAGTGAAAAAAGATAAAATAAAATGCAGCCTGGTCTAGGGAAGAACGACCAAAGAGGAGGAGGAGGTTAGGGTTAGGGTTATATATGTGTGTCACCTTGAGTTATTAATAAAAATAGTAAATGCAGGATATGAATGAATGAATGAATGAATGAATGAATGAATGAATCATCATAACAATTCTTAGTACTGTGACATAGAGTTGGTTGTCATCTCTCCTGCAAACAAGCACCAGCATGAGCTCACAATGGCTATTTTCTGCCCTGGACAGCTCCCTTTGGTCAGCCTACCTCATTCAGGCAAGCAGGATTATAATAGCCCCAGATATGGACTTCTTCTTCAGGTAAGCAGCAGTAGTATCACGATACTTGCTTCTTACTTTCAGACTAAACATATCAGCAGGCACATTTGAAGTAAACCTCTCTTGTTCACATCTGATAGAGGGAAATATTTGTAGGTTGGGGTTGAAATGAGGGGTCTTAAGTGCTCTCTGAGCTTAGTTGTTTTCTTGTAGACATTTCATTACCCAAACTAGGTAGCAATAGCACTTAGACTTATATACCGCTTCACAGTGCTTTACAGCCTTCTCTAAGCCGTTTACAGAGTCAGCATATTGCCCCCAACAATAATCTGGATCCTCATTTTACCCACTTTGGAAGGATGGAAGGCTGAGTCAATCTTGAGCCTGGTGAGATCAAAACTGCTAAATTGCAGGCAGCTGGCAGTCAGCAGAAGTAGCCTGCAATACTGCACTCTAACCACTGCCCCACCGCAGCTCTTCAGGTAACAGCATCAATGCCGGTAGGGAATAGGGTTTGCTCTCAGTTTATATTCTAGTGCAGGGGTTCCCAATCTTTCCGGCTTGCGGCTCCCATAACGCTTCGGATTTTTTCCCGCGGCTCCCTTAGACATCTG
>JAOYMU010000192.1:17845957-17856705 GCA_025802295.1 Psammodynastes pulverulentus
CCCATATAACAGCTAAAGGTTCTTGGCAGTACGCCCAGACTTACTGTCACCTGAGCTCCACCCAGTCACATGATCACTCAGCCTACCCAGCTGGTCATTAGGGCAGAGAACCAGTTGTTAAATTATTTTAATCCCACCACTGGTCCCAGCCAATATCAGGCGGTATGGGAAGAGGACTTGGCAGAGTTGGAAGGAGCTTTTTGTGTCACCAAGTTCAACCTTCTGTTTCAAGTAGGAATCCAGATTATCTGGGAGAGGAAAAATTTCCATCTTCTGCATGAGTGCAGAAAATAGAAAAGAACCTTGCAACTCTGTGACTAATTGGTTCCAGGCAATTTCCTTTGGGCTCAGAGATGGAAAAGAAATCAGGTAAATGTTTCTTGGCTATTTATGACAGGAAAACAGTTCTTACCAGTTAACCTCTTTTCTTTTGTTATTTGTTAACAAATATTTTGTTATTTTCTCTATTAATTGAAAGATAGGAAAAGAACATGGCAATGTAATTAGGATACTAATTGAATATTAGATTGATTTCATAACTTGCATATTTACATGCATTTTGTGGAGTTTGAGAGGAAAAAAGAACATATTACTATTTCCAAGTTGTACAAATAATTGTGATAATTCCAACATTAAAATATGCTGTTTTCAAATTGATTTATTGCAATAGTGTCTATGAATATGTTTCTCCTCAGCTTGCAAGTGTACCACCCTTATAGATATGCCATGAGTGAAAATTCTCAACTATTAGTGATTTTGCTATTCTATCCTCAGTTTTTCATCATCTTGGTGCCTTCCTAAAGCATGTTAGATTACTCTTAGAGTTCCTAGGCCCAGTGACCATTCATGGGAAGTTGTAGTTGAAAGTACCTAGAAGTATTAGGTTTTAGAAGGGCAAGTACTTCTTTCAACCATCCTTACCATTTTTCAGTATCACAGAAAAAGTCCAATTCTTTTGCCATTTAGCTGCCAATATCCAGAAATGCTTTAGATTATAAGTACAACTACAATGGAGCCCAAAATTTCTGTCATTAAGCGAGAGATTTGTTAATCTAATTTGACCCCATTTTATGACTTTTCTTGCCATAGTTGTTAAGTGAATCACTGCAGTTGATAAGTTAGTAACCTGGTTGTTAAAGTGAATCTGGCTTTGTCAGAAGGTCGCAAAAGGTGATGCAATGACCTTGGGACACAGCAACGGTCATAAATATGAACCAGTTGCCAAGCATCTGAATTTTGATCATGTGATCCTGGGGATGATGCAAAAGTTATAACTATGAAAAACGGTCATTAAGTCACATTTTTCAGTGCTGGTGTAACTTGGAATGGTCACTAAACAGACTGTTGTAAGTTGAGGACTACCTGTATCCTCCTTAATGAATATTATCAGGAATACGGTTAAGGATATTATATGTTTGAACAAGTTTAAAAGAAAAACACAATAAATTTTCATTTAAAAAAAAGAATATCAGGCTGGACAGGATTTCTGGGCACTAGAAGAAAGAATATGGAAGCAGATGGGCCAATTGCTGGCATATAGGTGTGGATTTCCAACTATGTCCTTGCCTCTGGATAGTCCACACTTCTTTAAAGAAAGAAGTTGTAAGGTTGCTTGGATGTAGAAGTTACATAAGTTCATCTGTGCCTTTTTAATGTCTTCTTGTGGTATGAGGCACAGAAAGAATGTGAAAAGAACATGGGAAATCAATGATTTGATAATGACATAAAAGAAAGAACAAAGAGTGACGAATCCAGAAGGAAAATCTTATAAACAAGTTGTTGCATAGCGTTCTTTTCCAATTTGTACGTCTCAGTTGTTTTCTCAGTAACTGTACCTTATGCCATTCAATATAATTGTAGAATTTAAGGTTATAAAATGGGGAACTGCATAGATTATCATGTTGATGTGGGCAGTGAGAAAATCTAATTATCTTTCCAGTCATTTTTCAATTTGGTTTGTTTTTTCTTACAATAATTTAATAAGCTGACCTTCAGAGCTGTGCCACAAATACAGACAATGCTTTGTTTTTGCCTTTTTTGGTTATTATTCTTAGTCATTTAATATGTTTAATACTTCAGAAAATAAAACCATAAGTGAAACTACAGCTTCAGTTTAGCACTGGGATAGGGTAACATTTACTATTTATAGGATCTTCCTGAGATCAAAAATAATTTTAGGTTCTTGCTTGCTTAGAAAACAGTTCAGGTCAACCTCTTCTCTAAAAAAACTTGGAACTAAACTAGGAGAAATGGCATAAAAAAATGAGAACTGGGAACATGTAAGGTAAGCCATGAGCAGTTACTCTAGCCATCATGCGTTGGATGGATTTGAGCTACAGTTCTGAGAATTTGGGATATTGTAGTCCCAGCCCACATAGGAAAGAAAAAGCTGACTGAGTAAATATATAACGTTGTTCCTAAATTATACAGAACAAAATAGCTAATTTTTCTTCCCTCTCTCAAAAAATCTTTGTCTTGAATCTTCTTACTCATTCCCTAAGCTTGTCTGTATTTAAAACTTCCAGAAAGAAAAAGTTCAATCCCAAAGGACAGTAAAAATAACGGCTGCTCTCTAGTGGTTGTTGGGATTTTTCCATTACAGACAGGGTAATTTTGATATATTCCATAAAATTGGAAAAGACATAATTCAAGTCTTCTTCTCCTCCACACATAGTGGCCAGTAAACAAAGAGCTGTTTTAGGGTAGGGGTGTTCAATCTTGGGAACTTCAAGGTTTATGGACTTCAACTCCCATGCTGGCTGGGGAATTCTGGGAGTTGAAGACCACAGGTCTTAAATTTGTCAAGGTTGGACACCACTATTTGAGGGTTTAATTTGTACCATATCACATATTATTTTTCTAGCTTTAAAAAAAATGGAATTGGTTTCTATGGTTCTTTGGAGAAGGTTGTCATCATAGAATCCAGGATTGCCAGTGAACACCAAGACTTGGGCATCTGATGGACTCTGTACCCATCTGAGATTTTATCTTTATAAATTAAAAAAACAATCAGATGTTGCTATAGTGCTAAAGTAAACTGCCGGTTTCATTTTCATTTCCAAGAATATTTCTGGCTTATGTAAACTGAAAAATAGAAGTTATGAGCAATTGCAGCCCAGCATTGTGTTTGGAATTGTGCCCATTTGTCTGGAAACAAGGTAAAGCAGAAAGATAATATGGAGTGTCTTATGGGTTGGTATGTTAAAAGAGGCCTCAGGTATATTTTGGTAAACTAATGGTTTATAGCTATTATGTTCTATACCAGCCCTTTTCCGAACCAGCAGCCATTGCACAATAGCTTCCATCAGTAAGGCAAAAAGAAAAGAAAAAAGAAGAAGAAAAAAGAGAGAAATAAACTAAAGAAAGAACAGGATAAACAAGAAAAAAGTAAAAGGAAAATGGGAAGAGGCAAATTTATAATTGTACTTACAAATTTACCACTTTCTCTAAAGTTGGATCATGACTGATTTCTGTAATCTATCCTATTTTAATTTTCAAAACCATAAATCATATTTTTTTCTGTTTCACACAAAAGGTTGTAACATCTTCACCAACCATTCCTTCATTTTAGGTATTGCCAAATCTTTCAATCTTTGTGTATACAATTATCTTGCTCATATTCTCATACATAAAAACAAAATGTCATGATTTTCAGCATAATAAAATGACCTTTCTTGTTTCAAATATAAATTCAAAGTGCCTTTATACATTCTAGACCATTTCTCTGGTGTCATATGCTAATAGTACATAATTTTCTAAAAGTTCTCTTTAAGATTGTAACATAATGTAAATTTCAGGTCTTTCAGCAACTTATTTTCCCATTGTTCCATCTGTATATTATAACCAACATTTTAGCCCACTGAATCATACATTCTTCCAATTGTTCTTCTGTTTCAAAATTCAATATAAATGTATACATTTTTGCGATTACCTGTTCATAATTTGTTCACAGGTTTATTTCAAGGTCAATCTTAACAATGTTCAATGCTACAAACTCTTTTTCCTAGTTTAAATCTTTCAGATAACTATAAATAAGAAACATACAGTTCATATTTGTCATGATAAACACCCAAAATATTTAACATTCTTCTCAATCCGAAAACTCATTTTATTCACCATTTCTATTTGATTCTTTATTTTCATATTTGTTATCATGTTCTGTTTGTAAGTCTTAAAACTTACTAATATACCAAGGCCTTTAGTTTTCCATTAGTGTTTCAATTCTCTTTAAAGATCTTCCAAAACCAAGTCATCTGCAAAATCCCCTAACTTATATTTTCTTTTTTTTAATCTTTACTCCCACAATCCTCTCATTTTCTGCTACATCTTTCTTCAATATTTCAAGGTCAAAAATAAACAAGAGAGGAGACAGTGGGCATCCCTGTCTTGTTCCATTTTGTATCTCACAAGGCTTTGCTAGATCTCCCATTAGCAACTATTTGGACTTTCTGTACAGTATCTTTTATAAAGTTCTCTCTGAAAATTCATATCTTCCAAAACTTGGAGCAAAAAGACCTGTTCAAATTCTCAAAAGCCTTCTCCATGTCTAAGAAAATCAATGTGACTTGTTTTTCATTATGGTCCTCCAAGTATTCCAAAATGTCCAACATATTTCTAACATTGTCATTTAAATGCCTTTTAGTTAAAAAGCCACATTGATCCTTAGAAATAAATTCTTGCAAAATCATTTTCAGTCTAGAATCATTGTAGTCATTACAGTATTGAATAATGATATCAGTCTACAGAGTCTTGTTAAAGTCAGATCTCATCCCTCTCTACATACTAATGCTATATTGCCCGTTCCCAGCTTTGTGGCATCTTTCCTTCCTGTAAAATAGAATTAATCATATTTTTAACGTTGTAAAAGTTCATCCTCAAAACATTTATAATAAGAACCTGGGAACCCAGCTGCTCCAGGCATAGTTCTTGTTTGAATCTTTTTATAGCTTCACAAATTTCACATTGTTACAGATCCATTCATAATATATTTCTGTTCCTCTGCAATCTTTGGTAAATTTTGTTTCTTTAGATAGTCATCTATTTTCTCCAGATAAATGTTTTGTCTTTCATAAAAATTAGAGTAACTTTGATGAAATACTTTTTTAATAGCCAGATTATCCATTACTGCAACATTTCCCTCTTGTAGTTTCAATATAAATTTCTTTTTCACAGTTTATGTGCCAATCATTTCCTTGGTTGCTTTGCAAACGCAAAGGTGTTTTTTTTTGTTTCACGTGATAAAGGAACATTTAAAATGTAAAGAGTGTAAAAAGTATGTAAAGAGGTGTTACACAGGCTTTAAGGAAGAATCTCCCTATATTCTTTTCTCTGAACAGAATACAGCTATTCATGCAATCTCACATTTTAGCGTGTTCAGTTTCGGCTTAATTAATGCTGGGTACAAGCCGAGTCTTGGATTGGGACAATAGTAGTTCATTTTTATTTCTATTTCTCTTACTGTCAACATAGCTGTCATTATAAAATCTTAATTTGTTGAGAAATACTCCAAACCATTTTATGGTAGAATGTTATCTGGATTTCCAGGACGAAGGATCTATATCCCAGAGAGCAAAGAGACAGCAAAGGCTAGATAGTTTGGCCAGGAGAGAGTTAAGAAGGATCCTCCCTAGCAATCCTCAGATTTTACCTGTAGTGATGCAAATAGTTACTTTAGTTTGGTAAGATTGATCTCAGACCCCAAGAACCGAGACAGACACATGGAGTTACTTCTGAGTAATTTCCTTGACTGTTTCTCACCAATGGACAGAAATCAAGGAACTACCAAAGAGAAAACCACACTCCTACCAACAATAGGAAGGCAAGCTAATATATAAACAGGGAGTAAATTTCAATTATAATCAAGCTCAGTAACCAAACTCAGCAACAAAGACTTCATAATTCAATTGTAAATGTAAGGTTTGGTCATAAAGTTACTTTTTCATAATTTCATAAAAATTCGCTAAATGGGGACTACTTGCACATTTATCTTAGACTTTCCTGTTCCCTAAAGTGAGAAACATTTAATTAACCCTTGTCTGAGTTAGTCATATTTCACTCAATCTGTGAAGTTTGCGTAAATGACACTGTAATAATCTTTTACAGAAAGAAGCTTCCCAGTTCACCAAAAGAACAATTTTTATCTACCCAGATAATTGCTATTTGGTAAGTTTCCTGTTTTTTTTTTTGCAATAGGATAGTTTCCTCTTTTATCAAAGTTTATTTACTGTCCAAAACCAATACAAGAAAGTAACCAGTGGTTAATTGATTGATTGACTGATTAATTGATTATGTGCCATAATAGATAGCTTTCTGTATGAAAACCAAATAACACAATAAATATAGTAAAAGATGCTTTTTTAATTGCAAGAACAGCCTGAAATAATTAACAGGAAAATTAATAGCATGAGAGAGGAACCCGATGGCTACTAACAACTATAGTTATTGATAGAATATTGCAACCTTCCTGGAGGCTTCTGAAGAATGGTCATCTAAAAGAAGGATAATGCCCTTCCAATCACAATGGCAATTAAATTTGTTAATAATTATAAATATTGTTTCATCAGCATTGGTACAATGGTCATTATATTAAACATTTGAAATCGCTTCTACCTCCATGTCTAAACAAAAACATAAACATTTAATTAATTAATAAAAACAAATACAACATTCATATGAAAGATTTATACATCCACCAGTTCTTATCCTAATAGGTAAGACCCCAGTTTGAGGCAAGTAAATTGTCTCTTATGAAAGGTTACAGAACATTAATTTCATATCTAGGAGCAGACTAAGAAAGGGAACTATAAAAAGTGTAGGAAACATTGGTTCTATCCTGTGGGATATCTAAATCCAAACTCATTGGGTTTCATTGATTTATTATTCGAGCTCTCAGTTCTGCCTATCAACAACTTTTCAGTTGATCTCCAAGGCTGATAGATCATTAGTAAGCCATCTATATCTTCTTTCCCTTCCATCTTCCTTCCTTCCTTCCTTCCTTCCTTCCATCCAACTTGAGTCCTTCAAGGTAACTTGAGGATGGTTTCTCAGATTGTTAATTTTACCATTATTTAATGCAAATAAAATACTTGGGGATCTGCATGGATAATACCTTTGCTAAACTAATATTAGTATCTCAGTAACAGTGTTTGATTCTGGCTTTGTTAAACTGTGTTTTATTTTATAGGCTGTTTGGAATGTAAACATTTAAACATTTCTGATGACGTGGATGTATAACTACTCTATGGTGATTGCTTTCTATAGTGAAATAGGACTTGCCTCTATTACCAAAGAAAAATAAATGTACTTTTTCTTTATATAGTTTAAACTGTTTAAACATATCTGTAGCATTACAGATCATTGTAACTTGAAGACAAAAATGACTGAGAAGAAAGAGTAGGGCGCTCCAGCATATTTAATGCATTTTTCTTTCCCGAGAACAAACTCTTTCTTAAAGGAGGAATGATCTTGATTTGGTTCCAAGGTTACACCCAAACCATATTGTATGTTGTGTTAAGTGAGGCATGAGGCTTTATACACAGTGCATTGTGACTTAGTGTTTTACATCCCAGCCACTTTTGTTTATTTGACAAACTGTAACTAAAGCAAAATGCGCCATAGCACCATATATGAGCATAATCTGGGCATAAAACAATATATGGGAATTTTTGCTAATTCTTATCACTCATGTCTGGTCTCAAAATCTAGTTGTCCCGTACCAGTGAACACTGGACTATTTTTCTAGGCAAATACCATGGGTTTCTCAACCTGGTATCATCCAGAGATGTTAAGAGTACAATTGAGAATGGTAAAATTTTATTGTAGGAGAACTAACTGCAGGAAGACTGACATAAAAGCCAAAGGTAGGACTGCAAAAAGGACATTCTTTCACCTTCATATAAATTGAGGGAAGGGGGCGTTAGAATTGCTTAAGTCCCAACTTTCTTTCCAACCATGCCTCAAACTATGAAGTCACTCTTGGCAAGTTGGAAGTAATGCATTGTAGTGTTAGTTATCCCCATCAGGACGAGTAAGAATAGTCAACAGTTCCAAGGAGTACCAGTAGAATAAAATCACATATTAAAAATTCCTGTATTCTAATTAAGCTTAAGCGCCACAGTGGTGCAGTGGTTAGAATGCAGTACTGCAGCCTATTTCTGCTGATCACAAATTGCCCCCAGCAGTTTGGCAATTTGGGTCTCACTGGCTCAAGGTTGACTCAGCCTTCCATCCTTCCAAGGTCGGTAAAATGAGGACCCAGATTGTTGGGACAATATGCTGACTGTAAACTGCTTAGAGAGGGCTGAAAAGCACTATGAAGCGGTATATAAATCTAACTGCTATTGCTACATGAATTTAACCTTCAGGATGTTTAAACAAGTTTCTTACTTACTCTAAATTGGTTAAAAAGACTTCCTATAGTGCACAGGTGTCAAACAACAAGGCCCGCGGGCCAAATGTGGCTCCCCATGTCATTTTATGTGGCCCATAAGAGCTTGAAAGTGTGCACACGCACACATTCCCCCTCTGCGTGCACGTGCTCCCTCACCCTTCTGCGCATGCATGCATGCTCCCCCCACCCTTCTGTGTATGCGCGCACCTACCAGCACATGACTATTATACATGTGCGCACCAATCATCTGAGAGGATCAAAGAGTCCTCTCAGATGATCGACACACACATGCACAGTAGGCACGCGCCGGTAGGCGTGTGCATGCGCAGAAGGGTGGGGGAGAATGCGCATGCAGAGGGGGAACGTACATGCACGCACGCTGAGGGCAATCATTACGCTGATGTGGCCCTCGACGAAAATGAGTTTGACACCCCTGCTATAGTGAATCACTAAAAGTAGCATGTTGGGAAAATCAATTGTGTATTACACTTTGTATACTTAATTGTTTTTCTGTACAGTTAGTCCTCAACTTACTTCATTTAGTGACTGTTTAAAGTTACAACAGCATTGAAAAAAAGTGACAGGACTATTTTTCACACTTAGGACCATTGCAGCAGTCCCATGGTCATGTGATGTACATTCGGATGCTTGACAGCTGGTTTATATTTATGACGGTTGCAGTGTCTCGGTGTCATATGATCCCCTTTTGTGACCTTCTTACAAGCAAGGTCAAGGGGGCAACCAGTTTCATTTAACCATGTTACTAATTTAACAACTGCAGTCATTCACTTAACAAATGTGGCAAGAAGAATGACAAAAATGGGGCAAAACTCACTTAACAAATTACTCACGTAGCAACAGAAATTTTGGGCTCAACTGTGGTCGTAAGTCAAGGACTATCTGTATTTAATGTTTGTTTACAGTTTTGTAGAAATCCTCTTCCTGATCTTTTAGGAAATAAGTGTGAACTTTAAGTTTGAGAGGTATTCTATATTTATTCCATTAACTTTTTCAAAGTAAGCATTCTAATTATATTCTCCTCAATTTATTTCTTCCTGGTGGCTACTGCTTGTTAGAAGTTAGTTTTAGTATCTCCCTAAAACCATTACTGTTGGATGATGGAATGAGTCATTAAATTGCGCAATGTACATTTTCTGAATGACCAGGAGATAAAACCACTAATGAGGAATCTTGGTTCTGGATAACAGCTCCCTTTCCTCTGGACACCCATATAAGTGGAAAAGGAAATGCAGATTTATTTAATTAGCAAATTCATTGGTTCTGAGAAAAATGCTTCAATATATCAAGAAAGGGAAGTATTGCATTTATCTCCCAAAAAGCCTTCACATTTTTTGTCTATTTGCTGTAAACTAGGCCAGGAGAGGTATGACCTTGCATAAAATACTGGCTTTTTAAACTAACAGCTAAACTAAGTGATCCATACCTTTCTTAAAAGTGATGCCAGCAAGCTGCAAAGCCAACACCAACTTTTAATATGACATTTATTTATAATAATGTCTCCTCTCCTATGCAGAGGCATCCTTACAAAATAAATGAAATTAAGTGCTTTTTTGGAATTGTGTCTAGATGTCAAGAAAACAGCTAAAAGTAGGTTGAGGTGGTAGACAACATTTTGGGAAACAAGAAGTAATGATGAGGAACCTCTTCACCCATTGCTAAATGGGTGTTTGAGAAGCCAAGAGGAACATATGTACCAAATTTCAAGTTTATAGATTTTACCATTTTGGAGATTTTGTGATGAGTGAGTGGTATTTGGCTTATATATATATATATAGATTACAGTGTTGTGTTCTCCCATTTTTCCCCAACACACCCACATCCACATTCTTGACCAGGTATTGTATACTGCAGTGATCATTAAATTGATCCCATAACTTAATTTTCATTGATTGCCAGCCATCTGTTATTGGTACATCTAGGCATTATTGAAGAGCACAGAATTTCTTGGCCAGAAATGCCTAATATCCTTTCTTCTTTTGGTATCTATGTGCCACACCTGTGACTTGATAATGGAATAGTCAGTATATAGGATAATATTTGAATAACACTGAAGGCTCTTGGTTCAGTGAATAGGACATATGCTACACTGGGCACTTAAATCTTGCAGTATAATTTTTGAGATAAAATAACAATACTCCTCCAAACTGTATGTAATAGAAGGATGCCTGGTTTATTAATACCCTCTGGAGTGGGAAGCAGTGGTGGTTTCTTCCCGGTGTTGCCACCGGTTCGCTGATTGTGCGCATGTGTGCACGCCTACCAGCGTGTGCCTACTGCGCACTCTTTGATCCTTTCTTTGATCCTCTCAGATGATCAGCACACTTTTTTAGCTACCGGT
>JAOYMU010000192.1:17872917-17887229 GCA_025802295.1 Psammodynastes pulverulentus
CGAGGGGCGGGGCCGAGGGGAGGGGAGGGGAAGGGAGACTTGAATTTTGTGTCTGTTTTTCCCTGTAATTATAATCTCTTCAGTGATGAGAGTGGTTTCCGTAGCCTAACCCTAACCCTAACCCTAACCCTCCTCCACCGAACCCCTGGGACTGTCTCACCAAACCCCTGGGGTTGATCGAACCCCGGTTGGGAACCACTGCTCTAGCCGGTAATTGGTTGAGACAGCTCTCATAATATCCCGCTACTACTATTGCATTGCTATAGGAGGATTATGAGAATTGAAACTGAACAACTAGAGGACACCAGAACTAGATAAAGTCCCTAAGCACACTTATTAAAGGTATAATGATGAAGAAATATTTCAAAGATTGTAATATTAGTTTGAAGGGAAGAAAATAATTTTCTGCCAATAATTTAGTTTCATCCATTAATAGTGAAAAGGGGAAAATGGATGTATTTATGGATGGAAGATGTGTGTGTGTGTGTGTGTGTGTGTGTGTGTGTGTGTGTGTACTTGCAATCCTTGTTCTATATCTTAAAGCCATTCTCTACTTGCCTCTGTTTTGTACCTGTATAGCAACAACTCATTTTTGTTCCCTAATGATTCAGTATTGATCTTGCCACATTTTGTGTATTTGGATGCAGGAAATTATGAGAAAGTTGAGTGTGAATGAAGTTGCTGAACTTATTTTTTCTGGATGTAATGGTGTAACAGTTTGAAATCTTGGCCAGGTATTACTGACCTCCACCACCTAGCATCTCTCATCATTAACTCTGTGGAATAGAGTTCCTGGAAAAACTTCTGAAGAGCAAAAAATTCCCCACCTTTCCATAGATGTCAGTCTTACCAGGTGGACCAGACAGGAAACATGGCCAAATAAACCAATTCTGCTTTGTTGAAAGCAGATTTAACAGGACCTTGTAAGTCTGAAAGTACAAATCTTGCACCATCATCTGTATAGCCCAATAACTTTGGGAGGGTCCCTTCTGGCCCTCTTGCTTTGCCCATTACACAGCTGTGGGCTATGCTCCCTCTTTTCTGACTGTTCCTTAGGCAACAACTCTTTACCAGGTCTCCCAAAGTCATTCCCACATATCATTACATCAGGAGTGATCACTGTGTTGTGATCACTCCCTCCCCATCAGACTTCATCCACCATGGCCAATGGTTAGATGTGATGACATTTAGAGCCTGACAAATTCTAGAGAGCACAGGTTTTCCTTGTTCAATTTTACTGACATTAATATAATATATACTGCCTGGTATTAATTAAGATTGTGTATTTTTGAATGCTTAGCTATTGGTGTATTTTCTATTTCAAGATACATCATATTGGCTGCTTGGCATTTATGATGTTCCTTTCTTTTCCAGGAAGGGCAAGTTTTAGAATGTTCCCTGATCAACAGTATTCGCTTTGGAGCAGTACCAAAGGTATTTCTGTAGTTTTGTTTTAAAGTATTGTTTTAAACAATTTCTATTGGCTTGAGGCCCAGGAATGGAAACTTTCTTCGGTTTCAAGAACTTCTGCACTCTTTGCACCCTTAAAGGACAATGAATTTTTAATTTTGAAAAACTGGGCTGTAGAAACTAACTTTTGGTGAAGATCAGATAATTTAGAAGTCTTTACATACAAAGGATATATTGCACCCATAAATCTGAGATTTTTCAGTGGCAAACATTGAAGCATGTGCTGAAATTTTCCCATGTAAATCTGTGGCACTAAGAAGCTCTATCCTGATGCTTCATTGTATCATAAGCATTTAAAAATAAAACCTAGACTTTAGATCAAGGCTTCTTGATTCAGAATACCTTCAGACATTGATGGCTATGATAAGGATGATAATAAGTATTTTTATATACAATTGTTTTTTGGGATTCTGATTCTGATTAAGAGACAACCCAGATGGGTTTTCTTGAATGGGGTCAATAAGCTGGAAGCTTCTACATCAAAATGACTTGATTGTGTTTGAGCAGGCTACCTGAAATTTATCTCTTTCCTTAGCCCTGGCTTTTGTCTAGTCTGTCGGGGCCATAGGGTAGTGATAAATTTTACAGACTAATACTTTTTCATTCCTGCTTCTCACATAATTTCCCCTTCTGTAGAGGGAGTATTGGCTAGTTTGGCGGGTGGTAGAAAGACACCACCTTCTGTGAATCTAAATTGTATTCATACATTCATCCAAAGGCAGACAGATATAATATAGTCCAATTTTTATAGTGTTTTTTTTATTGTGCTTTTATTATTTTTAAATAACTCAAGGCAGTGAACCTAATATCCTTTCCTCTTCCTGTTTTCCCTCAATCACAACCTCGTGAGGAGGTTGGCTGAGAGAGACTGACTGGATTAAAGTCACCCAGCCAACTTTCAATCGTAAGATGGGACTAGAACTCACAGTCTCCTGGTTTATAGGCCAGCATCTTCACCACTACACCAAACTTCAGAGAATTTAACCTAAATCCTGTAATCATTAGTTGATCATAGGTGGTGACATTTTCCTGTAAATGCAAAACAGTTTGTGAAAGCTAAATTTAATGTTACTTGAAAATCAACAATGCCCCCAGACAAATTACTCTCTGAAGCAGTGGGAATAAATAGTCCTTCCCATGCCCCCATTTCATTTGCTCAAGAAATCTAGAGTAGAAATAAAACTTTACTTGAATGCTAAATATGAAACAAGTGCCTCCAGAATGTGCTTTGTAGGCAGTTTTTTGTAAATCTTTTATATGGGCTTATTTAAAAAAGATCCCATGATCTCAAAGGGGCATTTGAATAAGGAGTGGAAGCCACTGATTTATTTCTAAGGTATTTTCTTGAACTTTATGTCTCCCAGATGTTTTGGTACTATATGCTGTCTTTGGCTATGGAGAGTCTTAGTCAACCAGGTCATGGTTGTCCCAAAGGTGCTTTTTCAAAAAGCAACTGGACTTTCTGGGTTTTTCTTTGAAGACAGAACTGAAGAAGGTTCTTGGATGAGAAGCGAAACGTCTTCAAAGAAAAACCAAAAAGCCCAGTCGCCTGTTGAAAAAGCACCTTTGGGACATGCTGTCTGGGGAAATTTTGAGAGTACCAGCATATCTGAAAGGTGCCAGTTGGGGAAGTGCATCCTAAGGTACACTTTTTTCTCTCTCCAATAACTATGATCAGAGAATTTCACTTGGGTAAGGTCACTGCACCCAGAACCCAAGAATTATTGTTACTACTTCACAGACAGAATGTAAATAAATCACTATCAGTTACCTAATGTGAACATGATCTGTGTATACTACTATCATATCTGCCTAAGTAGAAAATGAAATACTTCTAAACATGTGCTTGGAATAATGGCAAAAATATAAAGAAGGTAAATGGGAATAAGAAATGCTTATGGGTGAAAATGAGCAATACATTTTTCTTTCTTTTTTAATCCGTGAGGGTTTTTTTTTTCAAGCAATTAATTTTGTCCAACAGGATCCAAAAATATTAGCTGCTCTTGAAGCTGTCAGTAAAGCAGAAAATGAACTTGAAGGACGAATAGTTTGTGTCTGTAGTGGCACTGATCTGGTGAACATCAACTTCACATACATGGTAGCGGAAAGCACTGAAGATGCTAAGGTACTGCAGCTAACCATAACTTTGGTATTTCGTGGCATTACTGTTCTGTGTAAACCCCTATTATGCTTTAAGAGGTTGGCAAATATTAATCTAAACACAGATCTTTTGACATCAATGGCAAAAATGAGCTAATCCCTCAACTGAATTGGTGCGCTACTTTTCAAATTATCTGGGTGTTTCTTCTGTGTGGGAAAATGTTGGTGTGAAAATTAGGAAGTGTGTAGATGTGTGATAAGCAATTACACTGCAGTGAGAAATGTAATCTGTAACCCTTTGAACTAGAAGTGATGAGGTACTGACTTCAAATTTATATGCAAGATCATAATCTGCACATTCTTAAAAATATTGTGTTTAATGGTAGGAGGAGCTGTACAGTAAGGAAGGATAAACTGTCTGATATTTGATTAATGGAAGTAACAAAGCAAAATTCAGCCACTAAATTGCAAGTTTAGAGTTCTTGAAAGTGTGTGTTTGTGTCTATGTCTGCATGTATTCCCTGAAAACTGCTTATCCACGTTACAAAGGTATTTGCTGAGCGGCAGAGCAATTTTTACAGCTGCTGTTTTCCTTCTTCACTTATGAAAAAGTAGAAATGAGACGGTTCAGAAAGAAACATGTCCAGGTGATGCTCCGAATTCATTAGATCCCAAAGCACTTTTCCCAGAACTTCTTTAAGTATTAGAAGAAACACTATGGCTGCCCTGCATGAAGTAGAAAGATTACATTCTCAAGAAGATGCTACTTCAGGGACCATTGAGTAAGTGCAGATAATCTGCCAGAAGAAAGAGAAGCTTAATTTAATGTCCATGATAATTTAATAACATCTTAAACCAGAGAAGCTTTTACAAAACAACGAATTACCTTTAATACACAGTATTACAGTTTCATGTTTAATTCGAATAAGAAGATAAGAATATCAAGAATTTATTTATGAACTTTAAGGTATAGCAAGTGTTGCTTATTGTAAAGTGCTCCAGTTTTTGTTCTTTTAAAGGACAGCTGCATAGTAGTGTTTTTTTTCCAGTATTCTAGTATTTGAGGGGTTGTCATAAAGAAAAGAGAGTCAACCTATTTTCCAAACCACCAGAAGGCAAGACAAGAAACAATGAATGGCAACTAATCAAGGAGAGGACCAACATAGAACGAAGGAGAAACTTCCTAACAGAGAGAACAATTAGCCAGTGGAACGGCTTGCCTTTGGAAATTGTGGGTGTCCATCATTCAGGGCTTTTAAGAAAAGACTGGATAGCCACCTGTCTGAAATGGTATATGGTCACCTGCTTGAGCAGAGGATTGAACTAGAAGACCTCCAAGGTCCCTTCCAGCTTTATTTTGATTGGTCTTTATATGTAAAAATAATATTTTATAACAGTTTACGAGAGAAGCTTGTGGTCCTTTCGGTGTTGTTGGATTATAAATTATCCAGTATAAATTTCCCAATAATAAAACAAGTTAGAAACGATATTTCAAGGACTTTAAAAAATAATATTTATGTCGAAATCTAAGAATTGCATAATTCAAGGATTAGCATTGAATATTAAACTCAGTTTGAAAAACCTGGCATTTCCTAAATTCTGCCTGAGGGTATATTTTCCCAGAGAACAGAGAATAAAGGCAAATGCAGAAATAGAAGCTGTCCTTACAGAAGTTCTTCCAGGAAATAAAAACCTTACGTAGCATTGATTTGAAATAGGGTTTTAGGACAGTGTGTTAATGAATTTTGAAGAGTCAGGTACTCCTACATCTTATGAAACAATTAAAATCTTTAACTAAACTCTGTGTTGGACAAGCTGAGAATGTAAGTAAAGTAACATTTCACTGCTGCTTCTCTATCTGGGTATACAGAGTTTCTCTTTCTAATAGGTTCTTCTTACATATTTTTAGCTACATCTGTTCCAGAATACTAGGTTGTCCTTTTGTCATATCGACTATGCAAACCAGCCCCCACTGTGTGTCCTTGCTTTATGTCTCTCATTCTGCTCTCCTAGACTTTTCAGAAATCATATTACAGTAATTTGAAATTGCATTTTCACAGTCGTGTATTTTTTCCAAATGCGTGATACCACCTTTAACATACTCATCACGTTAGATCGAGAAGGCTTTGGACAATCATTCTGCATTGCTGGAAATTTTTCAGAGTATATTTCTGTACAGAAAGTGCATCCAAAATACTGATGCACATCTATGTCACAATTCGCAAAATTGAAACTGAAGCTGCTTTTAAATACGCTTGGTGAATAAATTCTTTTTTATATATCTTTAAGTAATAAAAAAAGGTTGCCAAGTAGACAATTGTTACTGTCCTATTAGGAAACATACTCAGCCTATACTTTCATATATATCCAACAGCTATGGAGAAATTTATACTTGTACGTTTTTTTGAGTTAGATCGTTTGTCCTCAAATCCACTGCTGCTGAACAAAAATTATTTATAACCTAAGAAAGTAATGTAATTTTTTTTTAGGACTAGAGCACAGATAAGATGCCACAACATTTGCTTGGGTCTAGATCAGGGGTGTCAAACTCACGTCGTCACGATGGCATCACGTGACATATCAGGACCTTTTCCCTCTTTGCTAAACTGGGCGTGGGCGTGACCAGCATGTGACGCTCCTGGCCCACGGGCCAAGAGTTTGACAGCCCTGGTGAAGATGATTATTAATCTTCAGTGCTAAACTCTTTTGGGAGTGATATTATTTGTTTTCTTTTTAAGAAATGCACAAGTAATAAACTTAATAATAGTAGATACAAGATAAACTGAAGACAAGATTTTTGAAACTGAAATCAGAAAGCTATTGATAGGAACTGAGAAGGTGTAAAAAGCTGAAGTGGACAGCCATGTATCCAAAACGGTATAGGGTCTCCTGTTTGAGCAGGAGGTTGGACTTGAAGACCCCCAAGGTCTCTTCCTAACCCTGTTAGTTGAGTAATGAAGTTGTAATGTGATATTTCATCCCAATTGTATCTTCCCATCCCAGCCTAGTTAGTCAGGGACAGTATGTTGCAGATCCTGTGGGTTAAAGAATTTTGACTGGTGGGATCCAAGAAGAGAACCTTCTTTGCCATTACCCATGCTTTTTGGAACACTTTGCCCCCAGAGATAAGGCAGCCCCCCCCCCCTTTTCCGGCCTTCAGAAATAATTGATCCTAATATTTGGCGTGGAGGTCAAAGAGTGATATGCAATCCTCAGGAGGGCTGGTTTTGTGAGGGTGTTCTCTCCACCTTGTTAATTTTTTAACTGTTGTAGCCCTACCTCTTAAATTTTGTTTTTATATTTGTTCTTATTTATGCTTTTATACTATGTATTTTTTATTGTAAACTGCCTGCAGTCACTTAAAGTGAGATAGGTGGTATAAAAATGTGATAAATAAATAAGTGTAAGCTGCTGTTCCTATTTGTGATGCACTTCTTCTCATACTTTTTTGAAGCAAAGAAGGTATTTATTTTTAAAACTGATGTATATTTGTTTGAACTGTGTAAAATTTCCGCAGCTTATATAGAAGGTAACCAACTGAAATAAGGTGAGGTGGATTCAAATTCTGATTGATATTGCCAGATGATGGCGTTAATTATGCCTTAAATGAGTAAAGTCATTCAGTAAAGTATGTATGTAAGATTGGAGAGATCTTATTTCGGATTATTAGATAGCCAGAGATCTACTCTGTGGTATTTATAGGTTATGGCATGAAATGGGTATGGATGAAGAAGTCCTTGCAGAAAGGGTAGGGTTATATAAAAATGGGATTATAATTACCGTAGTACTCTCCCTGCTTACCTTTTTAGATATTCTATGCATTCAGAGCTTGTTCATGGGGGACATCAGTTTTTACATAAATATTAATTTTTGAAAGAGGTAATACAGTATTTATAAAGTAGCTACAATATTGGTAGATAGTAAATTGGTAGATAGTAAATTGCGGATTCAGAATTTCCTACTTCTTCATGTGACACTTCTGTAAGGTCCAGGTCTCCACAATTTCTCTTCTTAAAATCAAGAAGGTTGTAATATTATCTTAGAGAAATATCAACATATATTTTACTACCCCAATTTCTGGACAATTCTGAAACTGTATTATATTCTGAACCTCTGCTGACACCTGGTGGTGCAACTTTGGAAGAAGTATTTAAATCTTTCATTTTTAAAACATGGGATGCTACTTTTTTTTACTTTTTTAAAATCATTTATATGCTGCAAAAAGACCTGGCTTTTCATAATGGGAGATTATTTCGACAATTTTATATTTGTACTTCAAATACATGATGAATTCAATATCATGATTTAAAGAAGAGAAACTATCTGTATAAAACAAGCTTTTTTCAATAGGAGAAGGTCGGAGAGAGAGAGAGAGAGAATTTCAGTTACTAAACAATGCAGGTGTTAAGTGAGTCATCATGTGGCTGAACTAATTTTATGTCTACTTTTACTACAGTTGTTAAGCAAATCATATGGTTTTTAAATGAATCTGGCTTCCCCAATTGATGCTACTTGTCAGAAACTGGCTGATCTTACAAACTGCTATCACATGATCACAGGAAACTGCAATTGGTTGTAAATGCAAACTAGTCGCCAAGTCCCTGAATTATAACCACATGATCTGGAGCGTAGTGTAATGGTCGTAACTTTGAGGACAGGTCATAAATCACTTTTTAAATACTGTCATTAAGTGGCATAAATTGTGGAATACCTGTAATTGATTGAGAATATGGTCCAATGACTTCATCATAAAAATGAGCTATTTATTCATTAAAAATGATTTCTAATTTTAGATGTATACAAAGTTTGGAATGGAGAAACCATTTGATAAATCTCATTCTTTCTTCTCTCCCTTCCTCCTTGGTAACTGAATTACCAACTTTATTAATTACTGTATGCTACAAGTATGCTAATAGTAACTCTGCTTATACCAATTTAATTTAAACCAATCTAGAAAGGCTCTGTGCTCGTGGCTTATCCTTGGGCTGCCCACATTGCTACTAAATTCAGATGTGCACTTCTGAGTTACAGTGTACAAAATCTGAAAAATTGTGCATAGCATTTGTGGATAGTTATCCAAACCTAAATTACAATTTGCTTAAGAAAAGACTTTTAAATAAATCAGAAAATCACTAAATTAACTATTGTTAAGTCTAGGACTACCTGTATGGGTAGAAACCTGTTATGTGGTAAATGTATGGGTTGTAAGAAGATTGTGTATTGTTGGATGTGCACTGAATACTTGAAAAATCTTCCAGGTAAGTCTAGAGCTGCTATACAAGAACAACTAATTATTCTAACCTGTGTTACTTGAAGCGGTTTCTGTAGTTAAATTGCTTTTGAAATTGGTTGATTGGGTGGTCATTATATGCACTTGTGGGCACACACTAGACATATTTGTTTTATCTTTTTATCTTTCAGCAATGGATTGATGGACTCCGATCAATTATAGGTAACTTCAGAGCCAACAACGTCTGTCCTACGACATGCCTCAAGAAACAGTAAGATTTTTTCCCCTCACCTCATCAATTATGATTTTGTTCCTTCTGCATGTTTCTTGACGTGCATTTAAAAAAACTTCCTTTCCTTATTTGGCACAACAAGAAATAAATATCTGGATAAGCTGCAGAAGACATTCCCCAACAATTCAAACATCCATGAGAAATGTGGTTATTCCTCACATTTTTTTCCCACAAATAAAATATGTTCCCAAAGTCAAACACACGTTCAGGAGTTAAGGGAGTTTACTGTGGGATTTTATGATCTGTTGAGAGAGGCAGTTGTAATTATTAGCTTTGCCTGAACTTTTCTTGGTTCAGGAGGGAGAACGGCTGCCCACTTACATGCAAATGTTCTTATTTCCTATGGATCCAGGGCTGAATTAGTCTTTTCTTTATGAGATTTCTCAGAGACTATTCCGGAACATTAGGAAATGCAGCCGAGACCAAATACTTCGTTATAATCTTCCTACCCTGCTCAGATTACCCTGAAGTATATTTCTATGCTTTGTAAGCCCTCTTTTCCATTACTTCAAAAAGAAACTAAAAAGATTTAGCAGCAACAAATTTGAAAAGATTCTTCTAGTCCTTCCCAGTTTCCTTAAATGATATTTCTCCTCAGAAACTGTTGTTGCTCTCCAAGCAGTAGAAGGTACAATTCCTTGATATCTATGGAGATTCTCAGTCATCTGGGTTATGGTTGTCCTGAAGGTGTTTTTTTCAAAAGGCAACTGGACTTTTCTTTTTCCTTGAAGATGTTTCACTTCTGATCCAGAACTGAAGAAGCTTCTTGGATGAGAAGTGAAATGTCTTTGAGGAAAAAAACAATCATCTTTCAAAAAAGCACCCTTGGGAATACAAGTCCTCAGGAAGCATAATAATCTTAAAGAGATTTGGAGCAGAAGCATCTGGGAAGGAGGTTCTGGAACCTCTTTACTCACTCTTTCAGCCCCCCATTTGCTCTGAAACTACTTGAAATATCTTTGTCTGATGCAGGAAGAACCCTTGGGGGTATTAGCTGAGCTGCATGTAGTATGTGGTTCCAACATCATTGTTTCTATATTCCAAAATATTAGGTTGAATGATTTGCCACAGAGCATGTCTGTTGTGGATGACAGAGGTTATTATAGAATATATCTGAAAAACAAGTTGTAGAAGTAAGTTGAAGTGTTGGATACACAGACACACTAATACCTCCCCCTTACATCACCCTTTAACTTCCTGCAGCTTTTAGCACCCTTTTCAGTAAAGCTCTCCAGAATGCAGAAATTTCTGCTTTTCTTCATTCAAGGGACTTCAAGCGTATCTCATGCCACCTTTCCATTATTCACATTGCTCAAGGAACATGGAAAAGCCAACATATTTGCTCTCTGGAGAGCAAGAATATGTATAGAGTAACCACCATTGCCTCTTCTCACTCATAATATGTAGTACATGGCTATTCAGACAAATGTTATCAAAAGTGCTTCAGTATTGCTTTATTTTTTGGATGCTAAAAAAACATTTCAACCCAAGCTTTCCATCCATTACAGCTGAATTAAATATTTCATGCGTATTAAATTGTGTTCATTCTAGTATGATTGTAAAGGAAGGCATTAAAGAATACATGATAACGGAATGATAGTAGTCAGAGGAAATTGTTTCCCTCTTTTTCCTAACTTGTGTGTTTATTTATACTGTTAAGATTTTACCTGTATCCAAAAGTTTGGAGCATTTCCATTCAATTAGAACTTTTAGAACAAGGATTCTGTAGCCTGAATGTGGCTCTCCACTTTCAATTAGTCCTTTAATATCCCAAGAACATGTTACAAATATGCAGAGCCATGAAGCTCCCCTCACCCACCCACCCACTCCCACAAAAAGAAATTAAAGGTAGAAACAAGAATGAGAGGCCTGTGTGAAGCAAATCATTTCCATTCTTTTTTTTAAAAAACTGCCCACCCAACCCAGGAAAAGTGACCTGAAATGGCAATAACATTTAGCAGTGAATTTTCGGGCTATGGAGGCGGGGGGAGTTAAAGGACAGGGTTATGGGTCAAAATGGCAGCAGTTTGTATTTAAAAAATAGATGAAAAATGTCAACCGTGTTACTTTCATTGATATCATGATATCACTGCATTGCCTCCTGTTCCCTCCAGAAGGCTAAGAGATAGAGTGAGCTGTGGCCCATTGCTCAACTCTGTTTTAGAAGCCCACGGTTCATTGTAAAATGGAATCATAGCTCAGTTGCAACTGACATTCATTCGTCTGACTTTTTCTGCCCAAGTTTGAGAAAGCTACATCTCACCTTCTCTGATCAAACTGAGTTTACTTCAAGCCCCCTTTAAGGATAATTTACACTGATAGTAGAAAAGAATTGTAGTTAGTCTTATGAGTGAGAAGTAGCAATTAGTCTTTTATAAGATGCAAGAATGCATGAAGGTTAACATTTGAACATTTGACTCAGTTCTTACATAACTCCATGTGTAAATTGTCTGAACTTTTAAAGCCCCACCTATTTATTGATTGATTGATTGATTGAATTTATATTGCTGCCTATTCATCCATGGTGACTCGAGGCCGCCTACAGAATATAAAACCACATTTAAAAACAACAAAAACTTTAAAAAAGAATCAAATAAATTAATAAAGTACAATATAACAAAATCACCCCCAACTTTCATCTCTCACCCCGACGACAGCAAATCACACGAGCCATTTACTAGGATCCATCCCACTCTCGTTTCTCCAGATCCGCTGGCAGAACCAGGTCTTCAGCGCCTTCCAGAAGAGTATTAGAGCAGGGGTCATTCTAATCTCTGGTGGAATGATGTTCCAGAGAGAGGGAGCCACCACTGAGAATGCCCTTCTTCTGGGTCCCACCAGGTGTATCCCTCGGGGATGAGACCCTCAACATTCCCTGCCTCCCCGCTCTGATGGCTCGGGTAGATATGACCGCCAAGAGACGGTTCCTCAAATAACCTGGTCCCAAGCCATGAAGGGCTTTAAAGATGACAACCAGCACCTTGAATTGCACCTGGAAGTAAATCGGCAACCAATGCAGCTCCCACAGGAGAGATGATACATGTGCACACCGTGGTTTGCACAAAACCATGCGGGCCGTTGCATTTTGCACCAACTGGAACTTCCAGATGCTCTTCAAGGGCAGCCCCATGTAGAGTGTGTTGCAATAGTCAAGACAGGAAGTGACTAGGGCATGAGTGACTGTGAGTAGGAACTATTGGTTCAGGAAAGGGCATAACTGGTGCACAACCCACAGTTGTGCAAAGGCCTCCTGGCCACGACCACCACCTGTTCTTTGAGCAGGAGTCATGAGTTCAGGAAAACCCCTAGATTACGCAATTTATACTTTGTAATTTAAAAAATCCCAGGGATAGCTTTTAGCTTATTCTCCTTCTATAGTGGATCTTATAAACTGAGCTTTTATTGGATTATTTGGGGGGAAGTCTAATTGTTTTTCTTTCTCCCCTTCTAGCTGGATGAAATTGGCATTTCTGACTAACACTAATGGCAAAATTCCAGTTAGAAGGTAAGTGTATTATGAACTTCAAGTATGGGGTTATGCAGGAATTGTATGGATGTGAAATTAAAATCAATAACAATCACAAGTCAGAATGTCCATTAGAAGCAATATAATTTAGTAGTTTGTTGATCAAGGTAAAGGGATACTGTAATCTGTGCCTAGGATCTATGATTCAACAATATTTTTTATCCTGATTGGATGTTGTTCTCAAGTGAATAGTGAAATAAACAATGCAGATACTGTATAGCCCTGCTAGAGAACCCTCCATTATTTTGAGGATAGAACTGAAATTTAATAGAAATAGCATAACCATTTAGCCCTCTAAAACAGTTTGCTAGAATGAGAAAATTGTTCATCTTGTATTTTTAGAAGAAGGATAGGCAACCTGGTTCTTCCAATTGTTTAAATTACAAGTCTCACATCCTTTTTTATTTTCCATGCTGGCTTAGATACTGTTTAGCATCCAAATAGCATCCAGGTGCTTAGCCCTGTTGTACAGTTAAGCACTGCAAATTTTTAAAGTTATGGCTCAAAGGAATTATCACTGCTGGTTGATCTAAGTGCAAAAGTATAGGAGGAATAACAGAAATAAGTTGACCACTGTTGCTCAAAGGGGAATGGGGCTTAAGCAGCAACCAAGCTCTGATCCATGAATGTAATAAGGCTAAAGCAAATAACTACCATTGTTATCATTAGACCACATATTCAGCACCAGTGGACTAGACTGTTTATTCTAGCGTATACAAAAAAGAACAAGTTCTCAACTGTCTGAAGAATAGACATCACTGTAAAAAAGTTTAGAGTCAAAAGTTGACTCTTTAAAAAAAAAAAGTTGAAAAAGCATTTATTCATGGTGAAAGAAATTTGAAGTGAGATTGACCAAGGATTAAGTTTAGAACTTGATGTGAAAAAGTTTCTTAGATCACACCCATATTTGCAATGGTTGACTAATAATGCTACATATGACATTCCTGTATTCATGATATAATTTTTGATCAGCGGGGATTTCTCTAGAGGACTGTATGAAAACACAAAAACAGAGAGAAAGAACATGCTGTGATAGCAGTTGTCAAAGTTTGAGATAACAACAACAACAAAGGGAAACATTTCATTTACACTAAAACCAAAATGTGGGAATAATTAACCAAAAAATCATAAAGGATTGAAAGCTTTGTTTTTCAGCTTTCTTTCAGAAGGGTGGCAACAGTCTCCCAGCCTTCAGCTACTAAAACAGGAACTCCACTAGGAACCTCTGTATGAGGACACAAGATTCAAATTATAGTCTTTCCTCAAACTTCAACTTTCTCATAATATCTTTGGATTTAATTGTATCTAACCTATGTAGGTATAGCTTTCTATATTAATATCTTCCCTTGTTATCCCTGGTTTAGGAATGTCCACACCAGAGATGCTATTTGACTGGTTCGCACCGGTTCGGCCGAACCGATGGCAGCAAAAACTGCCGTTTGAACGAACCGGTGGGGAAATTATGGCTACCGGTTCGGCCGAACCGGTAGTGCAAACCTGTCCCCCCACGTGCACGCGCTTTCCCCACCCTTTTGCACATGCACAAGCCGATCAGCTGAGACGACTATAATCCTTTCAGCTGATCGGCAGCCATTTTTTAGCTACCAGTTCGGTTGAACCGGTAGCTAAAAAGCATGCGCAGATGATTGCAGAGGCCTCCCCAGCCCTCTCTGATCATCTGTGCATGCTTTTTA
>JAOYMU010000192.1:18233928-18244099 GCA_025802295.1 Psammodynastes pulverulentus
CTCTCAGCTGATTGGCACACTTTTTTAAGCTACCGGTTTGGCTGAACCTGTAGCTAAAAAAAGTGAGCCGACCAGCTGAGAGGATCAAAGAGTCCTCTCAGATGATCAATGCATGTTTTTTAGTACCGGTTCAGCCGAAAAAACATGCGCCGATCAGCTGAGAGGACTCCCTGAATCGGTAGCCATATTTATTCTACCGGTTCGCCCAAGCAGCAGTTTTTTCTGCTACTGGTTTGGCCGAACCGGTGTGAACCGGTCAAATACCACCTCTGATTCCTGATCTTCAGCCACAACTTGTTTTGAATGTATTTCTTCTAAATTTTGTAGGTTGTGATCCTACTTGGAGAAACTTAGAGAAGAAGTTACCAAGGCAGGTTGCTAAAGAAGGGGGGTTCAAAGCCGCTGCGAAGGAGATACGTAAAGTTGAGCGCCGATATGCCAAATTTTCCAAACCCAAACCTGGAGTTAAGGATCCCAATCCACCCTGGGCTATCAGGTTGCACGATTGGTCTGGAGAAAATCAGGCGAGCCTTCGTGAAATATTTGAGGCATATGATCGAGGGGATGGGACTGTGACCAAGGAAGATTTTATATCTATTATTGAGGAAAAGTATCCATTTATTGAGCCGGAGCAGCTACATGCAATAACTCATGCTCATGAGAAAACACGTGCCGCAGGAGTTAACACTGAAGAATTTCTGAAGGGCAACCGGTACTTGCAGAAAGCTTTCCTCCTTGGGAGTTACGGTCCAAAGAAGAAGAAGCCCAAGAAAGCAAAAGGGAAAAAGGGAAAATTTGCCATGCCATTGCCAATCTGTGTCATTCCAGAGAGTACTCGCCCTCGTCGGGCAGACGGGGGACCCCCAGAGTTCATGATTGAAACGTATCAAAATGTAACTGACTGCACTCGGTTCAATCGGGACCACCCTCCAGAACATCCATTGCAGGATGATTCCTGGTGGTACATTGATGACCCACCAAAGAACTATGCCAACATCAATTATCTTGCCAAAGAGGGGGACCTTTCATCTATAAGAAAAGCCTTCGAGGCAGGGGTGCCGGTAGACATCAGAGACCATTTCTTTAAGACTCCGTTGATGGCTGCCTGTGCAAGTGGCAACATGGAAGCGGTACAGTTCCTTCTTGAAAAGGGGTGAGCTAACTTTTTTTAATGACTTGCCAGGAATCCAAGAACAGAATTCCACAGTCAAAAAAACCATGGTTGAGTTAGTGGTAGGTTTCTAGGGTGAGGTGATGACCATGTTATGACCAGGGCATTGTGGATTTAATGTTGGATAGAGCATATTTTAAAGCTTGTTGGGTTCTTTATTGAACGGCAAGCCTATCCTAGTCAGTGGTGGAGGCAAGCCAAGAATGTAAAACCAGCACGAAGGGGGTAGAGTTCTGTAGAAGCAGGCATGGCATCTGGTTAAGCTGTGATATTTTGTTGAAAACACTTGCCTTTCTTATCTGTGCTTGACAAATTTGACAATATTGGAAGTCAGCTGAGTTTGTGCCATCAAAGTAGCTTGCTACATTTATTTATTTATTGTCATGTCTGTAGTTGCTATTATCTACAAGCATCCCTTTGTAGTGGTGGAAACTATGGAAAAATGTTCTTTGTGGAGAAAAAAAATCAAACTCCTCACTACTTCCAGATCAGTAGTTCTGTTCCTTGAAAGGGAATTAAAATAATGTGGCAAAATAAATAAGATCTAAGATTTAGCAGAAAGAAGGAAAGCTGGTGATGAATAAGTTTTAAAGAGTAATCGTCTTAAGTAAGTAATTATAAAGGATGAGTCCAACAATCAACTCATCCATCAAACCTTCTAAATAACTAACGGCCTTATTTTTTTCAGTCCTGGTTATGTTTCTGTCTCTAGGTATGAGGGTTTGAATTCAGGAAGAGGTTGGGAAGATATGCATCGGTCCTGACCTCAGTGGCTTTTCAATTTGCTCATCTTGCCCTTTGTCCCAAAGGTGCTTTCTCAAAAGGCAACTGGGCTTCGTTTTTTCCTTCAAGACATTTTGATTCTCATCCAAGAAGCTTCTTCGGTTCTGACTGAATAGTGGCAAATGGAAGGATTTATATTCCATGGCAGTCATCTGGTCTTTAGAATAATAATAATAATAATAACTGGCTAGAAAATCAAGGAATATAAATCTTTTCATTCTCCTCCATTCAGTCAGATCTGAAAAAAACTTCTTGGATGAGAACTGAAATGTCTTCAAGGAAAAAAATGAAATCCAGTTGCCTTTCGAAAAAGCATCTTTGGGATCACCGTGATATCTTGCCCTTTGCTCTTTAGTCTTTTCAGATTCAGTCGGCAGGTCCAAGCAGGAACGTACTCATATTTGCTTGAATGTTTAAGTACAATTTTACCTGATTTAAATCGGGCCTTATGAGGGCCGTGGCATACACAGAGAGCTGTGAGTACAGCTACCCTTGAGACAGGACAGAAAGGTTGGGGAGAACAAGAGACTGAGCAAATATCAAAGAGGTGGGCCAATTTGGGTTCAAGCTTTGTATGCAGCCCTAGCCATGGCTCGCATCTCTTTAGGATCCTACCTAGGCTATTTAGTTTGGTAGAGCTTCATGGACTGAAGTCGCTGCAATCCACAGCGTTTACGCTGTACTGTAATGCAGTTAAATTGCAGTTTATACTGCAATACATTTCTTTACCTTTGGTGCCGTTACTTTTGTTGTTTTAATCAGACTCAAATCGCCTGCCAGTTGCTTTCGCTGAATGATTCATTCTTTCAAAAGAAAGAGGAAAAAAAACAACCCCTCTCCGTTTCTCAGTTAATTTAGTTGGGATGCTGAGAGATTAGAGTTTTGGCATGATTTCAACACAGGAAGAGAATTCAGTTAAGAACTGCTATTTGGCATCTCCGTAGTCCATTAATCCTAGACCCCTTTGCCTAGGATCAGTTGAAGAATACAAAGAACTGGCTAGAAAAGCACAAATGTGCCTTACAGACTCCTTGTTTTCTCTACGTACAGGGCGAGTGTGAATGCCACAGACAATTTCATGTGGACTCCTCTCCATCATGCCTGCCATGCAGGGCAGCAAGACATTGCTGAGCTCCTCATGAGAGCTGGTGCCACAATAGATGCCGTTTCAATCAACAGTGCAACCCCATTGATGAGGGGTATTGAGAGCAGCCGCTTGGACACCGTGCAGTATTTAATCAACAGTGGTGCTAAGGCGCAGATGTCAAACCGAAGAGGTAAAGTTTTGCCTTATTGCTCATACGTTAATACATTACTCAATGTATTGTTGGCTAAGAGGTTAAATACAGATGAACAAGCAGCTATAGAAAGGAAGGGTTTTTTCCCCCCTTATTAAATAACATTATCTGGAGTTAATTTGTTTTCAGAGTATTGATTAATAGTATAAATAGATGGTTTGACTTTTTGCTTTATTCCTTTTTTTTTTCTTTCCAGCTGATTTTTACCCGCTGCCTTGTAGTTTTATTCCTAGTGTCTTGTCTTACTTGGGTTGTAACGTTTGCTCGCCTTGCACTGCACTCGTAGCAATTCTTAAGAGGGCAGCTATCAATGCATGGTGCAATGGGAGTTTTCTTTTTCAGCAGCTTGTCGCAATGCATGATACTGATCAAGGCGTAGAGGGAGTGACTTGCACAAAGTCACCGGCAGGCTTTCATGCCTAAGAGAGGACAGGCACTTGGGTTTCTCTGTTTCTAGTCCAGCAACTTAACCACCGCATTGTACCAGCTCTCATTTTAATTAGTTATTAATCCTTTTACATGTTTTAGCATTGAACTTCACAGACTCTCTTTAAGAACATAGCCCTATGGCCAGCTGAGTCCAGAGGGACAGATGAGCTCTTCTGCCCCTTCCCCCCAAAAGCATTGAGCCTCTTCCAAAGTTGCCTGCATAGTATAATTTTTAATGTGGTGGAGGAGAATTTTATTGAAAACCTGGCGATATTAACATAAAATACTATACAATCAATTAACATAGTGTAATTTAAATATTTCAAGTTCAACAGGCAGAATATCACCCCTCTTGTGCCTCTGATGCAAAGAAAATGAAACAAAGATGTGGCTAAGTCGAAGCTTATCAGAAATTTGATCTGATTTCTTAGTGCAGCATCCAAACATATTTATTGACAAGCCAAAACTATCTTGTGATAGTACAGGAGCTATCCAGTTCAGGAAATGTGTTACAGTGGTCAACTTTTTTCTCCTCCACACTTTAATAAAATTACATTTTGAACAATAAGAAGCCTTTTGTTTCAAAAGAGGATCAGAAGGTAGAGGCTGCATCAAAGCTTTCTTGGCAAAAGAAAGGCTTTCAAGTAATCTCATAGAGGCCTTTGGAAGGGATAAGGGGCAACAAAGAAGGAGCAGAGTCATATAAATATGTGGGACATCTTTAGGAAAGCTAAGGTTGGTGAAGCTGAAGGACTGGGTGTCATGAGAAGGGATGTTTATTTATTTATTTATTTATTTTATTTTATCAAGCATATATGAGAAAAACAAGTACGGTATATATGAACATAACATATAAACATATGAGTATAAGTGAGTACAAATAAAAGAAACATTAGAACAGGGACGGTAGGCACATTGGTGCGCTTATGCATGTCCCTTACAGACCTCTTAGAAATGGGGTGATGTCAACAATAGACAATCTAAGGTTAAAGTTTTGGGGTTTGGGGGAGAGACTTCAGAGTCAGGTAGTGCATTCCAGGCATTTACAACTCTGTTGCTGAAGTCGTATTTCCTGCAATCAAGTTTGGATCGGTTTACTTTGAGTTTGAATCTATGGTGTGCTCGCGTATTGTTGTGGTTGAAGCTGAAGTAGTCACTGATGTGCCAAGATTGTTTAGCAATGAGATAAAAGCTATGGAAGATTTGAACGTAATAGGGAAGAAATTATGCTGGATTGCAGGTGGACAAGAAACCAGTATAGGAATGTAGGAAAAGATTCCACTCCAAGTCATCAGAAGGGTGAGTTACTTTCAACAGAGTTCAGAAGGTCATTGTATGATAGTAGAAGATCGAAGAGGAGACAGTTGTAGCAAGAGCGGATTGAAGTCTAAGCAGAGATCCAGCAAAGGGATAACATTTGTTCAGTTCTATATACAGAGAAGCTGCGAATGTTCCAGCATTTACCATAAGTTTTTATTCAACAGGACAAAACTCACTGGAAATTGCCCGGGCCTATGCAGACAACCGACTGATCCACTTCATTCAAGATACCTTGGACCGCTTGCCACAAACCATAGAAGTCAAAGGGGATAAGAAGAAAGGGAAAAAAGGAGGCAAGCCTAAAGCCCCTGCTGCTGCTTCTGCTACTCCAACTCCACCAGGAGTTCCAGCTCAAGCTCCAGCTGTTGCCAAGCCAAAGTCTGAAGAACAAGTTAAGGAGTTTGTGAAAGAGGAGGTAGGGTAACCAAGATTCTTTGGCTTGAATCTTTCATAGATTTGCTTTTTCATAATGTTTGAAAAAATCACTTTAAGAGAAAGTTGACAGGAGGGGAATTCCTGTCTCTGGTATGGTGTCATGGCATTTCCATTGGGGTGCACCAGAAACACCCTCCCTTCCCTCTGGAGGCTCATTGAAGCAACGCTTCTGAACCACGGAAGAACCATAATATAATTTCTGTCCATTCTCTGCTTGAGTCCCTACAACCACCACAGGAAAGGATGTCTGCATGCTGAATTTTGCATGTGACAACGTTTGATAGCAGGGGCAGGGGAATCCAGAAATTCTGCCCCATGGAAGTTTAAATAGACTACATGCCAATAAAGTATATACAGTACTTTAGGTTTTGTTACAGAGTGTTTGAAGAATGGCATGACAAGGGAAGTGTCCCTGTCAGTAGGAAAAAAACAACAAGGAAGAGGTTCATAGGAAGCTGCTTCATTCATAGTAATGCCATTGGTCCATCCAGAAGTCTGTCAACTGTTCTCAAGAGTTTGAAGTAAGGTGGAGATGGTTGTTTGCTTTTTTTTTCTGTCAGACTTACCTGAAGATTAGTATGATTGAACCTGGGCTCTTTTGAACACAACAGATCTTGTATTCCCCTTTCCTGATAGTTAAGAGAAGAATCAAAGTTTAAATCAATGCATCCTTCTCAAGTGCAAGCCATTTAAGCTACTAGCCTTTCACTTTAACTTTTTAATTGCAAAAAAGAGAGATTTAGCAGCATAAAGCCTTGAAAATCCCGACATAATTTACATTGTCTATTTCAGATGCCACAACCCGTTGATTCTATTGTTGAGAAATCACTCTTTGAAGAAGAGAAGGAATCCCCCAAGGATAATGTAGTTTATCTGAATTCCCTGATAACCAGAGGAGCTACAAAGAAACTTAATATCACTTTCACGCCACAGAGAGTAAGTACCACTATCAAATAGGATAAGAGTTATAATTCACTGAGCTCCTAATTTGGTGGAATATCTTTCTGGTGGATTCAGATCTAGTTCAGACTATTGTGTTCCCTGTGTCCTATTCAGTTTATATTTCCCATTTGTTCCAACTCAGGTGGTTCAAAATCCTAAAATTCTACTGTCATTAAGCCATTGGGATAATAAAAGCATGCTGCCTGCAAAATTACCATCTCAAGAGTAATACTACAATTTCCTAACGCTCTCCAGATCTTGAGGCATCCATGGTAGATGGTTGTGTGTGTTAAAGAGTAAATATGATAGATACAGCAGACAATCAAAACTCTTGCTTCTTTCATGTATGATACCCATGAAACACATGTAAAAAGGAGATGGGGTTCTATTTGCATAGTTGTGGCCACCATCTTTCCTTTTTTTTTTTAAACTCACCTCCTTCTTCCCCTCCCTGTGGACAACCCATCCAGTTCTATAGGAATCCTTTGATAATTAGAATAGTTGATTTTCTCCAAGGGGGCTTGTTGGGAAAAGTTATTCTAGATCAAAGGATAGTCAAATAATTATTATCATCAAAAGAAATCTTCACCTTAAAGAAATTAGATATGGCTATACTAAATGTGATAGAAGACTTCCATTTATCAAGAAAATACATTCCCCCAAGTATTCATAAGCTTGTCTGTACTTGAATATATTTCCTGCGTGGTGGTGGCGCAGTGGTTAGAATGCAGTATTGCAGGCTAATTCTGCTACTTCGAGTCTCACTGGCTCAAGGTTGAGTCAGCCTCCCATCCGTCTGTAAACTGCTTAGAGAGGGCTGTAAAGCATTGTGAAGCAGTATATAAGTCTAAGTGCTATTGCTATTGCTTTGAGTATACTGAATATAAAGAAGTAGCAATAACTTACACATCATTATTCATTATTGTTTATTGATAACATGCTCCTAATTTATAAATTGCCTGTTAGGGAATTGGTTAATGAGACAAACACACTTGCTGCATAGATGCTCACCAACCATATTCTTGATGATACTGTAGGTTGGGTACCAATAGACTGAGAATTCCAGACAGTCATTCTAAGACATTCTCAATAACTTTGCTTTTTTCAGAGCAGATCAGTATGATTCCTTAATTTATCATGCTGCCTGTTGATTAAGAACTGTTTTTCTTTTTCAAGTCTTGGAGTCCTGAAGCAACCACAAAAGATCTTCTCAAAAAGAGGGAATTACGTCGGCAGCGTTTTACTTACGAAGTGGACTTTGATGATTTCATGATGCCATTTAAGAAGAATTTCATGGAGAAAGCCCGTGCACTGCAACAGAACTCTGCTTTCCGTTAATCACAGTGTGATTTCTGCATAGATCTTTAAAGAGTGAATGGGAGGGGACCTCCCTCTCAAGAAAAATGCTTTGGAGAGGCCTAAATCATGTTTTTTTTTTCCTAATTATGATGAAAGTTTTATTTCTTCCTTGGTTTTCAGCACAGGGCATCTTAAACTAGAGAAGTTTTCGTGCCTAAAAATTGGAAAACAATCCATCTTTTCCTGTAATATGCTGCATTGAATCTTGTTGAGCTGGGCTGGTATATTAGCCCCAATAAACAACTAATTGGTCTCTCCTGTTCAATCAGATCTTAATTCACCCCATTCCTTAGAAAAAAATGATTCACTCCCACCGTGGAAACTTGAAGTGAATTATTTCTGGTGCTATAAATCTGAGTGACTGAATAAGGTGTCTGATAGTTCAAACCTAGGGCAGCTGAAGGATTTGTGCAAATCCACTGAATTTTCCCTTGAGACTCATACCTTGAAAGAATGCAAGATCGGTCTTTTTTTTTCTGTTAAGGTACATTTAGGGCAGGAAGGTGTTTGGTTTTAACAATGCAGGAGAGGGATTGGTTTTGACCATAGCCCTGTGCAGGTAGTTGTAAACAAATAAATTGTTACAGGTTTTTGAAGGCTGTAGATTTCAGTTGTTTAGGAACAAGTTACAGGTTCAAAAGGTTCTTCATTGCCCTTCACGGCTGAGGTAAAATTTGCGTATTTTCACATTCTTCAAATCAGTCAGGATATATCAGTAATAGCCATAGAAAACTGAGATGATTTTGTTTGTGCTGCATTTTCCTGTACCTTACTCATAGTGTTTTAAATTGTCACTGGCAATGAAATAAATTAAGATTAGGAATGACATGCACAATTATTATTGTTGTTTGGCTAGGGAGAGTCCCTAAACCCATCTAAAGGTTGCTGAATTACAACTTTCAGCAGTTCTAAATGGCATGGCTAAGGAGAGGACTACTGGGGATTACAATTCAGCATTAGGGGAAAGGAGAAGGAAGAAACCATTTTAACTGAAACTGAGGGCATTTCCCCCAAATTGCCTTCTGGATTAAGCCTAAAGGAAGGCAAAGTTTCTGCAACAAACGGCTGAAAGAACCCAGCACAATTATGATTATGAAGAAGCTAGGGAAAATGTTAATCGTTTTCCAAATTTGTCTTCTCTGCTGCCCACTCTTGTACAATATACTACTAAGCATTTTTAGTTTCCAAAACTATTGCCTTTGCTCTATTTTTGCACCTATCTTGTGAACCTCTGTTATGATTTGGGATCTATAGTTCATTTTTAGTGATGCACATTCTCATCTGCAACAATTATTCTTTTTTAAGTAGTAATTTTATTAGAAATTAGAATTAAAAAATAAAAACAAATGCAAAATTGAAGAAATAAGAGTAGGAAAAAGAAAAGAGAAAGTGCAGAAAAGACAAAATAATATACAGTAATAAAAAGCAAGGAAATGTATAAAGAAATGACTTTGCCCTCCACAACAAGTATAGACAATTTTAGTAACTTATTGCCTTTTCTTATAGTACAACAAATATTCCTTCCTCCCATATCCCATCTCTGTAAACATATCTTTAAAGCCTTATTGTTCTATACATATCGGCAAAAATCCATTAGGAATTACCAGAGATAACATATCTAAAATAGATACCTTGGTCAAATAAACCAACTTTATATTCATTTCTTTTGCTTTTAACGATTTTGATCTTTAGTGCCTTGAACTACATCTCCTAGAACTTGATTCCTTTTCATTTTTTTTCTTGATCCCTTCTCACAGAATTCTTCAAAGCTTTTAACAAATCCCTTCTGTAAAGCCAATATAGGAAAGTTATCCAGGCTACTTTTGGTTATTTGTAGAGGTAATCCTCAACTTACAACCACAATGGAGCCCACAGTTAAGCAAGACAGTTGTTGAGTGAGCTGCATCCCATTTTACAATCTGTTTTGCCACAGTTGTTGAGTAAGTCACTGCCATTGTTAAGTGAATCATGAGATGGTTAAGTGAATCTTGAATTCCCTCCTTGATTTCACTTGTCAGAAGCCAGCTGGGAAGGTTACAAAGGATGATCACATGACCCCAGGACACTGCAACTGTTGTAGATACATGCCAGTTGCCAAGTGCGCGAATTTTGGTCACGTGACCATGGGAATGTTGCAACGGTGATAAGTGTAAAAAATGGTCATAAGTCTCTCTTTTTCAATGCCATTGTAACTTCGAATAGTCATTAAACAAATGGTTGTAAATGAAAGACTACCTGTATATCCCTTTTAATTATTAAGACATCAGCCAGGTTCATTTGTATATCCATTGTAACATCTTTTTCCTTTCATTCCTATATAGCAGGGGTCTCCAACCTTGGGCACTTTAAGCCTGGCAGACTTCAACTCCCAGAATCCACCAGCCAGCTTTGCTTAGGTGACAATGACCAGCTTTGCTGGCTGGGGGATTCTGGG
>JAOYMU010000192.1:18287712-18299798 GCA_025802295.1 Psammodynastes pulverulentus
ATAGCAATGGGTGATTTATTGTAATTTTCTTTTGGATTATTGTGTTTTGTTCTTTTAAAATTCAATTAAAAAAAAAAAAGAACAAGTAGAAGGGCCAGAGACTGGAATCGTAGATTACAAAGCCAAACCAAGAATCAGATTTTTCCCCTTTAATGACTCATTGTTAAATACTTAAAATGGTCCTCACAAGTGGCCATTGTTGACTAGGATTAGAGCCTGATGTCCCAGAACTCTAGTTCCATGCATGGTGTACGACAGCCCATTGACATACACACCACAGTGCAGATTAAACCGATTCTGCACAAAAGGACACAAGGGGATCTCTTCCAAAGTTGTGTGTCCCCCCACCTCCTTGGTCCTTTTGTTATAGGAACAAAAGTGTGAGTCATATTCCTGTTATAAGTTATTCTTGCCTTCTTGGCAAGTTTAGTTGTTAATTAGCAACTTGAAATTTTTGACCAAGTATACTGTCACTTTTGTTTATACTGGTCATGGATACCCATCAGGCATGACTTGCACAGAACATACCCTGGACTATACTCTATGCTAGTATGTTTGCTTCTATCACCAGAGGCAAACTACAGCAGCAAGTTCAAACATGGAATGATCACCTCAACCAATTCAGACTCCGCCTTAACATCAAGAAAACTGAGTAGACATTTTTCGGTAACTGGGATCCCGCCTCCAAGGCAATGGCGAGGTGCAAATGGGGGGGTGCAGCCTGGATGCATTGGCGAGAACTCACTGGTGTGTTGTGACAGCTAAATGCCAACCCATCTTAAATCTAAGATTTACAAGACAACCATCTGTCCTGTTGCCTGAATGGCACTGAATGCTAGGCAGAGACAACAGGGACCGAAAGCTATGTCCATACCACAGAAATGCAAATGGCCCATTGGATAACGGGCATCTCCCTTCTTGACATCACAAATGACACCATTCAACATTTTGGTGTCCAATTATAAAGATGAGAGAAGACCAGCTCTGCTGGTATGGGCATGTCCAGAGAACAGCACCTTCCACTGGTGCCAAGACTGCCTAACAACTGGAAGTCAATGGCCAGCCATGCTACAGGTGCCAAGACTGCTTACCAACTGGAAGTCAATGGCCAGCCATGCTACAGGCACCCAGCAAAAATGGCAGGACACCATCAAGAAAGATATGCAACCCATGAGCTTGCACCCTGGAGACACAGCTGACCATGCAATGTGGCATTCAATGATCTGAAAAGCAGACCCTGCACTTGCGGGAATACTCTAGGAAGAAAACATTGCTCACAAAAGTAACTTCTATTCCATTTTTATCCGCATCTGCCTTATCCCATGATATAGTGGGAATGTATGTCAGCAAGCATATTTTTTTGAAATTTGAATAAACTATTTGGGGTAGACTCTTGATGTCTTTGGGCATCAAGCCAGAGACTACAATTGCAGATTATAAAGGAGGAAGCCAAGCCAAGAGTCAGATTTTTTTTCCTCCTCCAACGTCCAACATCTTTAGACAATGTTCCACTACCCCAAATGAAGGTCCTATAAGCGAAGCCATCTCATAGACTGCTCTCATTAGGGCCTCAATGTGTGTATTTCTAATAGAGCCAGTAAAAGCAGGAGTAAATCTAGCCAATGAACCCACACACTCATGTAGGGATAACTAGCGACGCCCTCATACAGAGGAATTGATCTATGCTGGAAGGTGAGGAAGCAGAGATAATCCCTACAACTCCAGGTTCATCAATTAGAAACTAATCTATCAATAAATTTGAGTTTCTAAGATTGGACCCTGCAAGTCCCAAAATGTGCCTCTAACGTCAAGAAAGCATTTAAGGTTGGCCTGAGCCTTCCTTTTTGGCTCCTCAGCTCAACACCCTGCTGCTTATGCCATCATAGAAGCCTTTGTTTTATTTGAGACCAATTAGAAAACAAGTGTGTGTGTGACCAGGAGGAGCTATGGAAGCTCTACAATTAGTGCTTTGAATGCACTAATTGGAACATATTTTAAAAGGCTGCAACAAAACAGACAACATACTGTTCAGGACAAATACGCTTCTACTGTGTCTGTATGCAAAAGTGCATGGAGGATGTTGTCAATAGTCTTAAGACTTTTTTCTCATACAAACAAATGAGAAACCTTAGGAGATCCATGCTATGTCAAAGGCGAGAAACACTGCTTTCAAGTCAGGTGATAATGCAGCACTTAGAAAAGTATGTTCCCCAAGGTCAAACGCGCCCCCCTTGACAGAGCCTTGTGCCCCCCACTACCACTGCAATAGGCTAACTGATGAGTCAAATGTAGGGGGAAGGCATGCAACCATATGTAATCTTTTACAACTTGGTCAAAAAAGTAATCAGTTTTGGGCACTAGTACAATGATAAGTCTCCAAACAAACCATGGCCTGATGCAATGAGAGGTTGAAAATGTCTGTGAGAACAGTGACCAGCTGGTCAACACATTCCTGAGTGTTAGCCAGTTACTCGCCTAGGGATATCGGGACCAGCAGCTTTCTGAGTGTTGACTTTGCAGGACCTTTCGAACAGCAGTTGATTCAAACCCAAGTTGCCTGTTCATCGGGGAGGCAGAAGAGCGGTGATGGAATGCCGTTTGTGGCCTCAAACCGTCTGAAAAACACGCTTAAGCTTAAGCTTGTTTAGAGAATCTGTGTCACCCTTACAGGTCAGGGAAACTGTCTTATAGTCAATGCCTGCATGTGTCTTGGGTCCATAGGATCTTTAAGTTACGCGTCTCAGATCAGCTCTTGCTATTCTATTTTGATTTTTTTACTGTTCTAGAATAAAGTGCAATCGACTCTACTACGTTAAGGGGGCAGTGGCGTTCTCATTGGCAGTGTGCGCGCAGGGAGCATTCGCTTGGTGGTGTGTTTTGTTTGCACTGAGCATGTGGCCAGGAGGAGCTATGGAAGCTCTACAATTAGTGCTTCGAATGCACTAACTGGAACATATTTTAAAAGGCTGCAACAAAACAGACAACATACTGTTCTGAACAAATACGCTTCTACTGTGTCTGCTTATATGCAAAAGTGCATGGAGGATGTTGTCAATAGTCTTAAGACTTTTTTGTCATACAAGCAAATGAGAAACCTTAGGAGAGCCATGCTATGTCAAAGGCGAGAAACACTACTTTCAAGCCTGGTGATGTGGCAGCACTTAGAATAGCAAGAGCTGATCTGAGACACGTAACTTCTTTCAAGATCCTATGGACCCAAGACACATGCAGGCATTGACTGTAAGACAGTTTCCCTGACCTGTAAGGGTGACACAGATTCTCTAAACAAGCTTAAATGTGTTTTTCAGACGGTTTGAGGCCACAAACGGCATTCCAGAACTGCTGTTCTGCCTCCCCGATGAACAGGCAACTTGGGTTTGATACAACTGCTGTTCGAAAGGTCCTGCAAAGTCAATACTCCAAAAGCTGCTGGTCCCGATATCCCTACCATAGGAAAACACGACATGTGAATATATTACTTTTCATGGGTTATTCAACAAAGCCACAGCTGGCTATAGTTACGCAGTGGTGTGAAGGGTCCAGTCTTTATCACCATCTACACATCATTGAGACTAAATTTGAAATGATCAAGCTGATTGATATCGCACGCCAGACAGCACAAGGAATGGAGTAAGTTGGGTATGATTTGCTGAGCAATATGGAGCAGGAAACCTGAACTAGTTCTCTATACTGAAATAATTCATAGGACGTTTCAACCAGTGGAGATTATGTTTGTTCAAGATGATATTAAAAAAATATCAAATACGTTGATTTTTCAAATTATTGCTGAGTTTAAGGAAATTGATCTATCAATATAGAACACAAGCACGAGCGCTTGAGAGTTTTAATCTGTGCAATATGTTGATTGATTGCTAAATGGTCAAAGACCAAATAAAAATTCATACAACATAAGAGGCATATTGAAACAACTAAAACTATAAATTTTATCTTTTAGCGAGAATTGCTGTGACAAGACAAATAGCTTATATGGGGATTAATGAAATTTTAAAATAGGAAACATCGGTTAGGCTTCCTAAAAAGCAAGTATAGAACAGAGTCTAAACTTTATTCATTGTTAAACATACCAAAGGGTTTCTAATGGCAACAGGAATTTAAATCCTAATTTCACAAGATAAAAGCAGTACTGTATTAGTTGGGTGGAAGCGTGTATATGGCAACCTTTTGTAACTTAATCCAAATTGTAGGTTCTTCCTCCCAAAAGGAGTTTGTAGAAAGAGCAGAAAATATGTTCATGGTAAATATACATAGGATTACAATCCAAGTCTAAAATTGTGAGGAGTGGAAGGTGCTGATTATTTTGCTGTAATAAATTATCTTTATTACGATTTAATTTCACCTGGCTTTTTGATAATTCTTTAAATAAGTGGCATGATTAATTCACTGCCTGTTTTGTTACTTTGCAGTTACTTGCATGCCAAGTCTATCATCCACAGAGACCTCAAGAGTAATAGTATCCTTTAAAAACACTAACTTTTATCATTTACCTTCCTATTTTCAAAGTGAGTAAAAGAAGGGGAAAAAGTAATAGTTGGGGTCAGTTGAAGATTCATATGTAGATATTGGAGTAGTTTCAACCTTAATTATTAAAGAAAGCAAATATATATTATGTGCCTAACTAATTATTGTACATCTAAATATGTTTGGAGATGAGCATCCAGATTCATATGTCTTGGAAAGAGTGTGAGTGGCGTATCTATCCTAAGTCAAGTTTTGATTCATTCCTGTGATTCCAAATCCAACAGTCAATCTGTTGATTTATTTTGATGAACTTCAGAGCATAGTGTCACAGGACTTGAATGCAGAAGGGCAAAATACATCAGTGTGCTTCATGCCAGATATTTCATTATATTAAATCAGCTATCTCTCATACAAATACGTGATCTGTATGAAACTTTCAGAAGCTTTGGAGTCTCAGTGTCTGCATGGACGTCCATTTTGTAACCACATTGCTTTAATTTATCATCACTAACCAATGTTAGAAATGCAATCTAAAAGCCCTCTTAGCTGATATCGGTGTATCATATGCTCTGATACATGCTTTTAAAACTAAAATGTTTACCGTAGGAAAACTTAACATTGGTTGACTTCATAGACATCTCATTTATTCATTGGTAACAATATTGAAGTGATTTGTTGTCGTCGTCTTTCAGGATGGATTTTCTTTTTCACCTTCTCTATAAAACTTCAATTCCTGGTGGCCTCCCATCCAACCGCCAGCCAGGTCAGATCCCGCTTAGTTCTTGTTTTGTTTTTTTCCTTTACATTTCCTGTCAGATATATTTCTTCATGAAGACCTCACGGTAAAAATAGGTGATTTTGGTCTAGCAACAGTGAAGTCACGATGGAGTGGATCTCACCAGTTTGAACAGTTGTCTGGATCTATTCTATGGATGGTAGGTGAAGGGAGTATTTTCCAAATGGTTCACCAACATTGCACAATCCCTTTGGCAGAGAAAGGAACATTTTCAATGTCTTTAGGGTGGAAATAAATGTGTAGCAGATTATCACCCGAGATGGAATGATTGGGAACCTTTTGCTTTCTATCCAAGACTTTGTCCTCTCACTGAACATCTGAGTGCAATCACTGCCCAAAATTTTCTTATGTTTTTTTCCCATATCAATCCCCTTAATGTCAGTGAAAGACTATCAATTACCATAATCATTAAACGGTCATGACTGTATTGCATGCAATTTGACCAACTCAGTATAAAAATTACTTACCGTATTTTTCGGAGTATAAGACGCACTTTTTCTACCCCCAAAAGTGGGTGAAAATGTGGGTGTGTCTTATAAACCGAATGTTGCAGAAGCCCCACCTTCCAGTAATTTACCTCTTTGCAGCAAGCAGCAAAAAGCCTATTGCAGCTTCAGTACAGCCTAATTAGCATAAGCAGCTGATGGTCATTTGCACCCGGCTCTTAACATCAGCTGTTTCAGAGTGCAGGGATTGCCAATAGGCTATAGCAATCCCTGTAGCCTGAAACAGGTGGAGCCATGTGCTAATTATGCTGTGCTGGGAAAATGAAACTGAAAGTCTGTTTCTGCTTGCTGCAATGGAGGCAAATTGCTGGGAAGCAGAAGCTGAGGTAAGATATTTTTTCTTGTTTTCCTCCCCCAAATGTTAGGTACGTCTTATACTCCGGTTTGTCTTATAGTCCAAAAAATACGGTATGTATTACAGTGCTCTTAATCTACAAGAACGTTGAGTTAACCCAGTAGTTAATTTGGTTCCACAAGTACAAGGTGCTCAAAAATTAGAAGAGGTTAAATTTGCTGTCCCTGCTCTGTATCTCTTCTCTTCCAGGATCTGAAAATTGATTATATTAACTAAAGTGGATATTTAAATCAATGTAGCCATAAAGTATATTAAGTTTGGATGGCATAACTACCTTGGTAGAACTTCCAAGGTGACCAGGAATATATTGATGACCAGAAAGAACATCAAAAGTTGCAAGAAAGGGACAGTATATCCATCAAGAATATTGAGGCTCAGCCAAATTCTTGGTGAGTGAACCAAGCTGACACAATACTGAACTGTACAAAATGAAAATGATGTAATGAACAAAGTCTTTAGTCACTGTGGATTTGCTCAAGAGCCCACAACCAATATACTGTGCACTGGAAAATTATTAGTTCCCAGCAATAGTTTCAACAATATTACCTTAACCATCATTATTAAATTAGTATTTTGCAATAATGCCAACAAATAATTATCTCTGAACGATAGTTCCACAAATTTTGAATGTTACTGTTTGCATAGCTAAAGCATAGTGTTGTCTAGTTTGAAGTACAAATGAACAGTCATGGCAGCAATATTCCAGTTGAAATAGTTTCCAACTTATGCCATGTCACCCTTTCCTGTGAACTGTGCAGAAGAGAGCAGTATGTACACAACGAAATATCTTGAGACTGCTTGACCCACATAATATTCTTTGAAGTGTACATCTGGGACTGCCGAGAGCTACTGAATATAGTCCAGCAGAATTGCAAATGCCAAACCCATTTCAACCTAAGAGAAAAATCCAGTTTCAGTGTAACTGAGCTAGGCAAGGTTGCTACTTCATGAATCTAAGATGCATCGTGAATTAATCCACTTCAGGTCAGAGCAATCACATTATAAATCATAAGTGTCTCCCCATAACTCATACATAAGCATACTGTCTCTGTACTGGAAATGAGCTTCATCACTTTGCTGTCCAGAATGCATTGTTTATTGACTTCAGATATTCCGCACAATTTGGACATCTGATAAAAGATAAATAGCAGTGGAGATTATTCCATATTGGAAACCACTGGTTCGTAGTGACAAACACATTAGCATAAACATTCCCCAGTATGTTGCATAAGTTAAGTTTCCCCCGTTTCAAGGTAATGGGCTTACACCCCAACTATGTCTTCCTGGACTCCTCAGTTTCTGGAAGATGTGCCAAGACATACCCAGCTCCATGTTGGAACTGTGGTGATGAACACTACAATTCCCATTCTTGCAATTATCGCTGGCAAGTTTGGTAAGCAGCAGAAAGGGAGAGGTTGAAACACTGATGGAACTGTAGCAGGAAGGAAGTACCCCATAACCAGCCTTTCCTTATGGAATTACTCGAAGTCATCTCCAGGAAAAGATTGTGTCACATGGTATTATTTAATGACATTTTAATGAAGTCGCGGCACTACTGTACTGTGGTCTACTGAGCAGAAGACATTCTTAGCTTACAGAAGACCAGCATTCGTCAACATAGCCCAATCACAGGCCTGCTCTGGCCCAAAGAATTCATATATATTGCCAGTCTGATTTGCAGTTACTGTATTTCTCTTTAGCTTTCCTTATGAGAATCTATTCATGCCTTTTGGATTAATTTACCATTAACTACATGCTTATATCTGTCTGTCAGTCTTTCTCGCTCTCTCTCCCTACTTCAAGCCACAGAGGAAAACTGAGTACCAAAGTCCCTGAACTATTAATTTGAGACTTTCCCATTAAGGTGCCCTTCAGTGAGTTGTTCTTCAAGTTCCATCATTCCTACCTTCTGACCATATAAGCTGGAAATTGTGAGCATCGAGGCGCAGCATGTTTGGAGGGCACCTGGTTGGGGAAAGTCTGTGTTATTATGCAGCTTACCCAAAATCTCCATACCATTTCTATCCTGCCCCTGCTCCCCCTGGGTGCACTGGGCTTTCTAAGGAGGCAATATGTCTTGTATGGCACACAAGGTGCATTGCACTTGATTTATTCTTGGTGCTAATGTGCACTCCTCCTTCCTTTCTATCTCAATCCTCCCCCTCGTGTGGGAGGGTGTGTGTGTGGTTTTTTTTTTTAATTCCCCAATGCTGAACGCTGCGCTACTGCAAAAGAGAGCCTCCTGTGTGCCAAATCACTGCTGCAATGAATCGATTCTGCCACCCTTCGCAGCAGTTCATCGGCTCCCTCCTTCCGAGCGCTTTTGTGTGGTTACCCTGATTGCTGCAGAAACTAAAACAACAATTCCGTGTTTCGTGTCCCTTTGCCGTGTGACTCAAGGCATTGCAGTTTTGCTGTTGTTTCCTCCTTGGTGAGAGGCTTCAACGGATCGAGAAGCAATGGCTGCATAACTCCGTGCTCTCCCCTGCCAAATTCGAGGAATGGAGAGGAATGCCAGCTTCATCACTTCCTGGAGGCAGGCTTTCTGTTTCTTCCCCTGCAGTGTGTCCCATGCTATCCAGGCACAGAAAGCAAGGGGGGAGAGGAAAGATCTCAAGAAATCTCTGCAGGTGCCTGTGAAGTCAGAACAATCAGGCGTGTTTTCTGGGACTGGCAAAATCCAGTCTCTGTTTACAGTCTGCTGTGGCGTCAGGATATTGTCCGTCCCCTCCCCCCCACTTCTCTTTTTGCTCAACACCTGAAGGACGAAAGCTTGATTTCCCCTTTTACATGAGGCACAGAAAACCCTGTGAATGCCTGACTTTCACACATCCACATGCAAACATGCACACACAGTCATAAATCAAGGTGATTTTAATATGGAAATTTTGTCATCACATCAACAAGCATATTAGTATGCATCGCGCCTCTCTTCCTTGAAGGAAGCTCTAGAATGGTTTCTAAGAATGTCCTATGAACTTAAGGGACATTTCTAATACTTGTTTTATTTACAGTTGCCAAAGCAGACCCTAATAAAGGCAAAAGTACCCTCCTGAAGGAATAAAATAGTCTGCATCAGGAATCTCAAGGCAACCTTACAGATTGCTTCCAGGGCTATAGTTTTGTTTCCATCCAGCTGCTAAGTCCTCTGGCCTTCTACCCTAGACTTGTTTTTCTTCTTTTCTTCATCTCATGTGAAATACCATCTTCCATCTCTAATTAGTATTTATTCCAAAGTGAGATCTCCAGCTTACAAGAGATCATCCTGTATTCTCAAGGAACCATATTAGGCCATTTGTCCAACAATCTGCTATACTATCATTTTAGATGTAGCAGAGTCTTCCAGAACAATTTTGCCTGTAAAATTGTAATTAATTTAATGTACTGTATGGCCTTTCTGCCTTTCCATAGGGCACAGTTACTAACTCTGTTCCATAGAATACAGTTACCAATTTTTAAAAGCAACATTAATGGACAATATTTATGGACTAATTGGTTAAAATCACGAGTAGCTAATTGAAACTGAACAAGCTTGGGCTAAAAATGAAGGAGTTTCCTAAAAGCACAGAGTGAGGACGGAGCACTCTTCAAAAATGATTCAAAATAAGCACTTTGGATCAAAGGTGGTATTCAGCAGGTTCTGACCAGTTCTGGAGAACCAGTAGTGGAAATTTTGAGTAGTTCAGAGAACCAGTGATAACCTTCCCCAAGGAGTGGGGAGGAAAGGCGATTTTATAGTATCCTTCCCCTGCCACGCCCACCAAGCCATGTCACGCCCCCCAAGCCACGCCCACAGAAACATAGTAAAAAAATTTGAATCCCACAACTGCTTTGGTTCGCATAGAAATTGAAGGGTAGAGTAGGGCTGGGCTTTCATGAGACTTGAAGCAATTCTTCCCAATCATTTTGGAAGTGTGCTCAGCCCTAGTGTGTTCCTTAACTTGACAGTAATAAAAGATCTTCTACCCAGCAGACAGATATTTAAAAGCAAGAGCAGGGCCTTCTTTGCTGACCTGCAGATCTGGATACCTTCATAGGAAAAAAAGGCAGCCTTATAATATGTTCAAGCAGAGCAAAGAACTTGAATGCGTATGCCATCACTCATCTTAAGAAAGTTAAACTATGGGGACCATTCTCTCTTAGTGTCAGGGCTTGTGCCACTAATCACAAGAGTGACACCTGTCTTGACATACCTTTCTTCTATAAGAAATGTGCCTCATGTATAAAATTCCCTGAATGCCATCTCTGATCTTCTTATCCATTAATAGATACAAATACAGATGAATGTACTGAAGCTCTATATTGCTAGGTGTTAAAGTGGGGAATAGGAAATTCAAGGAGCTACAGTACTTGAAGAAAGATCCCCAAGTAATGTTCCATATTACTTGAGAGCCATGGTGGTGCAGTGGTTAGAGTGCAGTACTGCAGGCTACTTGTGCTGACTGTTGATTGCCAGCAGTTCAGCCGTTCAAGTCCCACTGGCTCAAAGTTGACTCAGCCTTCCATCCTTCCAAGGTCAGTAAAATGAGGACCCAGATTGTTGGGGGCAATACGCTGACTCTGTAAACCACTTAGAGAAGGCTGTAAAAACACTGTGAAGCGGTATATAAGTCTAAGTGCTATTGCTATAACATCAAAGCCAACATTTCAGCTGATGGAACCCTAGGGCCATTTGCTACTCCAAAAGGCCTGGGATATAGCCCTCAGATACCCAAATGTTTTCCCTAAGTGCACTTTTTAATGTGAATATATGACCAGGGAGTAAGCCTGGTAATTATATTTAATATTAGATATATATGAAATTAATCCAATTTAATTTTTCTCTTGGCTTTACCTACCTTTTGAAAGATGTGCCGACCTGCATAGCCCTCAAAAGAAAAACCAAATATGGCCATCTTTCTCTATCACACTATTATTTCGGCCTTCTTTTATTCCCCCCCCCCCCCATCTATTTTATAGTTTTTCTTGGCAGGCAGGCAGTGGAAACTCCAGGACACATGTTTCTCCCACCCACCTCTTCCTCCACTGATTACTCACCAGTTCTGATGGCTTGCTCCAAGGAGTCCTCTGAGTCATAAATGAGGGCCAGCACATCAAAATGAAAATCAAGTCCAATTTGAGTGTGATTAGCCCTAGACTAGGATATGGGAATGAGCAATCTTTCTAGAATTCCTGGTGAACACAAATTCTTAATCAAAGGACTCCCCAGTGAGGTATTGTGGTGAATGGTCATGCTGAAGGTCTGCAGCCACCATTTCTGATCCACTGCCTGGAGTGAAATGTGATCCTAATTAATAAAGAGAAGGAAGAGGAACCAGTAATTTATATGGAAAGGAAGAACCTGAAAGGAGTAGGCATGGGACTTAGCTGAGAAGACAGGTTTCTATAAGGAAAAGCAGTCTAAACAATAAAAAAATATATACTTTTAAGGTTTTAAGTAACTGTTAATTGATGCTTAAGTAAAAGTGAAGAACAAACTTTCCCTCTGCCTCAGGAAAGAGCCAACTCTGTTGGAACAGAAGAACGTATACAATGAACTCCCACACATACCCCCAAAAGGCAACAGGGCTTACTCACCATAAAACAATATACATTGCCAAAGAAAAAGACTTCTATTAGCTTCATGCTCAAAGTATCTTCCCTGGCTAAACTCCCCACTGCTGGCAGGCAGAGGGTTTTCTGTGTTAGCTTTTCTGCAACACTGAAAGATGCCACTTCTAATATTTGCATTTCCTCTGTGTGTGAAAGCACCTTGCCATGTGGCACAAGGCCCGTCGAAATTAAAACAAACAAATGCATTGTTTCCAAATGCTCTCGGGCAATTTGTCCTTGCTGTGCAGTTCCTCAGATCAAGGAATTGCCAGCCAGGCTTTACCTGAATGCCCTATGTCAGGGGTGGGCAAACTTGTCAGCTTTAAGACTTGTGGACTTCAACTCCCAGAGTTCCCCA
>JAOYMU010000192.1:18323639-18343620 GCA_025802295.1 Psammodynastes pulverulentus
TATAGTTGAATTAAAGATTCTGTTTTCTTCTGAAACTTTTCTTTTCTTGGATTTATCCATGGTTGGCCTACCTGGGGCTGAAAAGCTCAATAAATCACATGCTGGCGGGTGTCGCATATTGGCAGTTGTGATGCATATTTTAAGAGACAGGAAGCTGCAGCAGAAGGACGAAAGAGCCACATGCGGCTCCAGAGCCACAGGTTGCTGACCCCTGGCCTAAAACTACTTTTATTAGAACAGCTATAAAAACAGAATCTTGCAAGTCTGATGGTGCTTCCCTTCCTTCCCCTTTCATCTTATGTGAACTGTAATTGGAGTGACGGGAGGAGACATTTATGCAAACCACTTTCATGTTTTGGCCTCAAGCCTTGTTTATGTGATTGTTACCTTGGTAATAGATCTTCCTTCTGTCCTTCAAGGCCATCTTTTATATTGTCTACAATACCCTACCAACAACATGTGAACCAGCAAAGCCAGCCAAGGAAACATGGTACACCTTGGGATTTATCTCTTTATCGAAGTATCGTGGTTAGAGTGCCAACCTTTAACATGGGAAATGGGGTTCTACCTTACCTGAAGGGGTCCTGAGGCAAAGAACCGCTAGTGCTTTACCTATTTACCTCAGATAAGAGTGATATGAATTAAGAGAGTTAGGCCAGTTTGGACATCATTCAGATTAACAAGGTCCATATCAGATGTTGAGAACCATAGACTTAAACCCCTTCAGCCAAGTAATTTCACGTACTGGATATAGATACAAGTTCAAGAGTGAACCTACCATCAGCCATCTGTTGCTGTCTTCCTAGCCTTCGTATAATGTGACTAAGAAACACTGGTTTTTTAGTAGTTGCACGTGCACGATCACCAAACTGGTAGTCAAACCGGTACAATCCCACCCCTGACCAGAAGGTAGTGATGGTGAGAGATGTAGCAATGCCAAGTCACAGCAACATCAGGAAGAAGGTGTTTAAGAAGGCCGGAAGGAAGAACTAGACAGTAAAGGCCAAAGTGCTCTCAGTGGTAGTAGAAGCACTCGGGGCTATGACTCCTAAGCTGAGAGAGTGATTCCAGAAGATCGTAGGAACAACATCAGCTTGCTCTATCCAGAAGAGCACAGTGCTAGGAACAACTAAGATACTTTTGTAGAACCCTCAAACTCCCTGGCCTCTGGTAGAGGACCTGACACTGAGAAAGACAAAATAACCCATAGGAGTCAGAAGGGATTAATAATAGTAATATATATCAATCAAAAGATAAATCCCAAGATGTATAATGTTCCCTGACTGGTTTTGGCTTATTCACAGAAGTCTTCCCCAAGCAGAATCTCTAGTTTTGTATTATTAGGATTATAACTATCTAACTGTATTATAGTTATTTGTTCCTATATAACAGTATTATAAAGATCTAACTGCACTTCTATAAAAAACAAAGAAACCCAACTCTCAAAGGGCTCCACCATGGTACAAAAAGGATAATAACTCCTCTTTTAATAAGATGAATTTTATGTTCATTTTTTTCCTCCAAGCCTTATGACTTGAAAATAAAAAGAGAACAGTTTTAGTTTTTTAAAAAAAAAATATTTGTTTCTTAAATTGGATTGAAAAATTATGCAACCAACATGACTATAGATTTGGTCTTTTCTTTTTCCTACGGTGCATGGGAAAAATAATAACAGCATTTTAAAAAGGAAAGGATATATCTCTTTTCTTCAAGGGCTCCTGGTAGCCTTGCTACCTAGAAATGAACACCTTGATAGAATAAGGTTTAAACTATAGGAGTTCTGTTGCAACAAAAGAGCCAAGGACAGAATGTGCAGAATGAAATCTGAAGGACTTCCATTCTGAGAACTGGCATTGATAAATCTGTGTTGATTTCATGATGAACTTACATTCTGCTAAGCTTCCTCGGGTATCAGTCATTAGCTTTGCCAGAGGCATTTTTATAACTACCAGTTTGAAGGGGGATGTGAGGAGGGAGAAGGGCATTCAGCACCAGCTGGATACTTTATATAGTGATCATTTGACATGCCCCCCCCCAAAGCTACTTATAACCTGATTTCGGAAGTCCGATGTCTACACACAGCCCAGTGGTCGTATGACCACATTTCACAGGTGACCACAGTTTACAATGTTGTTTTTTGCCAGTTTCCAGCCTTTTCAGCAAAATCATTCCTTTTTCATTTATTGATTTATTTGTATCCCAGCTTTATTATTTTGTACAAATTGCTTAAAGAGCTGTATAGTGGTTAGGATGCAGGCTAATTCTGCCTACTGCTAGGAGTTTGATTCTGAGCAACTCAAGGTTGACTCAGCCTTCCATCCTTCTGAGATGGGTAAAATGAGGAGCCAGATTGTTGGGGGCAATTTGCTGACTCTGTAAACCACTTAGGGCTGAAAAGCACTGTGAAGCGGTATATAAGTCTAAGTGCTATTGCTGTTAAAGTGGCTAACATATCCAATACACCTTCCTCCTCCTATTTTCCCCGCAACAACAATCCTGTGAGGTGAGGTGGGTTGGGCTGAGAGAGAGTGGCCAAAATCACCCAGCTGGCTTTCATGGCTAAGATGGGACTTGAAGTCTTGAACTCAAAGTCTTTCACTTTCTAGCCTTAACCACTAGATCAAACTGGATCACAGACCACACACATTGGTAACATGAAGAAACTAAATATTTTGATGTGGGCTGCTTGGATTGTTGTCTCTGAATGATGACAGGCTGTTCTATAGCCCTGCCATCACATTGGGGATATCTGAGCTGGGAGCTCTTTATGACCTATCTGTGGAAATATATCTATATCTCAATCTATCTATACACGCATATTTATGATAGATGTCTATGGAAATGGCCAGTCTTAGATATCTAATTTAATACACGGATAGACTAAGGGGGATTTTCCATTATTTATACTAGAGCTACAAGCTTTTGGCAACTTTCCTCTTTTGTGGAGTTATGTGTGAAAGTAGACTATGGTGGAAAGGGGGGAATTAAAGAATCTACTGTAAAAAGTTGCATTTGATTCTGTCAATCTTTTTCCTCTAACTTTCCTACTTTTCCCAAAAAGCCTTCCCTACGTTACTGATTTAGTTAATTTGGAGCACAACCCCGGCAATAAATACAGGAGCTGGGGATTCTGGGTATTCTAATTCGAAATATCTCTGAAAAGCACTAGACTGCAGAAGGGTAACTTTGGATGGGCTCAATGCCTGCGTATTCATATCCTGGGCTTCTTCTGGAGGAGAGAGTTGAGACTGAGATGCACACTGGCATCTCATACTGCACATGCTCCCCAGAAAACCATGTGGCATGAGGAGAGTCTGAAGTCCTGCAGTATTTATTACAGCTATTTCATTCTTATATAACAATAGTAATCTCCCTTGTGGTGTTATAAAGTGATGGCAGAGTAAAATGTAACACAAGATTGAATCGCTCATAAGGAATGCATGGGGTTGTTTTTTTTAACCTTTTACACCACAGTTGCTATGTAAGTTTGAAGCCATTTCTGCAGAAGGTGAAAAGGGGGTTAGACCAGGCTAATTGGCCAAGCAGCCTTCCAAGCTAGCAATATCTGCACACTGTTGTGCCAAGGACAGATTTTTACTTCTGACTGTGAAACATGTTGCATTGGAAATATGTCCCATCAGTTTGAATAAGGGATCCTACACACAGACACACAAACATACACAGATACAGACAAACACACACGCGCGCGCACGCACACGCACACACAGACAGAGCGGGCTCCCCAAGCAGAATGCCCTTTCTTGTATTATTAGCACAGAAAAGAAGATTTTTCTATTTCCCACAATACCTAGTCAACATCTCACAGTCTATCTAGTTCAAGTTCAATTTAGGGTCAGGAAATATAGCCCAGGACTGTTCATTGATTAATTCAGTGCAGCTTGCTTGTACTCATTCAGCATCAAATTTGTACATTTTGATGCAGAATGTTTGGGGAGGATTTAATTCTTGGTACCCATGGATTTCCCATATTATGGGATGACATGTAGGATTGTATAATATCATTGTCACTGAAAGAATGGATTGCAAAAGTACATTATCTTAATGAAAAGCAAATGCAGGAGCAATTCACCTTCGACCTATCGATATTTTAAAGGTATAGGAAGTTTCCTTGAAACAAGCCCATTGAAGCCACCACTAATCTTGAAGAGCAGAGACTAGAAATAAGCAACTTCTCTCATTTCAAGTCTTGAGATCAAATGACATTCAAAGAGATGTACGTGTGTGTGTGTGTGTGTGTGTGTGTGTGTGTGTGTGTGTGTGTGAATGGAAGTGTCATAATATAAAAAGCACCATGGCTACATTATCAAATAAACCATAGATCAGTTGGTTCAATTATGACTTACAGAACCTAGGATGGTTCAACCATTTCCATGCCAGAAAGAATTGTAATGAGGAAAGACTTAATACCACTTCAACAATGGTTGGGTGGTGCTGCAAAGCCATCATAAGCTGCTAGTGAGGCAATGGCGAATACAGGTAGTCCTCGACTTATGACCAGAATTGAGGCCAAAATTCCTGTTATTAAGTGAGACATTTGTTAAGTGAATTTTGCTCCATTTTACGATCTTTCTTACCACAGCTGTTAAGTGAATCAGGGCAGTTGATAAGTTAGTAACCCGGGTTCTTAAGTGACTCTGGTTTCCCCATTGACTGTGTTTGTCAGAAGGTCACAAAAGGTGGATCACATGACCTTGGGACCTAGCAACGGTCATAAATGTGAACCAGTTGCCAAGCACCTGAATTTTGATCACATGATCCTCCTGGGGATGCTACAAAGGTTGTAACTGTGAAAAATGGTTTTTTCAGCGCCCCTGTGACTTTGAACGGCCACTAAACCTGTGTAAGTTGAGGACTACCTGTATTTTACAACTAACCAGCATGCCTAATATAACCATATTGTAAATCAGGGATGTCCAAACTTGGCAACTTTAAGTCTTAAAATTACCAAGTTTGGACATCCCTGTTGTAGATGATATGATAAAACTGACTTTATCATCTCCGATTGCTGGAAAATCCACGATGAATGCTTTTCCGTCCCAAAATAAAACGAAACACAGAATCTTATTCCTGACTATCTGCTAACAGGACTGATGTTTGGTTTAGATCAGGGAAATCCAAGTTGAAATCCCTGATCAGTCCCAAAGCTTATTTGGTATCCTCTGTCAGCTTAACCTACTTTCCAAAGTTGCTGTGAGGATAAAAATGGAGGCGAGGCCGCATAACCATTCTCTGAGGACAAAAGGTGGGGTGAGAATAAGTGCAACCACAATAATAACAACTGTCTGTCATCAGAGAAGTGGGCGGTCTTGTCTGAGGCAGGAGGCAGAGACCGAGACAGAAAATTGCTCTCTATAATCAGCAATAAATTGGTACTTTGAGCTTATGAAATTCCAGCGTGACTTTTTCAGCCATTTGATTACGGGAAACTCTTAGGGGAAAAACAAATGTACACCATACGGTAAATATTATTGTTGGTATTAGCAATTGTACAGTACAATCGAATTTTTTTTAAAAAAGAGAATAAAGTAAAAAGCCTAGGAAGTTATCCTGTACGTTAAACTATGCTAAGAAATTCCACCAGATTGTTCAAAAGTCCTCTTTCATGACTCTTCGTTGAAAAACACTTAATTCAAACGTTGACCAACAACCTCTATCAACCATCCACTGCTAGCAAATTGAATGTAGTTTTTTCCCCCTGTTCAGTTCTGCAAAATAATTCTTTTGCTATTGACTTGCATGAATTCCACAGTTCTTGGTGTCTTGAAAATTCCCAACCGAGCCAAGCAGAACACATGCAGCCTCAATCTGCAACTGTTTCTTAAAATGTCAACGGCAATGAAAAAATGGTATTGGATGAGAATCCAAGTGCTTTACAGTGGGGGGGGGGGAATAAGGCTTAATGCAAGGGATCATATATAGGACTGAAATCTAAAAAACCATTATCAACTTGCCATGACAAAATAATGACATCGGGAGCAGGGGTGGGATCTTCCCGGTTCTGCCCGGTGCGGGTGATCCTGTAACTAAGGGAAGCCTCCGATCCGCAGAGAGGAACAGGAAGCAAAAAATACACGTTGAGCCCTCCCACCTGCCCTGATTCTTACCTGGTCTTTATCAGCTCATGTTGAGTGTCTCTGCAAGCCCCAGCTGGGGGCTGGAAAGCAGCCCTCGTGCATTTTTCCAATGGGCACACGTTATCCTGAACTGGTAGCTGCGCCGGTTAGATCCCATCCCTGATCTGGAGGTCATGTTCCTAAAACAAGATAAAGTCGATATGTTCTTCCTAAGAAGAAAAGGATGAACCTTTAGAAGTTTGTTAGTTAAGATGTCTAATTCCAAAAGTAGAAACCAAGAGATCCAATATTCAGAACATTCCAGATAAAAACCCAGATGTTTGGGACAACAATAAACAATCCTAGCATTATCGCTTCTGGGCCAGCATGGAATTATGAGATCCCCTAGGTTGCTCATTGCTGGATCCTTGTGATACTGTATAAAAAAATAAAAATATTTTTAGACATTTAAACTCTATTTTAAAAATAAATGTCACAGTTTGGACAGAGAAATAAGCACATATATACTATAAATACTGTATCACTTTCATCATCAAAATAAAAGAGTGCTTTCCGTCAAATAATTTTGTGTTGGGAAGATTCTGTTTTGTTCCTGGAATCGTGAGAGTGCCATGATTTATGAGCTTAAAATGTGAAACTGCACATTACTGTCTTCTAATACATTGCCAGCATATTAGAAATTTTAACTAATTACAAAGCAAGAAATGGCAGATGAAGGGAAAATATTTTTAGATGCTTTACCATGGAAAGAGCAGGATAATAATCTAAGTGTATGTGCAATGAATCAAATCTGAATTTTTAAATTGCTAAATTACATATTTGGCTTTAGAAGAACATAATTATTTTCACTGATGCTCTGCGGAGAAAAAGTGGTTAGAGAGACATCAGTAGCCCTTTTGCTTGAACCTGCCCATTACAGAAACTCCATAGAGAGAGCACAAGGCCACGTATAGCTTTAGAAAAGCCTTGGGTGGGATTCCCAAACCCAATTTTGATTTTTAAAAATGACAGGAAAAAATGATTAAGCATATCGGAAGCGATCCTACTGATGTTTAGATTTAATCTTAATCAAATCGAGTTTCATTCTAGCCTACCTCTTCCAGACGTGTTTGTTTTGTGGTGGCCCCATTTACTTCCTGGATTGTGGCTCTTCACAAGCAATTTGAAGGCTGTGTACAGTTCTGGGCCCACTAGATTGAATATGGAGAGGCTGTTTCTCAATTTCACTTGTTAGATACAAGAGAGAAATGTGCCGCTTGCTTTTCTCAGGCCGCTGCTGGAAATGGTACACTGGAGCTAACGAATCCTTGATGAGATCTACCATCCCTATCCAGCATAGGAATTGAAATCCAACGTATGGAAAATTGGCAAAATCTACTTGAAAAATGTGAGATAATTGGGGGAAGACAGGAGAGATTACCAAGCAAATGATCCTGACTAGCTTACAAAAGAATGTAATTAATATTCTCCTAATTTGCATTGTGGGTAGCTGACCTAGGACTAGGTGCTATTGAGTTTGTAGGCTATAGAACAGGGGCATCAAACTCAATTTCATTGAGGGCCATTTCAGAGTTGTGGTTGACCTCAGGGGGGGCAGTGGGAGTGGCCAGGGTGGGTGTAGCCAGTTCAATGTCACTCATGTCAAGGGTGCCTATGGTGGCTTGAGTGCTCTGCCAGTGAAAACGGAGCTCGGGAGGGCCACATGCAGCCCTCCCGAGCTCTGTTTTTGCTGGCAGAGGCACCGTGGGCTGGTCCTCTGCTGTTTTCAAGGTAGCATCATGGGCCAGATTTAAGCCTCCCATGGGCCGGATTGGCTCCTGGGCCTTGAGTTTGACACCCCTGCTATAGAAGAATGGCTTAAAATTATTGGTAAGATGTTCTCCCCCCCTCCCTCTCTCATACACACACACACACACACACACACACACACACACACACACACACACCATTATATATACTTCTCTCACCATCCCACTCTGAATATTTTATTCTGTTTGAGTTCAGTCTCTTGGCTCATCTATGAACATATTTTATTTTGCTTTAGATTTATTTATTCATTTGTTTAGATTTCTACCAGTACTATATTCTTAATTTCCAATTCTGATCTGTTTTGTGGATTCCATGTGGACTTAAAGGTAGAAAACAAAGTTGATTCAGAAAATCTGCTGTAAGGAATCCTGAGTAGCATTTTAGTAAATGGCTGATGTTTAGATGTTTAGAATGCAGCATCAGTGTAACTTGGCATTTTTAAATATTTGCCCTGTCGTTATGAGACTTTACTGATAGCTTTCTCCCTTCAGTTGTCAGATTTTATTCTATTCTTTTAATAGCAACTGTACCCTGTTGTGATTTTTCTGGGAAAGAATCATTTCATTTTCATTGTGGTCACTATTACTCTTACGTTATCATATATTTTATTAACGAGTCTGCAATCCTTATCCTCTTACAAGAATTCTTTCTCTACCTTTCCTTCATTTTGATTGGAATACATTTGGATTAATTAGAAACATGAAACCAGGGATGGATGATTGCAACTCTAGAACCTCACTTGAAATATTGTTACTGGCATTTCAGGAAGAGGTCAGAGAAATAAACGAGTGCTCATTAGCCTGAAGCCATGAATGATCTACCAACCATACAGAAAATTGGCAACCCTTCTGCTTTTTGTCCTAAAGGAGTTGTGTATTAAACTAATTGTTAAATAAAGCAAGCAGGTTGACAGCCAAATAAGACAGCCCTTTGACACATGTAAAATAACAGGGCTTATGCAGATTTTTAAAAATGTTACCCTTACTTTCCTTTCTCTCATCCTGACATATGGAAATTTTACATGTTTTGTGAAACATCTCCGTATCCCAGATAATATGGCCTTTTAAAAGGAATCCTAGGGCAACTTTGTTCAACGGGATAATGAATGTCTCTGCTAAGCTGATGAAAAAGTCTAAAACTGAGAAATAAAACCAAAGCCATATATCATATTTAAATATTCAGGCATTTGAAAAATATAGTTATTATTTGAAAATAATAACAAAAAACACACAATTTTTTTATTTGTCAACAAAGAAATCCTCGTACAGCTCGATTGGACTTGTTAAAAATATATAACAGCTCTATTTTCATGATTATTGAAAAGGTTAAATTCTCTTAACATTTTCTGAATTTCTTTTGATAATTGACTATGCCTTGCTTCCCACTTTTTCTAGTGACATTCTCGCATGTGCCAAATGCCTGCATATATGTAAGGTAAACGGCTTAATTATGTATAATAAGTATTTCTCTTTGGTAGCCAGCCTTCCAATCCTGATGCCAGCAGAACAGTTGTGTTGCTACTTTAATAAATACTTGCTATTTTGTGCTGATATAAGCTATATGATATAGTGATTTATTACACTGATAAAACAAAAATGCTGATGCCTCACTTAAGTACCCAATGCTCAACTGGTATACTCCACAACTATTAGATTACATTTAATCGTTCAGCCTTTCTTCATGCTGATATGCATTTAATTTATTTGAACTGCCCAGGACAAAGTGAATTTCAATATTTCAATGTTTTCAGTATGCCCTATTCAGGAATCTTGATAAAAAAAGCCCCTCTCCTCAAAAAAAAATTTCGCCACCCATTTTACTTTTGGTATCTTTCTTATGGAGAATCCAATAAATATGGCCCAGTTCTTTCTAGTGTCAAGGAATTGAGCTAAGAACAGCCTTACGAAGAAGACAACAGCAAGCTATTTCCCAGAAATCTTGCCTAGAAAATTGCATTAATTTTTCCATGTAATCACCAGGAGTCTAGACTGACTCAAGGCAAGCAAACAAGCAAAATGTAGAGGGGCAAAGCATTCATTCAAGCTGCAGCGTGAAAGAAAATGATCATGTTCTCATATTTTTATTTTGAAAGAAAGAAATGCTTCAATATTTTTCTTTTTCTCATCTCTTCCAGACAGATAGATTGCTATAGTAGTGCAGCTGTGTCACATGTTCTTGAGTATCTTAGGTATTAATGGTGATAAAAGAAGTTTTCATGAAAGCCCTCATGTATTCCTCTACACCAGTCCACTGCTCTTCTTAGCAGCTGCAGCCCCACTAAAGGGTATCCCAACTTCTGGATCTCAACTAATTGATTCACTGGGCAAAGCAATGATCCATCGCTATAGTACCGAGAATACTATAATGGTTTAAGATGGCCTAAATAAAGTTTAAATTACATGAAAAAGAAACAAAACTTTAATCATGGGAAGATTTTTGGGGAAAGCAAATCTTGGAAAGGAATAGTTATTTATTTTGTCCCCCTCCACTGATGATGAATTCAGAGATTAGGTGTAGATTTTTTTATTTTCCTTATGATAGTTTAAACTGAAAGAATACAGCACAACATTACTCCACTATATGCTGAGTTTTTCTGTACAATCCAGAGAATTGGCTCATGGCTGAAACCAGTATAGCCTTCCAAGAAGAGGGTTCCCTCCTCCCTTAGGGTCAGAACAAACAACAGAGGAAATGCTTTATATACACTGGTACTATTAAGTAGTTTGCTTCTTGTTTTTATCCAGTTCTTTCCTTGAGAGCACAATAGAAGCAATTAACCGGATTTCGATTAACTGCTTGAAAAATCACCACCTGCTTTCTTTCTTTTTCTTTCAGAGTCACTTAGACCTTTTATTTCTGACCTAGATTTAGCAAGCGCGACAGGAAAACTAGGCTGGATTTGTCACACTGAAAATGAAGCTGTTGCAAATTAATAGCATAGAAAGCCAAGTACCTGTTGAAAACTGCTTCCAGTTGGGCAGCTGTTGCATACATTAAGGTTTAAGAAGAAGTTCACACACAGAGAGACTCAAAGATACCTCCATTTATAGGAGGATGCTCTTCCCTCAAAACGCAATGGATAAGCAAAAGTTTTTTCACACGAAGTAGTCTTTTTCCAGCATTTCCATCAGGTAGCATGAACTGATGTATTGACTATTTATTGTTCTTATTGAAACGTAATGTAAACTAAATAATCTGACTGCAATGAAGATAAACTATTATGATCAGATTCCTAGACTCTGGTACCTTACTTTCAGTGGGACTGGTGCATAACTGCCATAATGTGAAAACTTTCCAGATTCTGAGACATTTATAATTCCAAAATGTAGTCTTTTACATTGTCCATTATTTGGCTTTGTTTGGAAAAAAAGATCTACATTTTAGAAGCTTATGTAGGTCAGTTAACTATATTCTGCATCACATTGTATTTCTGCATATCCACTTGACTGCATCAGAATGACCATTATTGTTTCATCTTCAGTGCCTACATTCCATTGAAATATTGTTTTATAAACTATATGTGTGTGTGTGTGTGTGTGTGTGTGTGTGTGTTTGTGTGTGCGAATTGTTAATAATTGTAGTAGTACTAGATATATCAGCATCTCACCATCAAACTCATTATTTAAAATCCAGCAAAGCCGAATTGTTTGTTTTCTCTTCAATTCCAGTATTATGAGATCCTCACTGTCATATCTTTCAACAGTTGTAGAATTTATTGTCTTTTCAGAAAGTCAAACTGTAGAGGATCTGAATCTGACTAGGAATATTGATATCCATTACAACCCATGAAGATCTCATGTGTGTCATGACATCATATTACAATGACATGAATTATGCAAATCATCTTATTATAATGATGGCATCATAATATATATGACATGACTTGACTCTGTTGCTTGGTCTATAAACTATAAACCTATAAACTCTTTCTATAAACCTCCCAGCCTCTGGCTGAAAAAAATTCCCTTCATATAAATAACAAGGTTTTATTTGTCATATTCTTTGAAAAATAATATTTACATCCAGAAATTATACTATAGGGAGTGAGAAAAAAAATACTTGGTGGAAAGATTGAAGTAATTGGACATTAGAGAACTTTTTTTTCCCCAAAAGTTTTGTTTCCTGAAAAACTTTTGGTTCAAAGCACCAAACTATATTCAGCTGCTTGATAAATGTCTTACAGCATACAAGAACATGAAGTGCAACATGTCATTAAAGATTCATTTTTACATGTGATACATATGATAAATATGTGTCTATCATAAACACCTTTAAACTGAACACAGATATAATTTCAGAATTTCAAAACCACATCACAAACGAATCTTGAGAAATATCAAACTTTTAATTACTATAATGTACATAATCACATGTTTCTGACTCACTGCATTAATTCAACAGGTGCTTGCTAATTTACATTTGTACTCATTGTCTGATATATCTCACTGCAGGGTGCATCATGATGGATTGATGGATTCCAGTTGCGCCAATAACATCTTTCCAATGTGACAACATCCTGATGAAAACTTTAATCATGGTCATCATTGACTGCGCTTATATTTTCAGGAAAGAAGTCCAATGTGAATGTAGAAAATGAATTTTCACTGACATGTTGTTCTTTATGCTGTGACACATTTGTTAAGCAACTAAATGTGGTTTGGTGCTCTGTAATTGCCAAGAAAATTCTCAACTACATCAACTTTCCAGGTGATTTTCTCTAAACCCATTTTAGAGATCTTTGAACTGCTTGTCATTGATGATGTATCTGATCTGTGGACCAACAAAAATGCTTTCCTTAAATCTTGGTATCAGTTGTTGGAAACATCTGTCTCAAATAATGAAAAATGTTGCCTGCCTTGTTCAATGCTTTCACAAAATTTTTCATCAGTCAAAGTTTTATGTGAAGTGGTGGCAAAAATTTCTTTGTCTAATCAACAAGTGGTTTCATGTTCTACTTTTTCTCTCCTGGAACCAAGTCTTTTGGAGTGACCATTTCTTTTTGATGTAATGTGACTCTCTTCCATGCTTGTCTCCTTTAACAGCAATACTTGGTATAGCTAAAATACATTCCAAGCAGCAGAACCACTACTTTTAAATTTCCACAGATATAGGAGCTATGCACTGAAGACAAATTCCTTGAGTGTCCAATCACACTTGGCCAAAAAAGATTTCTATTCTATTCTATTCTATTCTATTCTATTCTATTCTATTCTATTCTATTCTATTCTATTCTATTCTATTCTATTCTATACACAATTCCATTAAGGTCTAGACACTGAGTGCGGTTGGTCAGCCAGTTACAAATCCATCTGGTAAAATCACATTTTTCTACCTTGTCAAGTAGTAGGGTGTGGTCTACTTTATCAAATGCCTTATGAGGTCTGAGTGGATTATATCCACAGCATTTTGCTGGTCCACTAATGTTGTCACTTTGCCAATATTGGCATGATCTGTTTTTGACAGTCATGTTGACTTCTGGTTATGGTGTTTGCAGATTTATTGCTCGATTATCTTTTCCAAAATTTTTCCATGTGTAAATGTCAGGATGGTAGGTATGTAGTTTCCTGGTCCATTTTTTCCTTTTTTGTAGATGGGAACTATATCAGACTTTTCCCAGTCATCTGGTAGTTCCCTGGTGGTCCAGGATCTTTGAAAGATATAGTTCAGTGGTTCTGAGATCATGTCTGCAAGTTTCTTCAGAATCATGGGGTGAAATTCATCTGTTCCTGGTGATTTGAACATGTCTAGAATGGATGGAGATTCTCTTACCATTTTTTTTTTTTGCTTATTTTGACTTGCATTTCTAATCTGCATTTTATAGTAATTTTTGATTGATTTTTGATAGATTAGACTTTTTTTTTCCTTCTGTGTAAAGACAGATGCAAAAAATGAGTTAAGCAGTTCGGCTTTCTTCCTGCTACTTGTTACCTTCTGGCTATTTTCTCCCATTAATGGACTAATTGTTTCCTTAACTTTTTTCTTCTTATAACCATTCTTGGAAGAGGTTTCCCTGCCCCCCTCCCCATATCGTCCCAAAATACAAATCCCGGAGTCCATCCCAGAATGCTTATCTTTGGCATTCCTTTGACCGCTTTGCTTTCGCTCCTGACGCAGCGAGTTCATTTCAGTTTGCAATTGGGGTGCCTTCGAGGCAGTTTTCCTTGGTCTACTTAAATAAGTACTAAACCCCTCCCGGCTTCCACATGCAAAGAAGGATAAATTCTAGAAGAAACGGGTTCCGCCCCTTTGGAAACAAAATGCCTTCAAACACACCGAGCGAGATGAGCAATGTATTCCTTTTCTGAGTCTTTGGCTTTAAAAGAAATGGCCTGCTAATGAATAATTAGTCTTCAAAGCACTCCATGTATGTGCTTTTAATAATCCTTGTTCTGCAGGGAGTTCAAGTATGACTGAGTTCAAGTATGCAGGGAGTTCAAGTATGACACTTGAAGAAGAGATTGGATTGCCATTTTTCAGAAATGGTATAGGGTCTCCTGCTTCAGCGGGGGGTTGGACTAAATGACCTACAAGGTCCCTTCCAACTCTGTTAATCTAATGTTAATCTAGTGACTGTCCCTGTTTTGATAAGACTGAGGCTTAAAAAACCAGGGCTTGCCAGCTTACCTCAGCTGGTCAAAGGGAGGCCTGAGACCCTACACCATTTCTGACAAATGGCAGTCCAGTCTTTTCTTGAAAGCCTCCAGTGATGAAGCTCCCACAATTTCTGAAGGAAGCTGTTCCATTGGTTGAGTATTCTCACTGTCAGAATATTTCTTCTTATTTCCAGGCTGAATCTCTACTTGTTCAGTTTCCATCCATTATTCCCTGCCTGGCATTCAGGTGCCTTGGAAAATAGCTTGACCTCTTCTTCTCTGTGGCAGTCCCTCAAATATTGGAACACTGTTATCATGTCTCCCCTGGTTCTTCTCTTCACTTGTTTTAGTCTTCAGCACCCTGGGTGCTCTTCTCTGCACTTTTTCTAGAATCTCAACATCTTTTTTATAGTGTGGTGACCAAAACTGGATGTAGTATTCAAGGTGTGGTCTTACTAAGGCTTTAGTTTATACAGTGGTATTAGTACCTCATTTGATCTTTATTGTATACCTCTGTTAATGCAATTTAGGATTGCATTGGCTTTTTGGCTGCCTCTGCACACTGCTGGCTCATATTTAGCTAGCTGTCCACTAAGACTCCAAGATCTCTCTCACAGTCACTGCTATTAAGCCTGGTCTCACCCAGTCCTTTATTTAAGTATTAAATGCACGAAATAATAAAGAACCTTTTGGTATATATCTTTTGTTAGGTAATTAGGGCAAAGAAGCGACGTCGACCCACTGAAATCAATGAGGAAATTAATCTTGATGCATAACTGAAGTCCCATTAATTTCAACTGAATATAGTTATGACTGAGGATAAATGCTACCCATGAATTCTAGAAAGAACTTGTTTAGAAAGGTTGTATATAAATCTATTAATGGAATAGATTTAATACAATGCAAAGTACTGTTTACATTTTGAAACAAGTAATATGTCATTTTACTAACGTTTTCAAACCACTCCTTTTTCAAAGTTATTCAAGCACTGCAATATGATGCAGGGTGTTTTTCAGTCTTACTCCTTTCACAAAGAACAGAATAAAGCTGGATCATTTCCAGGACCATTAACAGAGGAAAATGCTTCTCCAGAAAGGTAGCTTGAATAGGTCCTTTCAGATTACAGTAAACATTATAAACAAAGCAGTTTTGAATTCCAGCATTTTAGAATAGAGACCTCTGGTAATATGTAATATTATATACAAAAGAGATAGACACCGATATAATACTGCTGTTCTTCAAAAAGCATTGGTTTCAATTTGCATTGGTGGGCTTCCAGATGCAATTAAAGGTGCTGGTCATCATTTTTAGTGCCCATCATCAGATAGGGCCTGGTCACAAGCATCCTCCATTAAAAGCTAGAAGGCGGGAGGGGGTAAGATAAATGGGCAAAGCTGGGACTGTAGATGATGGGGCTCTAAAGGTGCTCTAAAAGCAGCTTTGGAAGAAGACACACGGCTGAATGTACAAGATGGTTTAGTTGGGGGGACGGCTAAATTGTACATCCTGAAGAGCCAACAAATAATGGTTCTACAAAAAAGCCATGATTCAAAGGTGTTGGGGTACTTCGGCTTTGTAAAAACCCTGCACCTAGTCAAGTGCCAGGATTTTGCATCTATCCCTGAATTGCCTCAGGCCACTTTATCGACTGCATCACTAAAAGAGTGGGTCACCCATCTACAGAATATCTTGCCGATGAAAAGGAAAATTTTGGACAAAGCTAGCGTAAAATAAGCCATTAAAAACACACTAAGCCTAAGAACTTTAAACTGAGAGGCAAGGTCTATCTATAAAATTCTTACAATCTAGACAACCGTCCAAAATAATTGGGATCAAAGTATGTTGGACCTTTCCCCATAAAAAAGATTATTAACTTCATGACTATAGAACTTGAAGCTGCCAAAAACTCTCAGATGCATACAGTCTGTATTTCATTGCAGCCTATTGAAAGCAGAGATCATGTCTTCCCTAAGCCATTCATCACAACCACCTCCTGATCCCATTATGATTGAGGGAGAGCAACACTTTGAAGTCAGAGACTTTTGGACTCTTGCACATATAGGGCAAACCCAGTACTTGGTAGCATGGGAATACTTTTCTTCCTCAGAGACTGAATGGATTGATTCCCAACACATTAAGTCCTCCAGACTGCTTTAAAAATTCCATGAGCATTACACAGATAAGACTCATTGAACTGTCTGCTAATTGGAGAATTTTTATGTGTCTCCCCCTTCCCCCTTCTTTTTCCTTTGCGGCACTGATGTCTCTATCAAAAGGATCAGAATGTCACATCTGCCAAGTGCAGCTTGGCACCTCACAGGCATCCTGCCATCAAAGGCTAGAAAGGGGAAAGTACAATAAATGGGCAATAAAGCTGTGTGTGTATGTGATGGGACATAGGGAGGGGGGAATGGCAGGTGATAAAGACCAGAGAAGTTCATCAGCAGTTTGCACTGGAATCCAAGGCCAGGTACCCTGAGAAAGAATGTCTATTATCCCTATTATGTCTATTATGTTCTCAAAACATCTCATTAAGTTCCAATTGGATGAAGATAGATTGGTATTGGGGAGGGCTGGGATGAGGGAAAACCTTTCTGTATCTTTTTGAGTGTGTGAAATCCAGAGCTAGTCTGACCTTATTGCAACTAACATCTCTTTAGTACAAGAACTTTTTGCTCCAACCCCATGGAGTCAAGGGTCTTTCTTTCCTAAGGGATGAGATTGGGGAATGTCTTATACAGAGTGTATGTGCTTGAGGTCCACTCAATAAAACAATGTTTTTATTAAGATGTAGGAAGTTTCCTTTTCTTACTTGACACTGCTATCTGGTATAATCTCCTCATTGTATGTTTTTAACCCTAAAGTTGTTCCAGAAACTTTGGCAAATTTGGCTATTTCTGCAGATGTTGGACAAAGTACTAGCTAAACCTCTGGCCCCTATAAATTTCATGCTGTTTTATTTTTAAGCTATGACTGTGTGCCTATGACTTATTTTTTTAATATTCTTGCTTTAGCCATCCTTCCATTTTTCTGAAGACAGTTAGTATAAAATAAACAAACTCGTGGGCTACAAAATTCTAGACAAAAGAGAATACAAGGCATTTACTTAAATTTATTTTCATCACTATTCTATTTCTTTATTGTATTTACTTTCTGCCACTGATAAAATAAAATTTTGAGCAAGTTTTAAAACAGTGGTGAGAGAGATAACATTAAACTAGATAGATAACCACCTCCTCCCCACAATACTACTTGGGACTACTTGAGTAAAGGCTAATAGGGGGGAAATCAAACAAAATGATTTAATATTTGTTGATTGGTTTGAAAATATCATTTATATTTCTCATGATTCATGCCAAGTGGAAATTCTATATTTACTCTGTAGGTATATTTTGAAAATGCTAAATCTGCTACCTTGTTTTCCAGTTATATTTCTCCTCAAATATCATATTTTAATCTCCATTCTTAATTATCAAATTAATTTATACATTCATTTCTGTATGAAATCTTTTTTCATTTTCTAATGGAATCTGCATATAAATGACATAAAATGTAAAAAGCATAGATCCAGATATAGCCATGTCTAAATATTGCACTGGAGTAGCAAAAGACTTTACACAACACAAGAAGTTGATCGAGAGCCTAGACTGAAGTAACCTATTGCCCAGCTAGTAAAGCTGAAGGAAGATAGTAGACTATCCTTCAACAAAGCTATTGAGAAAAACATTTCCTCCTTTCCTTTGTGAAAAATGAAGAAACTCGTAATAATATAAAATTCTAGAGAAAAGAAAAGGCAAACAAGCATTTTAATAGTTTGTACAAGACTCTGTGAGAGGTCTTTTATTACATCATGTTCAAGCATTTCCTATTAGGGGTACTCTATTGGGTTTCTGTTTTCTTCTTTCACATAAAGATCTTATACTTGTTAGAATATATGCTTTTCCCTATAGAAACAACACATTTCTTGTAACAGTAACCACAGTTAAAATAAAATGACAACATATTTAAACTAGTGTCCTTTATATTTTGCTATTCTATGGAAGATGTACACTAACAGAACTAAATATATATTTTCAAATAGTAGTTGTAGAGAGATTAACTGCTATATTATTGGCTCTTGGGAAAACAAAAGATTTCATCAGCCTTTCTATTACAAGTGGTAACAATTGACGGTTTTACATTTTATGAGAATTTGATGGTGAAAATCTATTTGGGACTACTCCTGCATGGTTCATTAGCATGGGAAAAACATTTTTATTATGTGGTTTAGTAATGCATGTTCTTTAATCCAATGTGAATGAAAGAGGAAAAAATGTTCTTTCCTGAAATCATTACTTCAAGCAGCTTTTTGTTAGGCCTAACCTGGGAAAGAACCATAGCCTACACCCTCTCAGGAACCTAGTTATCTGTGTGAAATTGCACTTACCTGCCTGGTTTGTGGTTACATTGACTGAAACAAAGTGCCGTGTAGCTGGATTCTGGCTGGACACACCATTCACTGCCTCAATTTCAAAGGTATAATTTGTGTGAGAAAGCAGGTCTACCATCATCACAGAGGTGTTTTTCAGGTTGTTTTGTTGTGGAAGGTACCTGACATGACTGCCACATGCCTCACAGAGCCCAGAGTGCCAGTTGCACTTCTTGCATGCAATATAATAAGACACGTCTTTCCTTCCACCAGAATCAGCAGGAGGAATCCATTCCAGAAAGACACTAGTCTCGTTAACATTTGAGATGGCACTCCGAGGTGCAGAGGGGGGTCCTGGTATGTAAAGTGAGAAAAATAAAATAAGAATCAGATTCAAATCCCAAGTTCCTAACTAATATTTTCAAAAATAAAAGTATTATGAACCAAATCCTCTATCAGGACTGGAGCTATGCGCCACTGGATCCCAATCTGGGAATGCATTTGCATCCAACACTTTCCCATATTTTCTTAGAGATCAAGACAAGACTTCCAAGCAAGATAGTGGGAAATCCAATCGCCTCCCAATAGTCTAGCAATTCTTTTAGAATATGGGTATTTTAACAGTATATTTTAAACTTACAAAGCAAGAAAATCCCTTAACAAAGAACACATAAATTCAAAACTTCCTCCCACACACAAAAACGCTGTCCTCTGTTCTCCTAAATACCTTCTTTGTTAAGAAGACTTCTGATTTTCTACTTATTCTCAGTATTTTAGAACTATTATAAGTTTATCTGGGCTGTTTTGAATTGTTAGAATGCTACAATTAATTTTCTGTATAAATTGCACTGCAGTTTCTCTGAATGTTCATATATCCTGATCTACAAACACTTGTTGAGAGGAATTCTTTCATAAAGTATTCATTTGGGACAGAACAAGAGCAGAGTAGGCCAAAGCAGCTAGAGGGATGATTATACAAAGAAAGTTAGAACATTCATATCAGGCATGAAATGTGAAATTTTTCCCAAGAGGCTCCGTGGGCGTGGCTTAGTGTTCATGTGACTTGGGGGGCATGT
>JAOYMU010000192.1:18369354-18385607 GCA_025802295.1 Psammodynastes pulverulentus
TTCATTACTCAAAGTAGGTAATGAAACATCTGCAGGAAAACAAGTAAACTCAGAGAGCACCAAGGACCCCTCAAGGCTAACATTAAATATTACATAACAGCTTCAAAACAATTTTCAATCTTATATTATCAAATGAGACAGCAGATTCTATTCATCCACCCACCCCAACCTGTATAATGAGTACTGTATTCAGAAATTCATATTATACTACAAGCCTCTGACAGATTGTATCAGAGCATAGCCCAGGCAATATTTCTGGATTTTTAGCATTAAATGTACAGTTGATACAAGTTCTGCTATTGTCAGTGATGTTTGTACTGCTACAGTGAAGTTAATAAAGTTATTTTATCTGCAGCCAAGGTCCTAGCTTCTCTCTTGTCTTATAACATGATGGAGCTCCTTTGCTGCAGAGAAAAATGCCAAAGGAGAAATCAAGAGTATTATTTTTTTCAACGTTCTTTCTAAAACTTTAAACAAATGGATATATCTGTGAAAGTATTGTACATATGAAAATTAGCCACATGATCACCGAAATCCAAAATGGCTGGTCCTGAATATATATTTCTGTGTAAAATGAAGGCCTGCATAATATAAAGATTCTGAGGGAGAATCAAGCATGGCTATTTTGTCAATCAGCAATTTTAGGACTGTGGTTCTAGCAAGCCAAATCAGAATCATAGCTACAGTGCTAGTTCAAGGGACGTAGCCAACACTCCCGAAGCACAGGAGTGTTCATTATGATTAAAGTAAAGGCTAAGGTTTCTAACAAAAATAGTAAAAGCTAGAGGATATGAAGACTAGCTACAGAGTGGTTTCAAGCAAAGGGCACGGCCTACAAGATTAGACTGATATAGAAAGTTGTTCTGGCATATTCAGGTGCAGCTTTAAATACCAGGAAGTGTTCAGTCACCAGCTGGCACTCTAGCGGCATCAGGGTGCTCCCAAGTGTCCCTGCTTGTGTCGTGTCTTTCTGCACAGCTGAGCACTCCTCTATCTCCCCACTTTCTGTCCTTTCACGCAGAGCTGGCAGTGTTGTTCCCATGGGCTGGGTGGATGAGCCTCCAGTTCAAGATATGACTCACAAGGGCCAGAAGAAGGGGATTCTGTTGCTACGGCTGGGACTCCCTATTACATGACAGTCTGATTGCCTCATCATCTTGTTCTTCCTCAGGATGATTTTTCCAGCCGGCTCATGTGAACCCAGCTCTTCCAATCTTGATGTACTGAATCTCCTAATGTGTAATGTTAGGAAAGGCCAGGCCATTCACACATTCAAACGTATTCTCATTTTCCACTATCAGCAGCATGATGGCATCCTGAGAAATGTTTTCAGAGGACGAGTCCTCATGACATGGCCTACATCTCATCCCCAGGCGATTTACATTCTTCCCTATTCTGCCTTTAAAGCAGCATTCTTCTCCCAAGGCAATTTTTTCACAGATAAACATTCTATGAGATCCTGCTATATATATATAAAATGATAAAACAGAAAAACATGTTTGCATTCTTTATTTCAAGCTTAGCTCTTTAATAACTAAAACATACAGTTAAGCCCTTAGAACAGATTTCTTCACAAAAATCACTATCGCTTTTAAAGCTTTCTCAAGTGCTCTCAAATGTTCTATGCCCTACTTTACCAGCATGTACACAAGATGTGGTTCAGTGTCAGGGTATAACTGGCTTCAGGGCAGTGGTGGGATTCAAAAAAATTTACGACCGGTTCTGTGGGCATGGCTTGGTGGGCGTGATGTGACTTGGCAGGCATAGCTTGGTGGGTGTGGCAGGGGAAGCATACTGTAAAATCTCCATTCCCACCCCACTCCTGAGGGAAGGTTACCACCGGTTCTCTGAACTACTCAAAATTTCCGCTACCGATTCTCCAGAACTGGTCAGAACTTGCTGAATACCACCTCTGCTTCAAGGTCTTCATATTCATTGACTGTTACAGAGCTTCTACGAGAATCAATGTCTCTCTGTTGCCCTAGAAGTAATGTTTAGTATTGATTCCCTCATGTGAATTATCCTCAATTCAAACTTTCTTTTTTTAACCTTTATTTGACATCATTTCACACTGTTGATCTTGCAGGTGTTTGGGTTTGATTAGAAAAACAAAGCTAACTGCTGAACAAACTTTGCTCTTTCTTGCATTTCTGCAAAACCTAACATGTCAACTTGGCAACAGAAGGAGAAATGATATTTACTATGGGAAGTTAAAATCAAGTTTCTGATTTTACCTATATTAGCTGCTTAGTTATGAACCAGTCCCTTGCCACAGTATATTGTAGGGTATTCCAAAGGTCCTTAGGTATCTAGGTATAAATGTCCTATAGATTAGCTTAAATATAAAAATGGTTATGAATTAAGCATTTACAATTTTCAGATACTGTATATCCAGTGTGCCTGGATGGAATGACCTCACTATATGACATTGAAAATGTATTTCCAAACTGGGATCCAATGTATCTGGAACATTGATTGAGGATGGGGAGGTAGCTTAAATTAACTCAGTGAATTTCTATGGCTGAAAGTAGAAAGTAGAGTAGAGAATTTCTATGGTTGAAAGTCTGGGCTGCCCAGGTCTAGTTTAACAGTGGAGAGAGAAAGATCTTTTTGAACTTGACAATTCAAGGGTGGTTTATTGAAAGCTGCTCATTTATGCTTTATTTGTATTGGAAAAGTAAACTTCACTGCACTTATTTTTCCACCTTTCAACATGACTGTACAATAATCTCATACTATGGATCACATTGCTATTCCTATTAGAAGATGAAACCATGAAGTTGAATTCCATATAGCGAGAGAACTATAGTTCAAATTGCCTCAACACGAGAATATTTTCTGTTGGATTTTATGAACTTTACATTTTTAAGTGGAGTTGTACCACTTTTCAGCTAAAACAGGAAAAAGTAATTTAGTAGTCTCTGTGTGTTTTGGATTACAAAGCCATGCTGGTTATGCTGGTTATGGCTGTTGGTGAGGTGGGTGATATAGAAATTAAACAAATAAACAAATAATCTCAAAAATATGCCTTATTAAATAAAACTTGCTTGAATATCATTGATTATGAAATCACTGTTTTCATAAGCCAAGGCTCACATATTTTACTAAACTCTAAATTGGTTTTGATTTCATATGATGTGTAAACCCAGCTATTTTGGTTTGTAAACCATGGTTTTAGCAAGTTATTCCAACTATCTGTGATGGTAGGTACATTTGGAATTTTGCCTCCTGAAATGTAGTCATTTTTTGCAAAATGAGGTTGGTTGTTCACAAAAGGCTAGTGACACAGAGTGATCTAGAAGGGAAACGATTGCTTGAAAAGAAGATGATATAGTAATAATGATGATGGTGATGGTGATGGTGATGGTGATGGTGATGGTGATGATAACAGCAGCAACAACAACAACTTTATTACGGTCGCAGACCAGCAATAGACAAAATTATCACTGTTTACAATAGTGTTAAAAGATATTGTTGTTGTTGTTGTTGTTATTATTATTATTATTATTATTATTATTATTACTATTATTATTACTAATAATAATAATAATGTCCATAATAATAAAATATATGATATCAAACAGTATGGCTCTTACCCTTAGTTACATGATGGGAGAGTGGGTAAGTATGTGTGTAAATATAGATTCACTAAAAATTGTTAGAGATATCTACAAGAAATTGGTGCAGTAAACATCTTTAATTCTGTAATTGAATTTTCCTTGTGGTCATTGCAACTGCACGGAATTTTGTTACTGCACGTGTGATAGCTGGGTTTGAGTCCCAGAGGAGATAGTCTACATAAAAATTGTCTGCCCTCCCTGGTAATCTCTCTAATAAGGGGAGAATATGCATTGACCTACAAACTCTGTATAAGTCACAGTGCGATAGTCAAAAGGAAAGCGTTGATGGATTAATGTTGGTCCCCATTAATGCTATTACTTTCAGTCCTATTTCTGCCTATTTAACATCTGATCTCTGGGCCGCATCGTGTCTGTCAGAAACATTAGCTCACCTTTTGAAAAATGGATGGGGTAGCAATCAAAGGGGGTAGTTGTTCTCTTATCTTCTATGCAATTTGCAGCCTGGTATTCTCATTCCATCTGTGGTTACCCTGGGGAAAGTATTTGTCCATGGATAACACGCTACTTACTACTTTCCAGAAGTTCATAAGCAGAGCATGGAGATGTGATGGGCATCTCTTTTATGAGTTTCTATGTAAGCAGAGGCTACCATGGAATGTGGATTTTCCACTCATTTGTTATTAATCCATTACACTTATCAATATTATAATACGATAATTGATTATTAATCAATTCTACATAGTAATGAATGGAATGGCTTGCCTTCATTTATCAGTGGAATGGTTTGACTTCAGAAGTTGTGGGTGCGCCAGTCCATCGAAGAGATTGAACCTTCATTTGTCTGAAATGGTATGGGGTCTCCCTGGAGGGGGTTGGACTAGAAGACCTCCAACGTCCCTTCTAACTCTATTATTTTGAGTGTAATTTCAGTGGAGGCAGAAGAGGAAGGAGCTCAGCGTCAGGGTTGACGTTGTTGGGAATTGCGCTCCCGCTCTTTGGATGCTCCTTGAATTTCTGTGTGACTGCTGCCCGAATAGGTCAATCAACTGGCAAAAGCCATATTATTATGGGGCCCTTTTGAAATGGCACCAGAAGGGCATTGCCTTCCTTTCAAATGCACTTCTGTTGCCAGTAATGAGAAAACAAAAGGAGGATGCCTGCTCTGAGATTTGCCCTATGAATCTGCAGTAGAGCAGCCTGATGGGGCTAAAGAGCCCTACGAAAGGATGATTGGCTGACATGCAATTTATGCCACTCAGTTTGAGGACAGGCTGCCTCAGGGCAAAACAGAGGGGGGTACCGGGGAGTATTGTTTGCTCAGAGCAATCAGATTACTGTAGGTCTCACTTGGTAACAACAAGAGGCAGAAGGTGTCTCTTTGCCACCTGGAGAAATCCATTCTACACAATTCTTTGCATAGTCATCAGTAGCAGTGCCTGGCTTCATGCTGTGTTTACTGAAGTTGATGTCAAATGCAGCATTTGTCTTAGTCAGACCGCTCCGGAAACGCAACCTACTTTTGGAAAACGTTCTCCCTGTAGCATTGTAATAGCTGTTAGGATTTGTCAAATCTACATCCTCTTCACAGCAGCTTGGTGACGCAGCTGGAATTATAAGCTCAGCCATCTCAGCAGAGGACTGTGGTCAGCCTGACACCAAAAGTTTTGTGACTCAGGCTATGCTTTTGCTTTCCTTCCCAGATAGCCTGCCGGCCCTGAGTCACGGCCCTGTGTCTTTGGTGGTTGTTTCTATTTCTATTAATACTACTGGAGTCCTTCAAACGGAGCTCTATTGCCTCGTGAGAGGAGTTTTATGTACCTCTGTTTTTTCTGCTTTGGATTTTTATCTATGTAAATAGGAACATCTCAACCTCTAAAGCATGTTCAGGCCTGCTGGGTTGTTTGTTTGTATTTAAATTAGTTTATTTGCTCACAAAGAGGGCTGATTCCAGGTTTTACACACACACACACACACACACACACACACGTCTGCTAATCGGTAGTCTTCAGTAGATTTGTGTGGTATCGGTATCTATCAACCTACAGGATAGGGATTTCTGAGTACTGCCAAGTAGCTGAAGCAAGGAGCTGTTTTAATTGCTGACATTACCTTGATACTTCAGGATATCGTGGGAAATTAAAATGGCACTGCTCAGAACATCAATGACACCTGGGTCTCTTCCTCAGGGTTTCTTCCCACCCCCACCCCCACCCATCTGTTCCTCCTTGCAGTTGGAGGATGGTGTGTTTGTTTCCTGATAGGCAAGTTTGTCTCTCCTACCTCTCCCCTGTAAACAGAACAGGCTCTGCTTGGCAAGGGTTTTGACTCAAGCTAGATCTATGGGTTTCCAATTTCTCCTTCAATTTCTCTCCCAGCCTGGAGATCACTTGCCTAAGCTGGGAAAGGTGGCATGTAGAGGGGAGGCTTTTCCATCTGAGATCTCCTGATACCCCCAGGTGATGACGGGGTGCAAACCATCTTTCTACTCAAGCACGTTAAACCCATATTCGAAAGCAATCTGAATGGCAGCTAACAGGTATTGGGGGTAAGGGAAGCAAGGGACGGTGATAGAAGTTCCTGTCTCTCTTTTTCTGCTGTTTCATGAAGCAGTGTCTCTCCCCCCTCCATTACTGCTGATAAGGAGGGGCATCTAGGTCTCCAAGGCTTAGAATAAGCTTAGAAATTGGATAGGTCCCGAAGGGAGTCCAATTCATTGAACAGGATTCTCTTACTGCCCACAATGAAAGAGAGAGGTGAGGGCTACCAACATCAGCCTAAGGAAGCCAATGGATGCCAAGCTGATCCCGCCTCTTAGGGTCACCTGACAACATCTGTGGTATGGCGATGGGTGAAGTGCATCCTATTGTTAATCAAGGGCAAAATTGCTTCTTTAACAATAGGACTGATAATGATGATTTTGCCTCAGGTTTAGGCTAGAAGCAAAATGAAGGCAATGTCATGGCAGGAAAAAGATACATGGCTAGTGGAGATCACGTACCTGTGAGTAAAGTCCCCCCTACATCGACTGTGGAGGAGAATCAGAAGGAAATCAACAGCTGCACACTGGGACCGTAGCTCGTGATAACACATTCTGCTATTAGTCTTATCATAATAAAACAGCGTTCCCCAGTTTTCCCTCAGGTCTGATTCCTAATAAAGAGACCTGTGCAATGAGAGAGATGTATGTACAGGCATGTTGCATCAATCAAGTGAGCCTAAGTGTCCGGTCAGAGAGTGAGCGGGGTGATACTGAGTAACAGGTTGCAAACTCTGCCCCTTGTGCGCTTGCATTGTGATTTTACGTTCAAGTTCAGAAGTTGCTTTGTGACTTCACAGTGCACATGTCACCATTTTGATGAAAATGCTGGCTTGCTGCAGAGGGTTGTTATTTGCAATCTATAAGAGCAACTAATTCAATTCAGTGTTAGGCCTTGGATGGTCAACCTGTAGCGATATTGAATGCTAATGCATATAGCCTTTCCTTGGGGTCTCAGATGTAAACCAGAAAGGAAACTCAAAGCTAGAAAGTTCCATCACTGTCAAGGAGCTCAGTTTGCCAACATACCTCCCTACAGAATAATCAGTGACCAGGTTGTTCATGGAAGTGGAAAACAGAAGACAATCAGCACAATATACCAGTATTGTACTTAGGAAGACAGAATCAGCACAGATAGAAATATGTCATCCGACTGACAATATGGGTTGGCGATAATATAATTGATTCTCATGTATTATATTAATTAAAGGGGGATTATTATACATTTTGCAGTCTGACAATAGGATAATGATCAAATTCTGCTGATAAAATCATGCAAATGTCTTTAAAATGGACCCTTTAAAATTTTGTGCTATTAAAACTTGCAGCAATTTTGCAGCCTCTCAGTTAAATATAGATACCATAAAAGCCTGTCTAATTTTAGTCACTAGTGTCAGCTCTTTGCCTTAGGCAGAACAATAAAAGATGAATCAAAGAAGGATTTTATTCTGAAATGTGCCTCTTCTTTCATTTACCCATCTATTCCTAGAAAGCCTGGGCTTTGGCACCTTAGTTATCTGAAATAATTTGGATTTGTGTCGCTCTTCACAAGATTTCACATATTTTCCTGATTCTAACAACAACTCTGCAGCATTATTTTTCATATGCATCATTATTATAAAATAAACAAACCCAGAAATGTCTTTCTCAATACTGAGAAAATTCCTAAATTTTGAGTTAAAAAGGACAGAAATTGTGGATATCAGCCTTGATTTGATCAATCTTTTAGGAAAAGAAAGACTCAATAAACAAGGTGGTTTTTTTTGTCTTTTAATGACCCCGTAATTCCTTGCATTGAGCTGGAGTTGGGGCAACTGAATGGAGCTGAGTGTTTACTGGCCAGATGCCCTTCCTGTCGCCAATGCAGAGTTCACAGCTGATACTTACTCATTGTGCCCAGAGAGAGAAATATCTGCTGCTACCTCGGATTGAACCCACAGCCTCCTGATTGTGAGGTGAGAGCTCCACCTCTGGGCCACTGCACCACTCACCCAATAAACAGGTTTCAGTTTTCCAAAATAAAAATAAAAAAGATAGGTAAATCCATTGGAGGATCTGCAATTAGAACTAGTAAAAACAAAGATAACTTCAGCTTAACTGTCTTTAGAATGATTAATAAGAATGGGATATCTTCTGGCTTAGTATCTACTGCCAAATTCATTTTGTTGCCCTAATTGCTTTAAAGGGTATATTTTTTGGCTCTATCGATTACCAGTCAATCCCAAGGAAATATGTGTTTAATTGAAGGAAGTGCCGAGAGCAGCAGTCTCTGGACCTGGGCATTCTCCGAATCGCTTTTTCTCATTCTAATCCAAACATTTGTATGGCCTGAATACCTACCAATTGTGGTAGCTGAAACCCTGCTTTTTGTAAGCCAGAAGAAAAATTACAGCTATAGCAGGAATTATAGTAGAAAGAAGCAAAAATGTCTCATGCTGAATCAGACACAGAGCTGGTCCATGACACTTTGCAACCTCAGGCAAGGAACATTGCATGCCAAAAAGAAGAAAAAAAGAAAAGAAAAGAACCTGACTAGCTACGCAGCTGAAATTTTCCACAATGTAGGCAAAGGAATCATGTTCAGCATCACTAAAGCAGGAAGCTAACTAGGGCACGCATGGTACATTTTGTATCTCACATCTTTTTTACTCTGCTGCCTGCAATGGCACCTCAGATTGATCAGAACCAGAACACTAAAGTGCCTACCCTGGTATTATTTGTAGAAATTAGCAGTAAAGCTCCAAAATATTACCACGGAGAATTTATCGGAGAATTTCTTCATGCAAGGTCTACATGACCTCCAAATGAAGAAAGAAAGCATTTTTTTGGAATTCTGTAATGAATTGTCTGGTTCCAGGAATCACTGGGAGGAGGAAACTGTTCTGAGAAACAAATAACCTATGCTAGCAGCCATTTTTAACCAAGGAAAGTGTATGTGTTCTGCCATTCAGCAATTTACAACATCTGAAGCAGTAGAGTGTACAACCTGGCAGATATTCTTATTGCTTTACGTAGCAAAAAATGTTACCTGGCTTATAATGGTAGAAGGCACAATCGTCATCCATCTTGTGCCAATTGCTCTAATCACAATCCCAGGATGTAGCAATAGGTAGCATTGAAAGAAATAAAGAAGGTGAATGTCAGCTAACTTAAGGATAACATCGCAGAGGGGAGCCAGTGAAATGGTTATATAACAGTCAAAGAAATGCACTCTCTATTTCAATCAATACAAATCTAGAATACAAATGGTTAATAATTTTAAAAGCTAAATATATATATATATAGAAAATTAAAAAAAACCTAACCAATACGTGTATAAAAACAACAATCTAAAAAAATCCTACAAAGATGGATAAAAATTAATATATGTGTCATACCCCCATGGGAGTCTGAATCTGAGGGGGAAGACAAACAGCTGACAGAGAGCGGGAGTGTGGCTCCGTTGGCTGTGAAGGAAACTGGGGAAGAGCAAAGTCAGCTGTGCAGAGCAGGGGAGAGGTAATATAAGGGAGAGTGGGTTCAGATGAAGACCAAGGCCCACCCCCTCCTCATCCTAGGGCACGCAGGGAAGAACGGAGAAGAGAGCACCGTGGGTTGCGTGGCTTATGAGGGAGGAGAAGGTCCCAATTCCCTTCACAAGGCACATCTGGGGATGGAGTTTAAAGGAGAGGAAAATGGGAGGGGTGGTTGTCGGGAACATACGCTGAATGCATCTAATGTTGATTGCTGTTATCTGAGTTCCTGGCATCCTCCCAACTGGTTTGATTTACTGCCATGCTAATTCACTTCTGGAGCTCCTTATCTTGCCCTGCTGGATTTATTACCTTATCTTGCCTTGTTGGATTTATAGCTTGAAGTTTTCTGCTTACAATGTTTGGATTGGCTTATTTACAGCCAAAGGCTGTTGCAGGGTCTGGGAGAGTTTTTGTTCAGACTGGAGAGTAACTGGGACGTTGGGGGCAAAGTTGGAGCTAATAAAGGAACTTATTCTCTGGCGTTGTTGCCTTTGTGCCACGCCCAGGGTCATCACCATATGTCCAACTGTTGTTATGATAATACAGAGAACTCCACTAACTAATCAGATACTCATTAAGGTGGTTTGAGGCACAGGTCATCATCTGACAGATTTTGATTGCTGCTGTGCAAAACTTGGCAAGGATGCTCTCTCTCTGCTTGTTTTTTCTGCCATTTGGGTTTTTCATGTGGTTTTCCTTGGCTTTCTTTTAATTTACATAGATTGTTTTCCATGGTTTTTATACACTCTTGATTACTTTTATGTATACTGCCCAGAGTCACTAAGTGAGATGGGTGTCTATACAAACATGAGTAAGTAAATAAAATAAATCAAGATACCAATAAATCAATCAATTCTCCTGCCTGGGAAGTAGAAGCTTCAATTGGTAAATGGCATGGATTTTGCTGTATGTTTCCACAAATTTACTCATTGTGTGACTGAAACTAATTACTCCCTTCCCCCACAGCAGCATCCATATCCATGCTAAGTTGACTGGGTGCAGAAGGAGGGGAAATAAGGTTATGTGTCTACATTAATACAGGATCAATCTTTCTCTGCCAGTTTGTGATTTAATGGTTGGCTACACAAAGCAGGGTTTGTGTATGGAGTACAGCATGAGCTGGAAATGGAAGTTTCAATATCCTCTGCTTATGGCCTGACCCGAGAATGTGTAATGCCAAATGCTATTATATCCTGCAGTGCATCCTTTGAGCAACTTCTTCATAATAAGATTCCTAAATAGAGTGCACCATAACCAAGAATTAAAACCCATGGAAGCAAATAAGCACTCTTCTCAGGAAATGAGCAAGTAAACATTGCACTTGGCTGAGGTCTATTGAAAAGTCTTGGAGCTAATATAATTTTCTCTTTAGACCCCAGATGCCAAGTGCTAGAAATTGGCAAGGCAAATTATTTGATAGGATAAATTTACAACATTGCAGGAACTGACCACTGACTTCCAATGAATGGTTTGGGGTGAATGCTTTGATGATTTTGCCATTGAAATTGATGAATGGACTTGCTCCAGGGGTAGTTGTGTAGCTTAATTGAATCATTTGTATACTTTAATGAATTGCTCCTAGGAATCTGGAAATGTTCTTTATTTATTGGATGGTTATGTTTACAACCAGGTGAGCCTTTGTGTACTTTTTCAAGACTGGCATAGTAACCAACACAATGGGCAAGACCTAGAATCCAAGAATCATTCCAGTCAAATTACTGTCTTGTTGTTCTTTCTCCCAAGGCTAATTAACAAAAGCATGTAGGTGTAGTTTATTTGAGGCTTAACTTTAAATAACCTTATATAGAAATAACTCCTCATTTTTTGCCTTCATTTTGGATGATAATGACAGTGTCTCCCATTTTGTGAGTGCTATTATTTCAGAATTCATAGAATGGAATCTCCAATTTCAAGAAAGCCAAAAACAAAGAACTAGAACAGGATTTGAAGAGTCTTGGGAAGAGCTTTTCTTACCTTTCATATACTGTTCCTGTATCAGTGCTATTAAAGATTCTTCAGGCTATTTATTAAACTTTTTGGGGTTAGTTGTATTTGCGATGTCTTCTTACCTTTGGAATTATTTTGTTTTTTTCGAAAACTACTTTTCCCAGTACAGTTTCATAGGACAATTAATTTCATAATCTTATATTGGATTTTTTGAGATCAATCTCACGAGACCATCATAGATAGATAATAGATGATAGATAGATAGATAGATAGATAGATAGATAGATAGATAGATAGATAGATAGATAGACAGATAGATAATTTCAGAGGGAAAAAATCCTCAGATTTCTTTTCTTCAACAAAGACAGGAAATAATATATTCCTCTCTTTATGGCCCCTGATTACAATCTGGTTGCCTGAATTGTTCATGCAAGAGATTGCAATATTGTAGAAGCATCTTGAGAAGACTGACTTCACATTTTACACAAAAGATTTAGTATGTCATTTTAGCACCCCCAAAGGCTTCAGAAAGAGGTTGGGAGGGAAAGCTAATCTTTTGCTTTTCACGAGTCAAACAAGTTATACAGGCACTGAGGGGGAGCAAGCTGTTTGTTCCTTCTCTTCCTCCCTCCCTCTTTGCTGACACATTTGCCTCTACTAGTCACCAACAATCATTATTCTGTTTAGTCATGATGCATAGTTCTGTTGGTTTTATGATAAAGCAGTGCTATTCTTTTTTTTAATGTAATATTTTAGCAGAGGGTAAATAGAAAGTAAGAGAATAACAGAGCTGAAAGGGACCTTAGAAATCTTCTGATTCACCCCTTGCTCAGGCAGGAAGCTCTATCCCATTTCAGACACATGGTTGTTCACTCTCTTCTTAAAAACCTTCACAACTTCTGGAGGCAAGTAGTTCCACTGATTAATGGTTCTACATACAGCAGAGAGAGTGAATGAATCTACGCCTGTATTTTCTGTGTTTCAATTTCAAATACAAAGACCTCCAGGATTCTTTCCACTTCTACGATTCTATGTGTTCAGACATGCCCACGTGTGATATCAGATGGATCTGAAAACCAGCTGATTTATCTGTCTTTCTCTGCTGGACCTCTCTGTCTGATTTGACTGAAAACAATAGGATCTTGTGCTTAAATCGTTATGAAATTATTATAAAGTTTCTAGCAATTTTGTAGGAAAAAAATAGAATAAACTTTCCCTATTACAAAATAATCCATTACTGCTATTGCAAAATATTAATAATATTAGTATTACTGGGACAAAATAATAATGACAGGAACGGTGATAAATACAGCAACCACTGTTCAGAGCAAACTGTTTGCCTTAAAACTGGGAAAAGAAGGATTATTGGGGTTCAATGTTATGCTTCAAAACTGAAGGCTGGAAGAACAGAAGAAAAACTGCTTTCACCTGCAAGATGATACTCAAATATAAGACGTAAAATGAAGTAGTCTATACAATGGGAATGATTGCCCTGTTCAACTTCTTTGCTGTGGATGTGGAATTATCAGTATTAATTGCAATTCAGGATGCCAATACTTCAAGCATAAGTTGAGTTTTCACCCAGAGTTGAATATAAAAAAGAAACACTGCAATTCACATTGAAGTATTATTTAGTGATAATAGTTTCAGTCTTGAACTAATTACTTAATAAGATCTTCAGTGCATTGTTAGTGTGTGTGTGTGTGTGTGTGTGTGTGTGTGTGTGTGCATAGAAGTATGTGTGTTTATATATTGATAAAAGGAAACAAGAAATAGACAAAGCAAATTTAACAAAAATATGCAAAAAGTAGAAAAAAATGAAGTAATAATAATAATTTCTGACCCCACCTTTTTATACATTTCCTAATGTACAATATTTGTAAGCATTTAGCTTCTCCCTCTCCCTAAAAGCCAGACTGTAGTTATATTTAACCATTCTTATGTAATATGTTATAGGTATGGGAACCATTCTTCCTTAAATTCAGTTACCAATGATGATATATTTGCAGAGACTTTTGACATACTCTAAAAATAAACTTGCAGAATCAATAATGCATTGTAGTGTTGTGTTTCTTTATGGTAGTTTGTTAACACTCAAACCAGGTTAACAATAAGCTACGCACTATAACTTTTGTCTATCATTCTTGGATTGCAGATCAAAACAATGGCTAGTACCACTCAATAAGCTTTGGTCCAACCGTTTTTCAGATTTTTGCTGATAAGTAGTTTATTATCCTGAAAACAATGCTTCTTTTATTGTGAACCACTTGTGAATACTTGAGCTTCAGCATAAACTACATAGCAAACATTTAATAACCCATTTTCTCCCCGCAGTAACACTTTCCAATTGGAAGTACGTGGAGTCTGAAGTGTATTTGCTTTGGAGTTCATATAATTTTTTTACATGAATTGGAATTAGAAGAACCTTTCCCACCTCAAATGATCCAGATAATGAAACAATCCTCTCTATTCTTTTAAAATCTATGTATTCAGAATTATCCTCCTGGGGAAATATCGGGGTTTTTTTTTCATGTGAGGGAGAGAAGCCATCACGAACAAGTTACATAAATGAATCAGAGGCTTCAATAGAATTGATTGCTAATCCCGGCTTGCTCTCTCCCACCTCATGTTTGTGGGGTGGCAATTATTGTACATCAACAATCCTTGCAGTTGCCGCTTGTTCATTTTTAATTAGCACAGATACATGCTTCACAAGGGGAGCTCTGTCTCCTGCAGAAATGACTTGTCAGCGAGGGAAACCAAACATTAGTGAGAGCTGAAAATAATGCTCGGGGTGAAATTTCACTTAACTGTGGAGGCCTAAAGCTTTCAGAAGAGTTTATTCCACCAGCTTCGACTGCCTGACATTTTGTGTGTGTGTGTGTGTGTTGTATAAATTTTACATATTTAGATTACACCATGCCTCCCTACTTCCCTTCTTCCTAATTACGGTATAAACTGTTACTGGGAAAATGAAATTGAATGGGTTACTATATAATTCTTTTTCTTTACTTTCCAATCGCAATGGTGGTATATAGACAGGGCTTCAGTATGACTTGGGTGGACCCTTGGCGCTTTTGCTCTGGTGGACCCACCCACCATAAAAATGGAGGAGAGATGTGCCGCCCCCTAGAGGCAGACACAACTGGAAGGGAAAACCTTTAGCTTTATTATATTTCATACAATTTTCAACGTTTTCTTCATTTTTGTACAGAGGAACAGGGAATACTAAATCACAGAAGTTTTGTTCTACAATAATAAAGTCAGTTTTGCTGATTAATTATGAGATCTGTTGTGTATCACCATAGTTCCTAAATTTTAGAATTCACACTAAATTTTACTACTCATATTGAATTAATTAATTGCACTAACCATGGGGCATGAATAGGTTTGATGTTCAAAGTCTTGACTGTTTCTTGTCTCTTTTTTATGAAAGAGCATGAAAAGAAGTACATATTTATTCAAAGGCATGGCAATAACTTTTATTTCACTTTTACTATTTCTGATTTTTAAAAAATAAAACATGTTTATACCTAATGAAGAGTTGGTCCTGTCTAAAGGGCACCTCCAGATAGCCAGTGACCTTTCATCTAGTCCTTTAAGCAGCACAGAAAAATGCTATTATAAACTATTATATGCCAATAGCCATTTCACTTCTGCCTCAGTAATATGTCACATTACAATTGAACAAATGAGGTCACCTTTGTGGTAGTTCTCCTGTCCCCTAAAACTTCAATCATTTCCTACTCTTCCTGTGAGAGGATAATAATGTTGAAGTGTCATCAGGTTGGTGTTGACACTTAGCAACTACATGATAGACTTTCTCCAGGAAGAACATGGCCAAAGTTCATCCTTCAGGTTTTCTAATGGTGCATCTATTATTACTGTAACCAACTCCATCCATCTTGCTTTTTTCCTTCCATTTTTCTCAGTATTAGAGACTTCCCAACAGAACTAGGTTTTTACATAATGTGTCCAAAATTGAACCTGATCATCTGAGCTTGGGATGAGAATCTGTTTTGATTTATTTGCTGATCCCTGGTAAGAATCTTCTCCAACTCTAAATTTCAAAAGTATCACTACTCTTCCTATCTTTTTTCTTTAAAGTTTACCTTTCACTTTCATAGAGCATCGCAGGGAAAGTCATCACCTGCACAATTATCTGCAGTTTTTCTTATGAGAAAAACTTCTTATGAGAATTAAAGAATAATATCAAAAAATAAAGAAGCAGAAAAACTCCAATGGTCAGCCTCCTCTCATTTACATTTTAAGACCAATCCAGCAGAAGCTTTCAACCTTTTCAGTTATTACAGAAAGTAGAGTCAGTCTACTTATAGTCAGAGTGATCACAGATAAGCATGCTTCCCCTCTTGTGAGAGAAAAGTATTTTTCATGCAAGTCCTTCATACATTTGGGTGGCCCTCAGTGTTCTTGTCTTCTGTTTCTTGCTCTATTTTGTCGACTTCAAACTATTCAACTTTGGACACATTCTGCGAAGACCCAGTTCTCTCTAGTTAGTTAGTTCACTTTATTGTCATTGTACCTTGTACAATGAAATTAAATACCTTCTTCAGTGTAAATGACTATAAAATAAAACACAAACACAAACACACATCCTTCACATTCTATACATTGAATTGAAAACCCCTGATATTGCATTCATATTGCACTATA
>JAOYMU010000192.1:18574722-18592459 GCA_025802295.1 Psammodynastes pulverulentus
AGGCAATCAGGGTTTACCATTAGTGCTTCAACAAAGTGGGGCTGCTCCTTCCTTGAATGACAGACCTCATGACAACCTTCCCCAACCTGGCATTTCATAATGTCAAATTTGATCCTGGTGCCTGGGGAATTTGATGGTTGAATTCCAGCATACTGGGGGTGGGTGAGGGAAACATCACGGTAGAAAAAGTATTCCCATGCTAATGAATTCCTTAACTTTTTTAACTTCTAAAAATTATGTGTCAAAGATGCAGACTAGGAGGTTACACAAGTTTTTAACTGCCAAAGCTGTGATCAAGGAAGGTTTCCTTTTTCCTGTGTTAGAGGTCAGGATTGTGCCATGGGAAGTTCTGAAGGGTTGACCTACAGTAACTAGAATTGGCTCACAGGATTTGGGTCCAGACTGTCTCATTTAGAGAAAAGCTACCCAAATCAATGGCATCCAGACTAATTATATCTAACATGTCTCAGATGTATAAAGGCGTGGCTTAAGTATTACTAAGCCTGCATGTAATCCTTGATATCGGATATTGATCTTCCTACTTAAGGGTTATCGACACAGCCTAATTAACATTCTAAGAAGAGCTTTGTTTTCCTTTTATTTCCTTCTTATAATGCTAGTTCAACAATAGGTTGAGGTCATTCATACATGCTATAGGGTCTGGTTACTTACTGTCTATCACTCATAACATCTGCCTGGCTGACTTGATCATGTAGTGTTGACAGGCTCTAGGTTCCTTTGATTAAACAATATCTTCACTTTAGAGAGCATCTGCTCTCTAAAATTAGGTCCCTGCCCCCCAAGATCTAGATGGCCTCCACATTGCTGTCATTTAGAAGAGCCATGAAGACTTGGCTCTTCACTCAGGCCTTCAGGGAAAGGGGGGACCCTCACTTCATTGCACTTATCTTTTCATTGTTCCTGTTAGATTTTAATTTGATTTTTGTGAACCAGCCAGAATCATGTTGCATACCAATTTAATATCATTATTCAATTCCCCCTTCCATCCAAGACCAGTATCTTACTCATTCAATAATAGGCCATTTACAGACACTGAAGAACGGGACAATGTTTAGTAAGCTCTTCCGGCAGGCCAGCCTGGGGTGACCAGGAGTTTTTAGTTAGGGTTTTAAATTGGGATCAGTATAGATTTTAAGTTGTATTTTAATTTTAATTATATCGGTTGTATTTTAATTGTATCGGTTGCTGTTTACTTTTTATCTTGTTGTGAACCTCCCTGAGTCTGCGGAGATGGGGCGGTATAGAAGTTTAATTAATAAATAATAAATAAATAAGTTTCAGTATCTGAGCACAAGAGGAGTTTATATCTATGGTCCTCATAAGGCTAGTTCAACTTTGAGTTCTACCTAAGAACAACTTTTATTGGGTTAAGCCACAGGGGATTCCTGTGGGTTAGAGACAGGGGCATTCACAAGGGGAATAAAACAAAATTTAAAAAGTTCAACTGTTATTGTGTAATGAATATGAGGAGCCAGGGAAATCAGGAGATTCAGGCAGTTCAAATGAGCATAAAGATTTACTGCAAGCTTAAGCTCTCTACAAGAATCTGACCAACTAGCGGTCAAGGGAAATTAGTGGGAGATAAGAAAGGAATTCAAGGAGGGCTGGACTTAGATCTTTTGTGGGCACACAGGGACTCATGACTGATGACACGTTTGACCCCTTTCTCGGGCTCAGCCTGGTGATCTCCTACAATCAAAGCCTCACCAATGCATGTAAAAGGGTCTGATGCACTGGTTGTATGGCTGGCTGCTTGCCTTTTCTGACCCCCACATTTAAAGATGCCCCCGGGTACAAACTGAATGAAAGAATTTCAAGCTGTGTATTAGAACAACTCTTATATTTGGAAACACTTCTATCTTACAATCAGCAAAGGCACCTCTTCTAAAGCAGATTTAAGAGAGACTGGTTTGTCTTCTTAGTTTAAGGAGAAAACTAAAGAGAGAAAAAAAAACCCCATCCATCTCTTGAAATAGTTTACCTGTTTTGCTCTTAATTGGCCGCCTCTGGACCCGGACTTCTGCAACAGCTGCAATAAGTGTGCTATTCCCATCACGTTTGCTGACCAGATCGATAATTTTATCAGTTATTTCCTTTACTGGATTATTTTCCTCCTGGATATCTTCAGCAGACTGAAGGGAGAACAGTACAGCTATATTTTAGGGAAGGCAGAGTTTAAAAAATCAGCTGCTACTTGAAATAAGACAAAGGCCCTGTGAGAACAGTATGGAACCCAAGGTAACTCAATGTGGGAAGCGTTCGTTTGAATCAATTCAGTACAGGCATGGATTCAGCAAAAACAAGACTATTAATTACACACAATTAAAGTCACCCTCTTACTTTTCAAAACCGTTCATTGCCGAATTTACAAAAATGCCCACTGTGTTTCTGCTATTAACTCAGATTACAACATCCCATTATCAAGCTTCTAAGGTGGCTAACACAAACCCGCTCTTGCGTACAGAAATTGATCCTAGAAAACAACAAGAAACGAGGAAAAACAAAAAGCCAGAGAGCCTGATTTCCCCCGTTGGAATTAATACCATCCAACGCAGTGGAAAACGGCAAGAGGAAGCCCTCCAGAGAGGGGCTGGGGGATTATCTCCTCCAGACATTTCAAAAGCCAGGCTAAAGCACCCAGGCCCAATCAAGGGATGGACTTACAATTGCCACGTGAATTTCATTGCTTGCCAAATGCGATGGCTCACAGGTGATATAGAGAGCATATTCAATGGAGACATTCCTCAAGATATTCAGATTCCGCAGCTCGCTGCAGATATGCTCGGTTGTCAGGCCCTATTTTTGGTGGGGTGGGGGTGGGGAGGAAACAGCATAGGCAAGAAAGCATGAGAACCTGGACAGCAGAAGATTATGAATCATTAATTTTATCCGGCTATAGTTACACAAGACTCCTTGTCTCCATGTTATAACGGGAGCTGTAGATCCTGTATTTGCTATTTAGCAAAGAGGATCATTATAAAATCATCAACCTGAGCTTGCAAAAGTAAACTCGGTACAGAGACACACTTATCGTAGCTCCCCGATGAGGAGACTTGCACGAGGAGTGCATTTGCAATTATATTCCTAGAGGGGGTTTTTTTCCCTTCGAAAAAGTAATAAGTGAAATGGCTTTGAGGTACTTTGCTGACTTTGGCAATAAGAAAACCAAATTAAAGTCACTGCTGACCGCAGCTTCTTGCTCAGCCCTGCAGGAGTCATCTCTGCCTAGATTTTTGTCAAAGACCTGATGTAAAGAGATGATGAGAAAGCCCCATGGAGGACACTCAGGGCAGATAGGGAGAAACCCCAAGCACCACTGTGTGCAGAAGGAATGGGTTTTTAAAAAAAAAAATTGGTTCTCTCAGATCTCAGGTGAGACAGGGCTGCTGCAGCAAAGCAGCCTGCTTGTAGGAGTTTCTTGGGTCCTTCCCCTGGAATGGGCTAACTTACCGGAGTCATCATCTCTTTGTTGAAAGTGAAGGTAATATTAGCACAATGTTCTTGATAGTAAGAATCAGAACTGCAGGTCATTTTCACCGGCTGTTGATTCGACGGCCAGCATTCGCCCACGTTGTCACAGGGTGGGACAAAGCAGTGGTCAGCTTTAACAGGGTGACAGGTGTGGCCCGTGGGACATTCACTGTGGCCCTTGGCACTTATCACACAAGGCTTTGGGCCGCACCAGACCTAGAGATAATCAAACGGTTAATTGTTAAGTGCCCCTCTGAAACCGGAGGGGGGGGGGGGAGAGAAAGGAAAGGAGCATGTTGGTCCAGAGATCTATAGGATGGTACCTTAGAACAGGAGACTTTTCCATTCACACACTGACAGCTGTTGCATTCGTCATCCCACTTTGAACCATCTGGAATAATATGCCCACTGGCAACGCAGGGTCTTCCTGAAACTAAGATTAAAAGAAAAAAAGGGATTCATCTTCAAGACCTCTGACTCAGAATGAGACTTTGGATGAAATACACAGGAGGAAGGCGGAGGGGAAGACAAGAAAATCATCTACCCGTCTTTGCTCCTTGCTAAATGAAATATGGCCCGTCACAGATGAGAATACTTGTCTGTGAGCCGGGGTGGCGCAGTGGTTAGAATGCAGTAGTGCAGGCAAACTCTACCCGCAGCCGGCAGTTCGATCCTGACCGGCTCAAGGTTGACTCAGCCTTCCATCCTTCTGAGGTTGGTAAAATGAGGACTCAGATTGTTGGGGGAAATAAGCTGACTCTGTAAACCGCTTAGAGAGGGCTGTAAAGCACTAGGAAGCGGTGTGTAAGTCTAAGGGCTGTTGCTATTCAGCCTAATAATTGATCCAAAAGGAGGAAGAGGGCTTTTAAAACGTAAGTGGCACGTCAGCTCCTAATTCAGACAATGCATTTTGCTGCAGCTAAGTAGAGTTATGCAATTTAAATCAGACATGGAATACCTTCTTGACATCTGGGACCACCACGGCCAGGTGGACAAATACAGCGATATCCATTGATTTCATCTATACATGTAGCTCCAAAAGCACAAGGTGAAGACTGACATTCATTGATATCTGGAGGGAAAAGGAGGAAGATGAGGAATCCGTGCAATTCATCGGTTTACACACTTCAGCCGAACTATCGAGAGTCTTAATCAGCCTCTAAAACTTGACTGTTTTTATTATGGAAGGTTTATTACAGGCAGTCCGCGACTTACAACCATAACTGAGCCCGGAATTACAGCCGTGCTTTGTTGCGGTTGTAAGCTGAGGCAATCATGTGACCAGAAGTCATTTTATGGCCTTTTTTCATCGTGGTTTTTAAGCAAACACCATGGTTTTTAACACAAGAAGTCATTAAGCAAAGCCATTCATTGGAATGGGCATTTGGGGGGGGGGCATGGGATGGATGGCATAAAAATTTAATTAATAAAATAAATAATCCCAAATCTGAGTCACCTGATCACAAAATGCTGCAGCCAATTGTAAAGCTGACCCCACCGAACATGCAGTCATGTGACTGGGTGGCAATGGCACATGACCATTTACTATGGCCAGGGGTGCTTTATGGGCTGCAAAGCATCCATTCCGTGGCCACTGTGAACTTTGAATGGTGATAAAAATCACTGGTCCTACAGCAGCAATAACAATAATAATTAAAAGGAACGCCGAATACTTATGTCAAAAGTTCCATAATGCAGGAATCTTATATTGGGCTATTATAATGATCTTAGATTTTGGCAAACAATGCCCATTTCAACATATCGACTCCTCTGATAACAACAGCCTCAATTACATTTTGTATTCTGTACACCTGATTGAATTTCTGTCTCTTAGGAGGTACAGCTTTTCTTTTATTGGTAAGTTTCTATTGACAGGGAACCCTATTCGCCATCTGAAGGTCTAAGCCCAAGGCAAAATGTATTCTAATTAGAGAACATTTCCTTCTGAGCGGTTTCTTGGCCATAAGAAAGTCCCTTCTCAGAATGAAAGGGCAGAGGAGAGAGAATTGTTTACCCCTTGCAGCCCCTCTTGAAATGCCTTTTCCATGGAAGGATGAAACTATGACTCTTGTGGGCCCAATTCAGAAGGAAAAAAAATGGGTAGCTTTTGAATACAAATAAGGAAGAACTTCTACACCGCACAATTCTTAATTTGTGGGATTCTATTACGGTGGTGTGATTAATTTAAAACACTTATAAAGCCGTCCATCTTTCAACTAACTCTGAGTGGCTCCCAATCAAAAAATTAAAGAGTCATGTAAAATATATTAAGAATTAGAAAACTCAACCAATTGAAACATTAAAGACAACAAAAACTGGTGCCAATCACTCCTAATGTGCAATCATCTAATCTCCCAATGCTTGGGAGATTAGCCAGGTCTTTAAAGCCTTATGGAAGACTAAAAGAGTGGAAGTCCGCCAAACTTCAAGGGGGGTAAAGTGTTCCCATAGGGCAGGGCCGCCACAGAAAAGACATTGAAGACCAATTCCATGGCAACCACTACTCAAATGAGCCAATTTGCAAAGCTTTAAACCAATGGTTTTTGAATCAAACCATTCTAAAAAACTTACTTATCCTGCAGTCAGGACCTGCAAAACCTGGAGCACATTCACAGCGGTACCAATTTTCTCCATCCACACAGATCCCATTATTGTAGCTGTTTGTGAGGAATGAATGGGGAGCAAGGGAGAAGGAGAGAGAGGGAGGGGAAAAAAAGATAATGCAAAATCTTTTGGTTTTTACTTCCACAAAGTGCATTCAAAATGTAGTAAGATTTCTAGAACAAGTAACCCTGCTGCCTTGAACTACAATCCTTAGCATTCTTTAACACGGACTCAAGTTATCTGTGGTTGCTGGGATTTAAAGGCCAGTGCTACCTGGAAGGTCAGATTGTCCATTATAACCCATTCTATATATGAACTATTCTAAACATAAACAAGTCGTATTCTACTACAAATTGCACCGGCTTAACGAGACATAGTTAACTATATATAGTTATATATAGTGTGTGCCGAGTAATCAGCTTGTCAGTTAATTGAACAATGATGAACCCAGCAAAGATGAAGGAAGTCTTGAAGAATTTGATAGGACATTTCCAGAGAAATTCAAAGGCTTTGGAGGAAGGAGAGGCAATACCCATCCAAATGTACAACACTTGACTAATAAAATGGAGCCTTCTAAGTCAGGGGTCCTCAAGCCCCCAGCCGCAGCCCACTACTGGACCATGAGCTGTTTGGAACCAGGTCGCAGGCGTGGTATGCAGGCTAGCGCATGCACATCCCCACTTGCGCGAGTGGTGGGTATGTGTGCCCACCACAGACGCATGCGCTCAGGTGTGAACCTTTCCTACCCCTCTCCACTGGTCTGCAAAGTTGGAAAGGTTGGGGAACTCTGTTCCAAGTAAAGGTATCTATCTTTAGATGCCAGTCCAGGGAAAAAGGAAATGGCTTGGGTGGAGGCTTTCTCTTCCCCCGTTCAGCTTTTTTCCCCCTTTTGGGTTTTATTCAGATGCAAGAAAGCGACTTACCAAGGATGTGGACTGCAGTCATTTGTATCTGCAGAGAGATCAAAGAAAGGCAAAGTTAGGGGGAAAGTACAGTAAGGGAAGCTGGGCAAGGGATGAGTGATGGACTTTCTTGTGGATGGCCTCTAAATCTTGGCTTCATTCTTTAAGCCGGAAATTTGGATCACGCAGATTTAAAAAAAAAAGGCTTTTTGACTACTTTTCAATTAACAAACCACTGACAACATTTTAATTTTGTACAATGAATGAGAAGCCCTCCTTCAAAGCTCTATTACTCACACACAGTAATCTTTCTCTCTCCTTCCCTCTGCAGCTTTTGAAGCGACTGGCAAGGCTTTTAGACTCTTAGTCGTTTAACAGTGGCAACAGCTACAGGGCTCTCCCAGATTTAATGCATCCACACAGGTATTTTTTTTTAAATAAATTCTGCTAAAATGCTCAGAATAGTCAGGAACTGATCCCCCCCCCCCACACACACACACAGAAAGGCATGGTTCTGCATGGACATAATAGAACTCTGGGGCTCAACTGATACATATTTAGAATGGTAAAGAATGCTAACTTTTGTATCTAGGCTCAAATAGAGGGACTCTTGTGCAGCCCAGAACTTGATAGGGATCCAAGAGGAGGATTACTGTAAAAGAGTCTCCCAGGGAACAGCTCTGAATGGTGGCTGCAAGGGAAGAGGGAGGGCAAAGCCATGTGGAGGAGCAAGTCCACATCTGCCTCCACTTAGCTCGCTTGCCACTTTTCTCAGGCCCAGGTCAAAGCTCCATCCTACACTGTCATTAAAGCCAAAGGAAAGAGGGCGAGGTTCAGGTCCCACATGCAACAGCTTCCCACTTCTGGTTTCAATCTCCAATTCCCCAGAGCACCGTTGGCTCAACAAAGCCCCTCCGGATGCATTTATGGAAGGAAAGGTGAGGAGGGAGAGAGAGAGTACTCACTCTGCGTGCACGTAGGTCCTTCCCAGCCTTCTTTGCAGACGCACGTGAAGGACTCTCCACTGACAACACACGTTCCCCCGTTATGGCAGGGGCTTGGCAGGCAGCTGCTGTTCCGTGCTGCAATCAAGGAACATAAAAAGCTTTGCTGCCGGTCTCTTCGGCACACACCTCAGGAGAAGGAAAGGCGAGGACCCACGGGTTCCTACCTATATTGCAAGTGGCTCCGTCCCATCCTGCAGGACACATGCACTTGAAGACGTCGCCCTCATCGTAACACGTCCCTCCGTTGTTGCACGTGGCTTCGTCGCACTGACTGTCACCTACCCGACAGGGGAGGGAAAAAAGCCAAAGGGTCACTTTTTTTCTCAATAATGTTTAGTAAAAATTTAAAAATACAAAGATAAAGACCTAAGGGGAGGAAAAAAATATGAAAAGGACATAATAAGAAAAACTGCAGAGAAAAAGAAAAGAATATGTAAAGAGGAGAAGATAAAGAAATGATTTCCCTTTTCATTGAGACACCAGAGAACAATTTCAGTAACTTATCACCTTCTTTAACATTTCAATAAAAGATCTCTTCCTCTGTAGCTCCTATCTATAAGCAAATGATAGAGCCTCATAATTCAGGCCTTATCAGCAAACGCCCATTAAGAGTTACCAGAAATAACAAGGTAGCTATTTGAACCTCAATCAAATAAATCAGTTACATATTTCTTTTCCTTAATACAGTAATTGATCATTTCCTCTAAAAATACAACACACACCCCTTTTGCCATCTCTTATCGATAAATCTTTCAAGCCTCCTCATTTCAATCTAGTCAAGAAAAATCCATTCAGAGCTATTGGAAGCAACATATTAAGGACTTTGATCTTGGATCCCTTCAAATAGTGTCCCACTTTAATTTCTTATCATTTTCTCTTCCTTTCCTTTCATTAACTAATTCACAAATTTGACATATACCTGAAAGAACATCTACCCTTAACCGAATAACCGAACGTTTATTTTAAAGACCGTATCTTATTTACTTTGCCTGAAAATACAACAATATATATACATATATACAGTATATTGTGTGCGTCTATATCTTCTTCCCAAATCCTATCTGTAAACCATTTTTTAAAGCTTTGTCATTCAGTCCTGGTCAAGAAATTCCTATTAAGAGCAACTGGAAAGAACACCATATATATATTTAACCATGACCAACTTTACATTCCTGTTACTTTCAAAAAGCCAAGTGGTCAAAATGGCTGGATGGTTGAGCTGCATTCAGCTTAGTTTCAAATTCATCAGGATCTGACACGCCCCCCCCCTTCCCCCCCCAAAAAATATATTGATTAAAGCTTATTGCAATGTTTTCTCCCCCCACTCAGTCATGATAGCTTATGTGAGCTATGTCCCTTCCTCCTCCTGTCCCCCACTCCCCAATATAAGCCCTGGTCCCTCAATGTTGCTGGAATTTCCTAACATGTAGGAAAGGTGTAGATAAAAGGGCACCATCAGGTTGTGTCTGGGAACATTTCCCCATTGTTCTCTACGTTCAAACTGATGCAGTTTTGTGAAAAGAAATGTGCCCTGAACTCATGCAAGGCAGAGATTGGCATTATGTAACTTCAACACTGGCGTTCGTAAACCAGCTGGCTTTGAGCCACAGGATGCTTTGTCTATGGAGATTCTCAGTCATCCAGGTTCACGGCTGTCCCAGAGGTGCTTTTTCAAAAGGCGACTGGACTTTCTTTGTTTTTGCTCGAAGACATTTTGCTTCTCATCCAAGAAGCTTCTGAAGATCTTCAAGCAAAAACAAAGGAAGTCCAGTTGCCTTTTGAAAAAGCATCTTTGGGACACAGGATACTTTGAAGGGCAGAGGAATAGAAACCCACCTTCCACTCGGAAGACAGTCACCTCACTGAGTAAATTCAGTTGAATCCAGGCACAAAATATGACATTCTGAATACCACTAGTTGTAAGTCTGGCAAGGCTATTCAAAACACTCACGTGAGTGGCAAGTTTTTCCTTTCCAGCCATTTTTGCATTCACAGAAAAAGTCATTGACCAAGTCTCGGCACGTCCCTCCATTGTGGCAAAGGCTTTTACTGCAATCATTGATATCTGGAGAATAACAGAGGAGAATGTCGTCTGGTTACCCATCTGTAGCAGCTAAAAGTATTTATAGAGTGCGCTTCGTCTGCATATTCATATTCCTCTTTCTAGCCTGTAGTTCCTGGATTAAATGATGCAAGATCTTGGTGCCTATCGCCTCTATTCTGCACTCCGTCCCTGGGTTCCCTTTTAGGTTTTCTCACTATTGAGAAAATTGCAAGTCCCTTGGCATGAAAAACAAGACCTTATAATCACCCCCCTTCCCAGGCCAAAATGGTCCTGGGTGTCCTTGAGACACTGCAGGCGTGTGGCAAATTCCCCTTGAGGTTAGTATTATTGCCACAAAATTAAAACTGAGGACAACAGTAATACGGCATTCAAAAGGTAAAAAGATTCTTTTTGGGTATAAGCTTCACAAAACGTAAGTCTGCTGGATGTTTAATGGTGTTAGGAGAAGAAAATACCTAAAGTGTAACTGCAAAATACGTCAGCTTCTAGTGTACAGGTAGTCCTCGGCTTACAACAGTTCATTTACTGACCATTCAGAGTCACAACAGCACTGAAAAAAGGGACTTATGGCCATTTTTAATACTTATGACCTTTGAAGCAGTCCCATGATCAAAGTTCATATGCTTGGCAACTGGTTCATGCTTATGACAGTTGCAGTGTCCTGGGGTCGTGTGAACAGCTTTTGCAACCTTTTGCCAAGCGATGGGAAAGCCAGATTTAATTAACAACCGTGTTACTAATTTAACAACTGCAGTGATTCACTTAACAACTGTGGCAGGAAAGGTCGTAAAATGGGGGCAAAACTCACTTAACAAATGTCTCACTTAATAACATAAATTTTGGGCTCAATTGTGACTATTTGCCTTGTAATGGAAAGCATTCCAGCTACACCAACTTTGTATTAAACTCAGATCATGGGAAGCCAACATTCAAGTTTAGACAGGGCACTTCAGGCACACAAATAACTAGATGGAGCAAAAGGACAGCTAGAAAAAAAAGCTTTTCCTGCACAGGATATCCTTGGAAAGCTCAAGAATGTTTATTTCATGTCTTATGTGAGCACATAGTGAGAAGAAAAACGAAATGCAAAAGTTATCCTTTGAGTGGTGCAACAGCTTGGAACTTATAACCAGATTTCGTTGCAAACCCACCCACCCCTTCCTCAAATGCTTTGGGAAAACTACATTTCCCAGACTTCTTGGCTGCCTGGAACATTGTTCCAAATCTATATAATGCTATAGATTTGGATGTTGAAGCCGTTGCTTGGGGCATTATTGTTTCGTTTCTGTCAATGCTTTACGATAGCTCTTATTTTATTTATCCTCGGTAAGCTGCTTTGAGCTGCATAAAAGCTGCAGTAAATAAAACCAATATATAAATAAGGGCTCTCAGCTATTTAGAGAGAAGGGAACGTAAGACAACCATCCTGGGTATCTCAACAGCAAGAAAAACACGCAGGTAAAAATAAAGCATCAACACAAAAGGGTTTGTAGGTTGGGCTCCGATGCGAGGTCAGAAAGAGCAGCTACTTGGCTTTGTGAAAGGAGAATGAATTCCTCTTTGCTTAGCCCCATGCCCAAATTAAGACGAAGGAGGGTACGAGTGGGCAGGATAAAGCGTTCACCTACTATTCCCTCCAATCTGGGGTAGAACACCTACTTGCAACTTCTAATGCGGTGCAGCCTACAAACTCAGAAAACTCTTTTCTCCTGGATCCAAATCGAGATCCCCGATTCTCTTGATATCTAAGGTGGGCTGTTCAATTAATGAAGCCTGGGGTGTTTTGAAGAGATTTCTCCTCCCTTCCACCTTCCCGTCTGCTGGAAAAGGAGGAGCCACTTACTTGCTTCGCAGAAGGTGCCTTCCCAGCCGTCACTACAAATGCACTTGTAGGAGTTGATGCCGTCAATGCAGGTGCCCCCGTTTTTACAGGGGTTGCTCTCACAGTCATTGATGTCTGCAAAACAAGGATTGAAAAGGAGATGAATCCAAGTTGAAAAATATTGTGTCTCCCGAACAAAACTATTTTAGTCCTGTCCGTAGAGATGTCAAGATTAAATCCGTTTCATTCAACATGCAAATTGCTCTACCATGATGCCTGGCCCTTTGTTTAAAAAAAATGGAAAGCAGGCTAATAAAAAACAGCTTATTCTTAATATCGTCCCATGCTTTAATCATTATGTAAGGCAGTCAATAAAAACGGCAGGGTAGGTTTGCTGTACGCTGGTAGAAAGCCTTCTGTACACACGCCCAAGTTAATGTTATAATTTATTAAAAAGTTAAATATTCATGGGGAGGGACCTTTTAATAAACACTTTTCCCAAGGCTCCAGTCGCCAATTCACTGCAGCAGGAGGAAAAAAGAGAACTCAGCAGAGTTGAAAAGATGTATGATGAGGGCCAGTACTGTGTCCCAAGGACAAACGATCTTATTATTTACACAAGGAGCTTCAAACTTGGATGTAAATGAGAGGAATCCAGATAAGCATCTCCAAATCTTACTTTCGTGACAGTAGGTGCCAGTGAAGCCTTTGTTGCATTCACAAGTAAACTTGCCGCCCGCTTGGCTCTTGCACTTGCCGTGGGGGCCACAAACATTGGAAGAGATATAGCGAACCCCTTCTGGGGTGCTGTTGGAAGAGACAGCAACCGTACAGCTGTCAATCACTGCAGAAGAGAGACAAGTAAGCAAAAATGAATCTTCACTGTCTTATCAGTAGCTTTATGAGGTCTCCACGGTTGTTGCTGGTGTGGGGAAAGTACATTCAAACTGAACTAGATTTTAAAGCAACCTCGGTAACTTTAAGACTGGTGGACTTCAATTTCCAGGCATGGCTGGCTGGAGAATTCTGGGAGTTGAAGTCCACCAGTCTTAAAGTTGCCAAAATTGGACATTCCTGTTTTAAAAGCTTGATAGGAAAGCAGAGGGTGGATGAGGAAATGCAACATGGTTCAACTTGCGAAGAATGTTTTCAACTTTGGATCCCATCACTTTCTACTCTGAACACATCCACTTCTCCCTTGCCTTGTCTTCCACCCAGCCCCAATATTTTCCAGAACCTGATATGCGACCTTCAGTCCCAAAGAGCAGAATACCTACATCCTACGACTCTCTCAATATTACTATTAAAAATCCCTTAGAAGTGTAAAAGACGATTCTAAAGCACTTTGTGTTTTCTAAGTATCCCCAACGCTTTAGGAGCAAGAGCATCACGTAACCAGGAAGGCCAGATTTATTTTTCCAGCTAGATCAGGGATCATTGGTGGCTGAGGATTGCGCTAAACAGTGTTAGGATGGGCTTTGAAGCAGATAGTATGAATTGAATGGGTTTGAATAGGATTTCTCCAAGTGGGCAAAGCTGGGATATTCTGTAGCTTTAGAAGTTTATTTAGACATGCATGGTAGTTACTGGGCCTTCCACCTCAAAATAGTAGGAGATCAATGGCTGTTAATGTATTTAAAGAGTTAGGGTTTGGGTGAATCGGTAGTAAAAAAAAAATGCTACCGGTTCAGGCGAACCGGTATTTTCAACAATCAGCTGTGCTACACGATTTATATTAGCTAGAAAGCAGGAAATCGTCTGATTTCTTACTTTCTAGCTAATCTAAATCGCGCGGCACAGCTGATTCCCCCCCCCACTCGCTATTGTACTGCTTCTTTTTTCAGTGCCCAGGAGGCTTAAAACAGAGCGTGGGGTGGTGGTGCTGCGAAACGAACAAACATAGCCATGCCCACCCAGTCACATGACCAACTGGCCACACCCATGCCCACAGAACCGGTAGTAAAAAAAATTGTATCCCATCACTGACCTATGCTGCCTCATGGCCCAAGCCTGCTAACCTAACACAGCACTGATTACGCTGAGTCACCAGAAATATCAGACAGACATCTTGCTCTGGTAATGTTGGAGACTGAATTTGGGACATTCTGCATGAAGAGCATCTATCATTGTCCCCAAGCGAATGAGCGGCTGCTACATTACATAGCACAAAAAAGCATACCTCCATAAGGAGTTTTCAAAAAACATACCTTCACAAGGAGTTGAGCGGCAGTGATCTTTGAGGTGGGAACAGTTCTTGCCCTCGTAATCATCCGGACAGTTGCTGCAGAAATAATCGCTCTCGTAATTGAAGCACTGGGCCCCATTCTGGCAAGGGTTGGGCTCGCAATAATCTACGTCCAACTGTCAGTGATGGTGGAGAGGGAGGAAAGAGGAGGTCAAAAGAGAGGATCTAAGTCAAAGGCTTTATTCATCTTCTTCCCACGGTCACAGGAAGGAAATGTGGAATCTGACCTTTTTTATCTGCCACCTCTATTGCCTGTGTATGCCAGACACAATGCAGCTCTCACCAGCCTCGCTAAAATAATGTTATTGAACAGCACGCAGAGGCTGGGTAGACACAGCGCTCGCAACATGAATGTACACAAACGCTCCCCGAGTTATGAATTCCCACACCTCGCTCTTGATGTTGTTTTTAAAAAATATATAAAAATAAATAAATAAAGCGTCTATTAACGCTACTCGCTTGAATGCAGGTATTCAGCCTACAGATCCAGGAACTGCACACCGAGTTGGCTCTTATCTGGGACCTGCCTCACCTGACAGATGTTTCCCGAGAAGCCGGCCAGGCAGAGACATTGGAAGCCATTGATTTCATCTTGGCAGTGGCCCCCATTCAAACAAGGGTTGCTTGCACATTCATTGATGTCTCTCTCGCAGTGATCCCCGATGTAGCCAGGTGGACAGAGACAGCGATAACCGTTCACTAAATCCTGGGAAGACAAAAGGGTGCAAAAATAAAACAAAACAAGAAATTAGCTTATGTTACCAATAAACAACAAAGCATTCACACATGCAAGCAGCACAAAACACAAGAGAGGCCATTGGATGTCCTAGAATGGTGTTAAGACCACAACTCTACACAAGCCCTTCTCTTTGGACCATGTGCACTGGGAGCGCTGTGACTTAGAGGGAGTCCTCAAATTATGACTAGTGGGACCAGAGTTTAAGTGAATTAAGTTAAGTAAATTAAGTGAGTCGTGCCGAATTGTATGACCTTTTTTTGCCACAGTTAACTGAAACACTGCAGTTGTTAAGTGAATCACATTGTTGTGAAGCTTCCCCCACTGACTTCGCTTATCAGAAACTGGCTGGGAAGGTTGCAAATGGCGATCGTAACACCGGGATGCTGCAACCGTCGTAAATACAGGTAGTCCTCAACTTAGGACAATTGACCCCAAAATTTATGTTGTTAAGTGAGGGACTTGGAATCTCTGCATCATCAGAGCTAACCAGACATGATGAGGCAGCGAAGCTGGTTCATTCCTGCATACACAGTCTGAAATTCATAGCCTAGAGCAGGGGTCTCCAACCTTGGCCACTTTAAGACTTGTGGACTTCAACTCCCAGAATTCCTCAGCCAGCAAAGCTAACTAGAGCAGGGGTGTCAAATTCAAGGCCCGGGGGGCAGATCTGATCCGTGGGGTGCTTAGATTTGGCCCGTGGGGCCACCCTGGAAACAGCAAAGGAGTGGCCCATATTTCCACCAGCAAAAACAAAGCTCGGGAGAGCCACAGGCAGCCCTCGCGAGCTGAGTTTTCACTGGCAGAGGGTTGCAGGAGGCTGTCATAGATAAAAATAGAGCTTAGGAGCCCGTTTTTGCTGGCGGAGGGATGCAGGAAGCTGTTGCAGCCGAAAATGGAGCTCGGGCCTACAGGTACCGTCAATACTAGTGAACGTCGAGCTGGCCACGCCCATCCCAGCCACGTTCACCCCACCCCTCTAAAGTCAAACAGAACCCTGATGTGGCCCTCAATGAAATCGAGTTTGATACCCCTGGCCTAGAGGGAGTTACTTATTTGCAGAAGGACGACACTAAGGATGGACTCATGGCACTTATAAAACCCTGCCTTGGTTCCACAATGTTTGCCACTTTGATAACAACAGCCTGATCCTCGTTATTAAGCCAAGCCCATAAAAAAGGGACAGAAAAGAAGCGGGAGGAAAATCAGGCCTCTCTCCCAGCCTCTTTTCCTGAAAAAAAAAAAAGAAAAAAAGAAAGAAAAAAACCGCATACATTCCGTGCTGCTCATCACCTAATTTATGGGTGAGCAACAATCTGTTCCATGTCAGGCTGAACTCCTGTTTCATCGGTGGAAGCCCTCCTCTTTCTAGCTGGTGAGAGAATTAAAATGAGAAGCCAGTGGGGGCAGAGCAGAGGGAGAAGCGTGCCACTTTGAATGAAGGATAGGCTAAAGACGGAATACGCTAAAAGAGAGACAACAACTGCTGGTAGCAACAAATTATGCATTCACGCACCGAGATTGCCGAATTAGTAGCACGTGATTGCGTATCTTTCTAAACTGTGAAAAACGACATTGGAAGGTGCTATGAAATTGAATGTCCCTGCAAAGGAGGCTACCATCAACCTCATTTTGCATTTATTTAGTGTAAAATGATTTTTTTCTTCGTATGCATGAGCCTAGTTCACGCATCACGCTAAGTCTTAAGGTGATCATTTCACAGTTGATTCATCTGATGGGAAATCCACCCATTATACTTATGGTGTGTGCAAACTATCCATGATCATAACCAAACCATGGTTATATGCTTTGCGGGTAGGTTAGTGAGTTGACACTAGCAGATAATGATACTAAACTAGACAAGCATTGAGTGTTGACATTCATTTCTAGAATGATCAGAAAAGACTTTTTCTACTGAAACAATGTGGTAATACACTAAGCGTCCGCAGATGGGACTGTATGAAATTGGATTGCTTGAGATTTAAAGAGTAAAATGGATGAATTTAGATTTGACTGGCAACCTTTTTGAAGGGGAGATTTTATTTCACAGCGAGAAATAACATGCCATCCAGCGCTACAACCTTCTGAACCAAGTGAGTAACTCTGGCTGTTCTGGGGTGCTTTTAGGAATTCAATTTTTGTGAATTTGATATTTGTGAATTCAATTATGAAGCCTCCCAATTTGTACCCTGGATTTGCTTGTAGACTAGAACTTAAAAATTATCTGTGATCTTTCTCCAATTGTCCACTTTGGAGCTTAACTTAAAAGAGAGAAGGAGAAAGATGGAACATCAGAGGAGTATTTCAGTGAGAATAATGAGGACTCACCCCTCTCCCAAATCCCATTCTCAGATTAGCAGAAATCCAACCAAAAATGACACAAATTCAAGAGAGATTGCTGCCTATTCACTCTTCATCATTATTCTCTGCTGAGAACTGGCAAATTCTCACAGGGGAGTCAACCATTACTTACCTTGCAAGTCCCTCCATTCTGACACTGTCCCACACAGTCGTCAATATCTGTAATTAAAAGAAGAAAAAGAAAAAAAACACACAAGCTGAGTGGGAAGGCAACACAGCAACTGAAAATCCAAGATTGAAGAGGGAAAAAAAATAAAATAAATCAGGGGGCTCTGTAGCTCTAGATAGATAAACTCTTGTGAAGTTTCCTGCTTGCTTTCCTTGAGATAACGTTATTGTAAATGGGTGGGAACCTTCAGCAATTCTTCCAGTAGAGTTAAACTGAAACTTCACATCATTGTTTCAAGGCACCTTATCAGAACCTCGCCATATTGTGGACTAATGGGTCTGATAAAATTGCTCCTTATTCTTGCCAGATCGACTACTCCCTTTCTAAAAACATC
>JAOYMU010000192.1:18592470-18607221 GCA_025802295.1 Psammodynastes pulverulentus
CCCCTCCTGCCAACCTTCCTCCTGGCTGAAATTTGAATTATGACAACATTTAAACTCCAAGCTTGGTGCTCCCAATCTACACACACACACACACACACACACATACACACACACACACACACACTCAAACTTACTTGTCTCACAATTCTGGCCAGTCCAGCCAGCAATGCAATTGCAGTAATAACTTCCAATCAGGTTCCTGCAGGAATTGGCATTGATACAAGGTTTGCCCTCGCATTCATTGGCATCTGAAAAAAAAGAAATGAATTGCTCAACGCTCAGCCGTGGGTAGAGTGAAAGAGGAAAGCACACCCCTCTCTTGTTTTCACAGCAGGCACTCCACGTTTATTAAAAGCTAGCGGGCTCTGAAAGATCACACGACTGCACAAGCCAGAGAACAAACTTCACGGCTAGGCAACCTGATGCCCTCCCAAACATTTGGGAATACAACTCCCAGCAGCCGCAGCCCTGTCATCACAAACTAGAGGAAGTCCAGTCCAAAACTTCAGGAGGGGCACCGGGCTGCCTAGTCCTGCGTTTTAAATCACGAAAGCACGTTCTGATTTCTCACAATGGCATCGAGTAGCACTGAGGCCCCGGCCCCCACGATTAAGAGCAATTACTTTTAAAAGGGAAGGGGGAGGCAGGAAGAGGTGAGTGAGGTGGAGATTAGTCAAGGAATAGAGCATCCCCAGTCCTTGGGATTAAAACGTGGCCTTCGAAGTGCAGGGGACTCAATTCTTCAGAGGATCAAGCCAGAGGTTGGAATGCAGCTGCAAATTCTCCTGGTTGAATGAGTTAATGAGGCTGGTGGGATGCCCCGACTTTCCCACGAGGCCAAAAGAGAAGGGAAAACAGGGAGGAGAGTGCACTGCCTTGAGAAGGAATATTTGCCCTTCACAACAACCAATTACCTATCGCAGCTGATCCCAAGATAAGCAAGCGGTCGCAGGAGTTGCATAAAGGGGGCTACTCCCCCCCGCCCAGAATCAACGTGCAAGGAGATGAGAAGGGCTAAGACAGGGGTGTCAAACTCATTTTCACCGAGGGCCACATCAGCATAATGGTTGCCCTCAAAGGGCCACATGTAACTGTAAGACAGTATAAATGTAACCAAATGTCCTAAAGACAATCGGAACTCTGCAGCTCTCGCGGGCCACATAAAATGTCGTGGCGGGCCACATTTGGCCTGCAGGCCTTGAGTTTGACACCTGTGGGCTAAGATAACTGCACAGGTTAGCCTTGTGTCCTTGGGCAAATGGTAAGGACGTTCTCCTCCTCTGAATTCAAGCAACTCCAGAGATTCCCAGATTAGCCATATCTCAATTTCTCATATAATAACAGCAGCTCAGATACTCTTGACATTTCCTTCCATGATGCACAGGGACGCATGGGAAATATGTTATATTATGCAATTTAACAATCTCCACAGACTGAGCATCACATCTGGGAAGCTGTTTTCATCAGTTTGGCCCAGGGAAAAGAAGAAGCTGAGCTTTCTCTGATGAGCTCAAGGCACAGCATCCCTCACCATTATACGTACCTATTTGACAAGTTTTACCAGTCCACTGTGGTGGGCAAACACATTTAAATCCATCAACTAAATCCTGGCAAGTTCCTCCATGCCCACAGGGGTTTGGAGAACAGTCATCAATATCTGTCAAGAAAAGATTTATTTAGCCTTAGGTTAGGGCAATTATCATCTGACCCAATGTATTAGTAATTGTGCCTCCTTTTGCTGTATACCAAAGGAACTGTCCAACTTTTATATCGTGCCCTTCACTTTTCATTCTTTCCTGCCCCTCAGCTTTCTTTTGTGCCTTGGACATCCTTAAACATTAGTTATGAATTTTTATAAGAACGTTTGATAACTTTCAACACCAGGAATATGCACATTGGTCAGATTTTCTGGCGTTAATAGCCTTCAGAAAAAGCGCTAGTCCATTTCACATTGTCTTCAAACAGGAGACAACTACTCCAGTCAGAATGCCAGTGAAAATATTCATTCATGGATATGCACACACACACACACAAAACATTCCTGTCCTGCTTTTTAAGTGCCAGGATTAGAAGCTCAAGTCTGAAAAGGACTCCCATGAATTCATTTCTACTTGGGAGAAGTTCAAATGGGGCCCAGGAAAACACAGAGAGCTGTCTTATTATCAGTTCAACCCTTCCAGCCTTGTATTCTCAACACTAAGTGGGACTCCCCAGGATTTCACACACTAGTATCTCCCCAACCAACCTGGGAGGTTTTGCACACATTGTTTTATTATAATAATTTTCCTTATAATAATTATAATAAACAAGAAACAGTGCTATTCTATTTTCCTTTTTCATTCCTGCATATTCCAAAACATCTTTTCTGGATTATATACCAAAGTACTGCCCAGCTCTGCTTTTCAGTTCTAATCTGTCCTTAACTGCTGTTCTAATCTCTCCTGAAGTACAATTTTTACTTGTCCATGGACACTGGAACTGAAAGGGTAACACATGTAAGACAGAAGAACATGCTCTGGTTTTCTTCTTCCAGACTCGCAGATAATACTGGCAAGATGCACGAGTAACGAATAAATTGTTTAAGGATTTAGGAATTCTTAACGGAGACTTTTTAAAAGGTACTGTGTTTTGGTAATCGGCATGATTTCTGACAGCAGTTAACTATTAAAAACCACTTGGAAATTTCTGTGATACTTAAGGAGGTGAGAGAGGTTAAAGCTTTGTCATTCAAGTTCACTTACTAAGCGTGCAGGTTGGTGCTGCCCAGCCTAGTGCACAGACACATTCAAATCCAGTAGGGGTCTCGAGGCAGCTTCCTCCGTTGTGGCAAGGATCCGAAAGACAGGCATGTTCCGCTGCAGCAAGAACAGAATCCCCTTCGGCTTAGCCAAAGTTGTCAAGGTGAACCAACCCTCTTACCCTCAAATCATTCCTTTGGACTCCTCCAACTTTCCATCTTGCAGCAGAATTAATACTCTGCCCGTCTTTGAATGCTACCAGGTTTACCCTGAAACCAATGGCAGGGTGCTAAGCTAGTGACCATCAGCTCACGTTTCAACAATCACTTCACCCTTCCTGACCACACTTTCCTCCCAGTGCCATCTTCAAGGACTAGGGCAGGGGTCCCCAGCCCACGGCCCACTACCGGGCCTTGAGCTGTTCGGAACTGGGAACTGGAAGTGGTGGGTGAGCGCATATGCACATCCACACTTGCACGAGCAAATGCATGCACACTTCATTTGTGCGAGCGGCATGCCCAGCGTTCACATAAATGGAGCTGCACATGGGCGCTTGCCTGCCATTTGGACGGAACCATCCTCTCCCACCTCTCCCGCCAGTCTGCAAAGCTGCAAAGGTTGGTGAAATCTGGTCTAGGGTATCATCTGGATTAGATGGTTTGGAAACACCTACCAGTTGTCTCATTGCACCACACATTTCTGAACCAAGTCGATTTTAACTGCAGGGTGACTGGTGAGCATTTCCAAATGATCCACTCGAGGCAATGGCCTTCTCCAGAAATTTCAGGGAATCACATTGCAGACATTTCATTACCCAACTAGGTAACATCTTTCGTGCCAGGACTATGCTAACATTTCACTATACTAGCACTACGTTAATACTTCAGTGTTGTATTTACATTTTAATTGGTGCGTCTATAACAATATGGCCAGAAAATTCTAGTTAATGGGAATTAACTTTTAATAAATGCATGAAAATAATGGTTGTGGCTGACTTCCTCGAGACTGGAAGCCATATGGTATTTCTCCAGCTCTTTTGGACTTCAGATCTCATTATCCTTGCCATTAGCCATGTTGGGTAAGCCAGATGAAAGCTGGAGTCCAAAGTTTTGGAGAACCATTGTTTCCCTACTATGCACTGAAATATAATTTTGCATTCTCTCCCCATCTCTCGTACTGCCCAGATAATCCCTAGGGGTGCAGCCAGGGTGCTTGAATACAACAAAATAGCCCCTGGAGAGTTTCTTACCAATTTCACAGTTTTGTCCCGAATAGCCTTCAGGGCAGGAACACTGGTATTTGTCAGGGCCTGTGTTGCTACAGGTCCCTCCGTTCAAACAAGGCGGGTGAGTCCCACAGTAGTTGAGATCTGCAAGGGATAAACAAGAGCCAAAGAAGGAATAAGGTATTTCAAAACAAATGTTCTGTGTCCTCCACCATGATATCCTCCAAGACAAAGCAACCCGATGCCTGCAAGCTCGTAAGCAGAATAGGGAAGCAAAGCCAGCAGGGTCAAAGTGTGCTTTCTACCTACCCATCCCAACCTCCATGATATTGATCTGCATTTCAAAAAACCCTCACAGCTCCTCCTAGATTCGGCCTACCTTTATTGCAGAATTGGCCACCCCAGTTGGTTTCACAGAGACATTGCCACGGTTCGTTGCAAGTGCCATGGACACAGCCCGGGTGTGGAATGCATTTGTCGCAGTACTGGCCTTGCCATCCATACTGACACCTTCAAAGAAAAGAGAGCTTGGAATTATATCCCGAAAGGAAATAAAAGGACCAGCGGCTGGAAAGTCCAAGTTTTGCTTTCCTGTTTTTTGGGGTTTTTTTTTTTTAAAGGCAGCATTCTTTCCGAGACTTATTTGGTGGCTTCTTGTAAACAAACAGTTTTTACCAAGGTCTCTAAAGGCAGCCTTTGTACAAAAGAATAACTGTTCTGGGAGGCTCAGTGTGGAGCCATTGAAGACAGGACTCTATGCTATTCTGAAGCTCACACAAACGCAGGAGGGAGAGTGGGTGGGTGGACACAAGAGATCAATCTCTGGGCCTTGACAAATGGATTAGAGAAAGGGATCGGGGTGAAAAGAGAAAAGAATGAGTCAGGAGGAGCGACAATTATCCAAAGACCCTCATGAATACAAGGGGTTAGGGGCATTTCAGCAGAAAGGCAAACAGCCCAGCAGGATGAAGCAGCTAGCTAACTAGCTTTCCCTTTGCTCACAACTCTGCTCATAGATGTACCACTGTTTGGGGTAGGCACTATGCAGTTACTAGGCGTCACAGGCTGACCCGAGGAGAAGAAAGCCACTTTAAGACAGATAACAACAGAAATTCTAATGCAATATTTCCATTTGATAATTGATATTTCCATTCACAACATGAAAGGAAGGGGATGGGGGTGGAGGTGGGGGGTTGATATAGCTGCCCCAGACATAGCTCAGTAAAGGGACCCCTGTTCTATGATGATTTTATGTAAAACTTTGGCTCAAAGGTGTACGTAAGTTTAAAACAAACACACACTACAACGCAACTTGATGTAACAACAAAATCTGGGAAAAATAATTTATTATCCAAATATCCAGTTTCCCCCGCCTTCCCGCCCTTGTGCACTAGCGCACTGCCAATTTTTCTTTTTTAAATAAAATGTACTATCTGTGGTGGAAAATGAAAAATGTGCAAGTGTGAAATTGTGAGTGAACAAAAAAAGGCTTTTCATACCCAATATCTGAGGAGAAACAATCAACTGCAATTACGCAACTCCACAGGATTTAACTTTCCAAAACAAGTCTTTTTCATTTCATTTTTAAAGCAATACCCTGCCATGCAGCCTTGTGATGAGGAGAAAAAAAATGACAGGGGTATGACTGGGGAGCTAATCACTTAGCGCTAATATCATGCTTCAATTCTCCTTTAAAAAATAAACCACCCTCAAATGGAAAGCCACTCCCCCTAATTATTATTTATTTATTTATTTATTTTTTACAGCAGCAGCGGCTTTGAGAAAGAGAGATGCCTTGATGCCACTGATAGATTGAAAACAACAGGTATTTCAAGTCCTGACTGTGGGATCTTCTCTGGGAGCAGCAGAGCAGAGGAAATGAAAGTTCCCCTTTGAATAAAGAAAGGCCCAGAAGGACAAAAGACAAGATTTCAATCCTTGCACGGAACAAAAGCTTTATAGCAGCTTCTCTCCTGCCCCTCACAAAAAGCTGCCTGAAATCTTGGACTACAGGCCCTCATCACTGGCAGCCAGTGCTGGAAAGAAGAACGTGATGTTGGGGAAGAGGGACTTCCAGAACAGGCTGCTGTAGTTAAGTGCCAAAAGCCTCTTACAGCACACACTGCTTCAACACAGGACAGCATTAAAAAAAACCAAAAACAACAGCCTACCAGAGTCTAACTTTATTTTGAATGCTAGGCAAGGCCCATCTTGATAGTTCTGTTCCAAAAAAACAAGCCAAACTGAAGCCAGGCTAATTTTAGCAGAGGAATTTATTAGGCCTTTCCACATTAATGTACATCCAGCCATTGTATGCTTCAAAAATAGAGCCTGCCTTACAAAATGGGCCCATTTCATCTTGATTAGTTCTTTCCCCCTCCCCCCCCCGGTTTGGTTCCACATCACTTCTAATGAGAATGAGAGAAACGTCTATACATTTTTTTGTATTTAGGTCTTAAAAAGCAGCTTTGGCTGGGGTTTTATTTTTAAACGGCTGCATCTGTAACATAGCAGACTATGACTCATCCCAACTCAGTGGGAAAAAAAACACACTGTATAGTTTGGTTTCCCTGAGTCCAAGAAGATAATTGAGGCTGGGGTATCAGGAAGGGCAGCTCTGCTGCTGGAAGTACTATATACATATATAAAAAAAATAGAAGTGTGGGAAAGTTGCACCTTAAGTAAATAAGGGCAATAATGCATGTCTGGGCAGCAAGTGGGAGGCGAGAGGCACAGGAAGGCTTGAACTCTGGAAACAAAGCCTGTTGTTCTGGCTAGCAAGGAATGCAGGCAAACCCTGTAAGGCACATTCAGCGGGATGACAGAAGCACAAATCTTTTGCTGCTTTGGCTTGTGCATCTCTTGGGATCCAGCCCAACCAAAATAGGGCAAAGAAATACGACAGGCTGACTGAGGGCGAGTCTGCAAAGGAGAGACAGTCAGAGAGCAAGAATCTCACCGCTTTTCTCTTCGGGATGATTCGGTTAGGGCCCCTTGGGATTGATTTTGATCCTATTTTGGTGTAAAAGGGCCCCATTCACCCCTTGCCTTTTTAAAAGCAGGCACACCTGCTTTTCAGCCATGTCTCCACAGTGGGATAAGGGCCTATCTGCCCCCAGCTCCCTCCATTCCCTCCATTCCACCTTTCGTGGAAGGAGTCTCAAATGAAAGCTCTGATGGCTGAAACGGGAAGGCTACTGGAGCTCATCGCCTTCAGTCGTCATGGCTGCTCCATCCCTGGAGGTTTTTAAGAAGAGACTGGACAGTCACTTGTCTGAAGAAATATAGGATCTCCTGCTTGAGCAGGGGGCTGGACTAGAAGACCTCCAAGGTCCCTTCCAGCTTGATTCTGATTCACAGCAAACATTTCTCTTCCCAACATAATCATATTCCGTTTCTGCAAATGAGAAGGCCCTCAGCGGAGCAGCCACGCTGGGGTCGTCCTGTTCCAGGCGGATTCTTCTCTTTTGCAAATACTGTGGCAGCTACAAGGTGGAAACCACTTCTAACATGGAGCAAGGGCCCTGAGAGAGCACAGTGTCTCCTGCTGCTGCTGAATGAATGTTGTGTATTGCACAAGGCGCCTCCCGGGGTGACCAATTGGCAGCCCCACTGACAGGTAGTCCTCGACGTCCGAGCATAACCGGGCCCAAAATTTCTGTTGCCAAGCAAAACATCTGTTAAGAGAATGTTGCCCCTATCGTACGACTTTTCTTGCCGCGGTTTGTTAAGTGAATCACTGCAGCTGTTAAGTTAGTAACCCGGTTGTTAAAGTGAATCCTGACTTCCCCATTGATTCTGCTTGTCAGAAGGTCTCCAGGACACTGGAACCATCATAAATATGAGTCAGTTGCCAAGCGTCCCAATTTTGATCATGTAACCAAGGGGATGCTGAAACAGTCGCAAGTGTGAAAAATGGTCATAGGTCACTTCTTCCAGTAATGTTGTAACTTTGAATGGTCATTAAATGAACTGTTGGAAGTCGAGGACTACCTGTACATTCCTTTCCTTTTCAGGATTTTCTCCAGGCAGATATGGATCAAAGCTGCCAGATATTGTGTTTTTTCTCCCTCACCGCTACAAGTAATAGTCCTGTTTTCTACAGAGAGGCAAGAAAGTGCTTATAAAGTTATTGGCGGTAGCCCACTCCTCTTCCTAAAAACTTGGGACTTTTTGAGAGGACGTAAACGGGGTGGGAGCTATTTCCAAGGAGAGAAAAGCAAGGAGTTGATTGGCTTTGAGATTAAGAAAACAGGAAGGAGTGTGTTGGCTTGGTGTGATGTGATTGGGCAAGGCCTGGGGATGATTGGTCACAATGCTTGCCAGTGGAAGGGGAAGGACGAGGTCTGGTTGACCCCCTTTTCACTGTGCTTGCCACCACTTTTTGGAATGCAAACCTATCCTTTGGATTCAGACTTGCAAACCTCCAAACCTCAAGTGGTTCCCTGAGGCCAGAGATTTTCCTGACCTCCCCAAACGCTTCTGGCTTCGGTGATCAAGTCTCGAAGTCAGACTAGGGAAGAAACCAAAAACCCCACAAGATGTCTGATTACGCAGCCAGCTTCTGGAGGGCCCCTGCCTGCCAGTCTTGGGAGCTCCCTTTCCTGAGCCTGAAACGCAGGCAGTAATTACTCCAGAAAGAAAAGAAGTGCTAAAAAGCAAAGGTTCCTACCCCAATAACCCTCTACCTTAATGCAAACCTGATTCAAGGATGCAACATCATTGCGATTCTTGGCTTTCCAAGTCTGGCTACATGCGGAGCTGTTCTCCCTACCCCACCACTCACCCCAACCTTGTCTGCTTGCCAGAAAAGAAAGGAGACATCAAAGAACCACAGCAGCCCTCTGCCTCATCAAGAAGATCTACGGACGGACAAGATTCCATCCAAGCTATTAACCTCTCATCACTCTGAAGTCTGGCTCCCAAGAGCAGAGGACCTAAGGAGGAGGCATTAATCCCATCTCAAGAATGCTCAACTTGTGCCTACTGGTGGGAAAAGTTGAGGGAAAGGAGGAGGGGGGGAGGGTAGGAGATGGCGAAAGCTAAAACCAGTCATATAATTACACTTACTAGAAGTAAGTAAGCGGATTACACACTAACGTTGGGCCAAGAGTTTAGCTGCCATTCAGTATAGAAGGTTCACAATCTGTTTGACCCAAAAGAAATACGTTTACACGCAACAGGCTTCTCCCCAAAATATTGTTTTCTTTCCCGAGCCCTGGGGTCAAGAATATTTGCTTCGAAATTAAACATCAAGATTGCCCTAATGTTAACTCCTGCTTTTTTTCTTTCTTTCTTTCCTTTTAAATTTTACAGCAATTCTGAATCATTTAAGGAAGGAAAGATTTCTTTGCTTTTACCTACCTGCATTCGCCGGGTATTTTACAAGAACCATGTCTGGGGTTGCAACCCTGACGACAGATTGCTGAAAAGAGAAAAATGGAGAAAATTAAAAAAGAAATAGGAGAAATGAAAGAGAACATTTCTTGCATCCTTGAATTTCAATAGCCCAGTCAGCACTGCAGTGGGCCCCTTGAATGAAGCCTGAGATGCTTCGTGCCAGCAACCTACAAAGAAGGGGTCCCAACTGCTTGCCGGTAGCTTCATTAACAAAATTACATGAGCCCAATGTTGAGAGCTCTAAAGACTTTACTGGCCTGCAGCATTTTCTGTCTCTCAATTTAGTCTATACATTAATGCACCCACATAGTATAGCTGCAAAATCATTTGCATAAAAGCACCTTTCACCCACTCCGACAGTGAGAAGTTTAATGATTTGCAATGCATGGATAGCACCACAGTCAACACAACAGAAAAGCAACCAAGGGACTTTCACTTGCTTTCTTAGCATTAACACAGGGATTTTTTTTTTTTTTTAAAAAGTTTATTTGTGGGTAGGAATGGGAGACGTACCAAACTCAATTTTCAAATCAAGCCAAATTCATCTGGGATGGGTCTCATCCAGTCACAAAATGGCTGACGTAGAAGATATAATTCCTAATTATGATCCTTCTTGATACCTACTGGTATTGAAGCCCCTCTTTAACGGAATTCCCCATTTACTACTGTCCTTCTTCCAGAAAGGGAGGAAAACTACCATTTTTAATTTCTAAAAATAAAATTATGAGGTCTATTAGGCCTCAGATACACTCTTGGCTATAAAGAAGCTTAAGTTTTGTTTTGCAGCAAAATACATATATATATATTTTTTAAAAGTATTCCAAAAAACCACAATCACTCTTTCTCATTCACTCCCTCACACATACAGCCCAGGTGGGCAGGGGGATTGGCCTAATGGCCTATATTAAGTGAGGATCTGCAAGCATAGTACTACCTCCAAGAGGCCACGTTAGACCAAGTCATATGAGGTACTGAATGGAAGTCACAACTCACAAAATAACCATGTATTATTAAACTAAATACAAACACAGCTTGGGAGGTCTCCTGGACATATCACTAGCTGAGAAAGCTTAGGCAGCAATGTTTAAGGAGTTTTGTTTTGTTTTGCCAGCTGCAGCTCTCCCCGGAGAAGTCAAGTTATTCATGCGCTAGTGGTGTCCAAGTTGGATTGCTGTAACACAGCCTTTATGCTGCTTAAATCCTTTTAGAATCTCCACTGGTAGGGAATGTAACTGTTCAAGGATGGCTGTATCAGTAGGTGAAAGAGGTTGGTACATGCGATAGCTGCATTTTGCCAACTGCACTGTGGGCAAGTACACTTCATTTACTGATCTAATCCACTTTTCAAACAAGTTAAACTGGTATCATCATTGCAGCTTGCAGAAGCAACTTGTTCTGTTTATCTGCATCTTGTATGAAGCAGTACTTCTTTTACAAATGTAGGCGAAATATACGTGTCCCAGGATAATGTTGCAAGATCCAATCTGGGTCGGTTCCGGGACCAGAGGTTTTGTCTTCCCACTTTTCGGACTCGTGCTGGAGCCCTCCTCCGACCCAGATTGGATCCTGTAGTACTACTTTTATCTGTTTGGATTTGTTCACCATTCAATTTCATCAGCTAACCTTAATTTCTTGGATTGTAACAGAGGAAGACAAATTCTCTATGTTCTCTACATCCTACATAATTTTATACACTTGTGTCTCTTTTGCTTACCCTTTTCTGAGCAAAAGAACCCCAAATATTTTACCATTCCTATTAGACCAGTTTTCTTTGTTCGTTATGGTTACTCTTTTCCAGCTGTAAATATCCTGAGTTAAACTAAACTGCATACAACATTCAAAGGTCACCTCCCCATAAAAGACATTACAGTTCTGGTAATTTAATTACAGTATCTGTTCATTCCTCCATATTTCCCAGCATGGAATCTGCCTTCATTCACAGCAATTTAAAAAAAAAAGAATCCTGGGTGTTTCCTAGAACCCTCTTGACCACATCTGTATCATTCTCCCTACTCAGTCATTATTGACTCTGACTCCATTAGCACACATGTGAAGCTAGAACTTTTTCTGTTAGAGTACACTACATTGGTCATTTAATTGCTTATTCTTCTATATTAGGGATATTCTTTCAGACCTTTCGTTGTCCTTGTGTTTTAATCGCCATAATTTGGTATCACCCAAAATATAGCCACTCCTGTAGATGACTTGATGCAGCTGTCCTTTACATTAATGGGTCTAATGTCCCTTTTATTATTTCCATAATGATAATAATAATATTTCATGACTTTGCTGACTGTTAATTTGTTCTGATCCCGTAAGCCATCTAAATTTTGGACTCAAAAAACTATATTCTAATTTTGCCCAAGTTATGGCAAAAACTACTTTTCAGAGCAGATAGCAATAGCACTTAGAATTATATACCGCTTTATAGTGCCTTTTGCAGTCCTCTCTAAGCGGTTTATAGAATCAGCATATTGCCCCCACAATCTGGGTCCTCATTTTACCCACCTTGGAAGGATGGAAGGCTGAGTCAACCTTGAGCCTGCTGAGATTCGATCTGCCAAATTACAGGCAGCTGGCTGTAAGCAGAAGCCTGCAATTACAGCACTCTAACCTCTGCGCCACCAAGGCTCTTTAGTTGGCCTAAAAAGATAACCTTTTTGGCCTCTAGAATTTGGGAGTGGAGAATGTACAAGAAGCAGGTCATGGGTATTAACAAACCTTTGTTACAGTCTGGTCCCATCCAGCCTTCCAAGCAGGTTTTATTGCCATTCTGATCACAAGTATAGTGTCCAAAGAAGTCATCTCTTGGTCGACAAAGTTTGTTGCATCCAAAACCATAGTAGTGTTCATCACAGGTGACCCGGATCTGGTATTCAAAATGAGCTACGCCAGAATTTTGCTTCAAGACCTGCCACTGACGGCTTGGATTGATCATCCCGGAGTGTGATGCCTTTTCAATAATGCTATCTGCACCTGAAAGAGGAAAGATCAGTAAGAATGAAACAGCCGTTTGGGAGGACCTCAATTATAGTGTTAATTCACCCAAGTAGCCCCAAGAAGCGAAAGGTGTGGAAATTAATGTAACAATATTGTCAAGTCTTGAAGCACCAGCCTGCACTGAAGTGTCACCAATGGGGAAATATACATTTTCATATAAATTTGGAGCTACTTCATCCTTTGCTGTTGCTTACCTGGTTAGCATTTCTAAATACACTATACACATACAATCCAATAAACTTATTCCTACGCAGAGTGCCCCATTGCCCCGTTGTACCGGCTGTGCTGACAACATTCTATCCATTAAATCAAACAATTATAAAGTGAACTTTATGAATAAAAAAAATACAGCTAGAAAACACATGCTTTGTGAAAAAAACAACAACTTAACCCTAAATCTGAAGCGGAAGATAAAATCCAACGCCAACTGATGGTCAACAATTAGGACAACAGCACAAGGCTGGAACAGCTTTTCCAAACAAGAAGCCCAGCTCCCATTTACAATGTCTTGTGCTTTATTCTGATCACTCATCCAACAACCCAATAGCCTTTGCATAGCATTTATAAAGCCTTTGGGCCATATACAGTAGAAGTGTTGCAACAACGTTCTTGGACTTAGAAACCCCGTGCCCAAAATTTCCAGACAAACAGGTCTAAGCAAGAAGTACTTTAAAGCAATAAGAGATGGTTGTTCACCTTCCCAAGTAACTTTTTTAAAGCCAGTTATGATATTTCATTCATTATATGTCATTATGTACACATTTAACTGTGAGTAAGCCTGGTGAATTCATAGTGTCTGCGTGGACATGTAAAGGGCTAAATTGGAAAAATGAAGATAGAGATAATCTGACAAGATTTCTCGATGATCTCTTTGAAGGAAGGGTTGGTTTCCAGGAAACTCATCCTAGTTCTAAAAGAAAGCCCTCAACCGCTGTGGGGTATACCCAAAACCTGAAAATTTCACATTAATGTGGAACATTGTTTATAGATCTGTGGTATTTCACTTTGTAGTCTGGCCTTGTGACTTCAGTTATCTGACACTGCCATAAGACTTGCTTGCTAGCAGCTCTGGGCTATAGCATGAACATTTTTCTAGGCACAGAAAGGTGCCTAATACACTCAAAAAAAGGGGGGTGGAAAGAAGGAAAGAGAAAATAAAGAGGGAAGAGAAAAAGTTGGCACTGATGCCAAGATGTAAGTAAGGTGACAGCAAGGCTAATGACAATGAAGCAAGACAGATTTAAAGAATAAATCTACTCAAGCAGGTTTTTTTTAAAGATGCAATATTTAAAAACATAGTTTCTGTTTTGATGAGTTTTGGAACAACAATGAAAAAGAAAGTTATGAACTCCTGGTTGCTCACTTTGTAAGGATAACTTCTAAATCTCTTAGGTTTTTTAATATATACGCAACAGGTTAATTTGAAGAGATGAATATTCTAACCGTACATTGAAAAAGAAGCCATTTTTGAAGGCTCCTTTCAGCTGTATTGGTGAAAAACATCAACAAGCATGTGAATGTATTCCATAGCCTCAAACCAAGTTAGATGATGATAGTCCTATTTAGCCCAGTGTTGTGAATTACAACTTTTCATGGCTGTCCAGGGCAGGTCATAAAAGTTCTTCCAGTTCAGCTGAGAATACTTCAGCTGGAAGAAACTGAACATGGACTTCTGGCATTCAAATCATTTCTGAAATTAAGTCTCGCTTGCAGAACACCCATGGCAAAAATGTAATCCATGAAGTTATAAGAACAAAAGTCAATTCAGGTATTTCAAGTTGATGGCTATGTTACTAAGACAGCCTCCTTGTTGGGGTTTTTTTTTTTTTTTTATCATATAAGAGCTTCAGGGAGGATTATGTGATCCCACTTGATATTGTGGGAGAGGCTCTGCTCCATTTTTAGCCACGGTTCTATTTCCAGCATTAAAGGCTGCTTTAATTATGGGCTAATAGAGGTATTAATACTTCTGAACAACTAAATGCCAATCAAGCTTTTTTAAACCATTTGAGTTATCGCAAGAGGAATTGCAACTGAAATGTGGAATAGCAATATATTCTGTTAAAACTTGTCCTGATTTCACCATGTGAGCCAAACACATCCAAGGCCTCCAAATACTTATCAGCTCAGAAGTGCTAAGTTAGACCATTCTAAATCTGCAGATTTTTTAAAATAGACAGTCAAAGAATATTGCGGAGATAGACACTGAAATAAAAAGTAAGATTATTATTAAATCTCTTTAAAATATTAGTTTAACAAATACAAAAAAGGTATGCTGGAATTTTAAAATGATTGGGTGCGCAAGATTTGGACTTGCCCCATTAAATTTTGGCTGAATGCTCATTTATTTCTTCAAATGATTTTGAGAAAAGTAGTTACATTGAAAGA
>JAOYMU010000192.1:18607321-18628112 GCA_025802295.1 Psammodynastes pulverulentus
TATATAAATATGAATTTAACATAACATATAGAATTATGGATTTCCAGCAAAAAGATTCAGCAAACTATATTATTCTTTTATGACAGAAAAACAGCAATTTACTATTTATCTTCAGTTACAATCTTGAACTAATAGTACATGTTCACTCCCTACTTATAAACTGGCTTTACAGGCATAGTGGAAAGACTGATATTATGCTCTATACAGTCAAGGTTTAACGCTGTGTTTAAAAACCGCTTCAATCATACTTCTCTTTTGAGAACAGTTATGCTGGGAACATAGACCTAGTTACTTATTCAGCTAACAGCTTTCAAAATATTTGTTCCAGGGGCAGTTTGTAAGGTAAATTGCACCATAAAGGCCCATTGCTGCACACTTCATTTCCCTAATAACGGAGATACCTGTAGGGCCAATTCACACATGCAAAGCAACAGTTCCCTTATCCATAGATGCAAGAGCATGCTGCTAGCAACTGTATGACCTCGATGTCTGCAGAGTTAGCTTTATGTTCACGTATAGCTCTGAAGAGACATGGGGAATGCAACTTGTGTGTGTAAAATGCTCCTCCTCTGCTCCCCCCCCCTCACCTTGGTATATCATAACATCATTGGGCAGTTATTAGCCACCACACAGGAAAAAACAAGCACTCACATAACCAGCTGTGGTAGGATTTTCCACATACTCTTTACTCCTTTTTCTCCACTCCCACCTTGGCAGCTTGCAGTACCCAAAGAAAATTAGTTCAGAGCTTGAGAAACCTGCCATTACTAAGCCACAGAAATGGAAGGTTAATGACTAGCAATCCAATGGCGGCAGACAGTGAAAAAAAAAGAAAAGAAAAGAAAGCCAGCCTGCCTGCCTAGAGAAAGCGATCTGTAGATTTTGCCACTGGAATCGCTGGAATCTTACACTTTGAATCAAAATGAGAAGAGGAAAAAAATGGACAGTGATAGGAATGTAGGAAAGAGAAGGTATGTATCGGGGGATGAAGGTGTCCAGAATTAATATTTTTTGCCTAAGCTCATCACAAAATGTGTTTATGCTGTTTTGGGCAAGTCAAGATCCACAGATAAAATGCTGTTTTCTTGCTTAAATTGCAGATAATTGAGACACACTAGGATCATTAATCTACCTACTGCAATCTGGTCTGTTGTAGTGGGATGCCTGACTGTTAAGATCCTTTTAGCTTCTGATATCAAAATCCAATTTCCCTCTCGAGAATTTTCCAAGGGAGTATTCTGTACTGTTAAACCAGGACACATTTGGCAATCAATTGTTACTAGGGCAAAAAAGGGCTCACGCTGTGCTGTGTAGATTTTTTTTTTCTATTTGTGAAGGTAAGCAAGTAGGCTACAGCCTCTTAAGATTGTAAAAAGGAAGCTATGCCTAATCAGAGGCTCATAAGGTCCTTATTTATCCACCAGAATTACCATATCACATTCAATGGTTAAACCAATTCTCAAGGCCACCTTTATCCATCTAATAGTATCCAGAAAATGGAATTCATTTTTTAAAAAACAAAGCCAACATCCCTAGGTGATCTCAACAATTTTAGATACATAAATATGAATCCACTTGGATTTAAAGGCTATAAAATTTAGGGTAGGGAGAACCAGACAATACGTTATCTTCAAAATGCTTTCCTAAGGTGTGCTTGAATTATTAGAATAATATACTGACAATATCTAACACTACTCAGAATGCGTTCTTTTAAATTGCTAGTTGACTTTCTCATTCTAACAAGAGATTCCAATCTCACAAAAGATTCCAGACACCTGTAATTTTCATATGTATTATCTCAGCCTTATTTAGGAAGAATTCCTGATAACTTTCATTATGTTGATGTGTCCTTTAAAAGGAGATGTTCATATGTTCCAAAGGAGGAATGCCCAGTCCTACAGGTTCAAGTCCTTTGAAAGAACCAGCATGATACCACCCAATGACTTTTGCTATCTTCAGATCCAGATTTTTACAACCTACATCGGATTGCAACTCCCAGAATTCCTATGCACCATGGCCAAAACTATTTGTAGGGCAAATCCTATTATAGTCATTGTAGCTGATTTCCCAGCAGGCTGCCTATCCTTTTAGTACATTTGACAGCTCCCATCTACAAACACCTGAAGAAAGTATTTTAAGCTGTCATACATCCGTTTTCAGAGAAAAGACCAATAGAATACCTGCTTATGTATCATAACTACTCCATACCTGCCTCTAATCTTATTCTTCAAGAACAATAAGCTCTTCATATGCCATATCTGGAAAGCACATCAAGGTAACACAGAGAAAGATTCCTATCATTCTTTTGAGAGCCTGGAATTTATACAAATTCAAGGCTCGCCCGGACTTGAATAAGACAGTATTTGTTGTGGAGGGCTGCTGAAAGCTTTGACTGGACGGTATTAGAAACAAGATGGTAGACTAGACAGTTATCTTCCAGATGCGTTAGACCAGGGATGTCCAAATTTGTCAGCTTTAAGACTTGTGGCTGGGTGGGAATTCTGGGAGTTGAAGTCCACAAGTCTTAAAGTTGACAAGTTTGGACATCCCTGCGTTAGACCTTCTTCCAGTAACCTATCCCAATTACTGGCTATGCAAGATAGAAGTGCTCAGAAATGAAATATAATTGAGAAAGTTTGCTCTTCAATCTGACTTTAATAGGGTTTCTGGACTTTAGCTTTAGGGAACAGCATTCTAAAATTTTCCACAAAATATTTAATACTTCAATTAGTCTAAATTTTGTTTCTCCAAAAGCAATTTCAAATGGTTTAGTTACATTAATCTATCCCATTCTTTTAAAACACATGTAAATTATGAATCAATTGCCATTATAGTGTTGCATTTTAATCTATTCATCATAAGTTCTACGTGACCTAATAAAATTGTGCAACAGCAGATAAACAACATAATACTGAAAGGGGGAAGTTTGCATTGCATGGTCACCATTGTGAGCAATTATGCAATACCAGATCTATTGCAAACTTATTCATGAATAAGTGCAAAAGCTCCATCTGGATGTGGTCAAACATGCTTTTCAAAAAAAGGATTTTAAGTAACTTTTTTTTTGGGGGGGGAGGTTGTTGGTGAAAAACTTTGCTTCCAGAATGTTCAAACAAATAAAGGATTCATTGTGAAGCTTCAGACATTCTGTTTCATGAAATAAAGATGAGATCTATTCAAAGAGATAGTACAAGATGCAGAATGAAAAGAATTAGGCTCTTCTACCAAACAAGAGCTTCTTTCAAATGCAGAGTTTCTCCAGTAGAGTTAATGTGGCAACACCTATATAAGAGTCATTTCTCTTTCATATGTTGGTGTATGCCTTTATGCCAAGGCCAATCTTGTATTTTCTAATTTCAGTGTCCACAAAATGCACTTGCTTCTGTAATGGAAGTGTTCTCCATCCTTTCCTTGCAGTGCAGAAGAGAACAACCAACCAATGATGAAACCTTCACCATTGTTAAGATATGCCAAGAGTAAATGTTAGCAAGCAAGTTTCTCTGGAAGAGAGCTTTCACAACAATTTTGGGAGCGGAAGATTTAAGGTTGGCTAGATAGAAACGAGAAGCACAGCCCTGCACAATGAACTCGTTGTTAAAACTGTTTTCCTCCTCCCTTTAAAAGGGCGCTTCTATTTTATTTTTGTGTTCATCAATTCATATATGGTAGTTCCTATGCAGAGTTATGTACATTTCAAAAAAGGAAGCAAACACAGTTGTAAATGAAAGGAAGCATTTCACTCAGACACCACCATGTGTGCTTAGAGAAGGCATTATAGAATATATCACCCATCAACTACAATTAAAATGAGATAACAACAATTCCTGAACTTAGTTTTTTTCTTTCAAGGTTGAAGAGAAATACCCTAAACATTTCCCAGCCATTAGGAAAGCTGTTTAGTGAAATGGAAGCATGACTGAATCACTCTGATGTAGGCTATGTTTACCAATGGAACTGGCTATAAGCAGCAGTCTGAAAAAGCTGAAAAGGGAGATCCAAAGAGAACCAGAATCCAACTGAGTGTTAACAGCGAGAGGAGGCATACATGTGATTTAAAAGTGGATGATGGTGTTTGAGGTGGACATCTGCCTAAATCAGCAAGACCCAGGAAGTCATTTGCTTCTATCTCCAAATCAAGGTGCAACGTGAGCAAGTTTAAGAACACCATGTTGCTTCAAATATGAAGGATCTCCAAAACTTCATCTCTTCCTTGAACTGGATTGGCCATCTCTGAAAAGCCAGAATGACTGCAGATGTTACTCATTCTATCTCTGCAACATACCTGTCACCTAGTTAGGTGACCCATATGCTGCCATTTTTTCCTCTAGTCCATACATAGGACTTAATCTGAGTTTCATGACTTAGCATCTTGCTGTGGACCAATTGAAAATATACTCAAAAGTGCTAAGCACATGACATAAAAAAATTGTACGGAAGCAATGTGCACAGAGGAAAGTGCTGTAAATCAGCACTTGTGAGTTCACCTGGGAAAATTAAGGATTGTGCAGGTACAATTCTCTAAAAGGGGGACAGTACAGTTCAGTACAGCACCTTATTCAGGCAGGCTGGCTAGCAAATGGTCACATTATAGCCCAGCGATACTATCCGTATATGGGTGGGATTCTACCTGTTTGACTACTGGTTTGATGATTGCGTGCTTTGAGCGAGTGCACCGCCATTAAAAAAATCAGGTACTGCGCCTCTCAGCTGATTAGCACAGCAATCTGCTCTGCCGTGCACAGCTGAGAGGATAAAAAGGACCAAAGAACAGGGGCAGGCAGGTGGGGCAGGCAGGTGGGCCCAACAGCAGGTCGTCGGAGCAAACTGGTTCCCTCCCAGCTGATCATCGGAGCTACCAGTACGACTGAACCGGTAGAATACCACCTCTGCATCCATAGTTGTCCTAGAAAGGATCTTCAGTGCCACATGGGGGAAACTGGATCAACCAATCCCAGTAGACTCCCACAAGTACTTTCTATACTTGCTTCAACATTTTTCCAGCTTGCCTGGAAAGAAATATCCTGGAGAATTTTCTGTCTCATTTTTCTTACTAACACTCATTATGAGCCATGGAACAATACACCAGCAGTCCAGATTGCTTCTCCTGGAAGATAATTTCTCTCTCCCTAATGTAGCAGATTTCTTCCCATTCAACCTGGGAACACCATGGGAAGGGGGAGGGTAAATTTCAGAATAACTTAAGGAACTGTCATCCCTTATCTGGTCAATTTAATCACATGGGTATTCCTTGATATTGACCTCACTCAAAATTCTGTCCAAGATTGGAGATATTCTACAACATTCTCTTTAAGAGGGTACCATCAGATGCATTGTGACCACAGCAGGCTACCGGTAGTTAGGAATTCTGGGAACTGTACTCTCAAGGCATCCAGATGACTCCTAGTGTATGTCCATCTGTTTTTCCTTTTCCATAGGTGGACACTATGGTGATTAAGGAATGCATGGCAACTTTGCCAAAGCATGGCGAACGGCCCCATCTTTTGTAACGCCATCGTAAGTGCTTATTCTTAAATAATTCCAGAAAAGGAAAGAAAAAAGGGAAATGCATACTTACTAGCACTGTCATTGCTGTAATCCCAGGCTTCAACCAGTAACGTGTAGGATCTCTGCAAGATAGTAATAGGGATCAGTCATTTTTGCAAGGCACACTTATTCTACTATTGTCCTAAGTTTTATTGAGCACCTTCTGAAAACTGTTGAGTGTCTTCCTTTAAATTGTGACCTGCCTGTAAGCATAAATAGTCAATAGATTATAGCTGAAACAAAGGTGATCCTCTTGCAGCTGCTTAAGCTGCCTTATCCTTCCTGGTTCAAGCAATTTAAGGTGAAAAGTCTCATCTTTGTCATTACTAATGCATCTTACATACTTAGGCAGGAAGTTACCATCCCTTCCAAGGTTTTGTTGTTATGTTACATAAAACATGTGCAAGGAAGAAAACAGCCCTGAGAGAGGGAGGTGTTTTTTTTTAAAAAAAAAAAAATATTTAAAAAAGCCAAACATTTTATAAATATCAATGTTTCCCATTCAGAAAGCCAGGCATGGTTGCTAGAATTGCACTGTCAAGGTTCAGAGCCATAATCTCTAAAGATTCAGCTTTTCAGCACCTCTTTGAACACTTTGTCTAAAGCAAAGCCATCACTGCTCCCACAAGGATCAGGTAACGAAAGAAAGGAAAGAGCAGATGAATTTGGAAAGGGAGGGGGAAGGGGAAGAGAGGGAGAAATGTATGAAGCAGCCATGAAAGAAGGGGTGGGGAAAGGAACAGAAGGGTAGTCTCTCCTCCTTCAAAACCTACCTGGAGGAAGAGTTTAAAAATGGTTGAACTAGTGGCAACTGTATGCTTATAAACTCATTAAGCTGCCCTGTGAGATCTAAATGCCAGGAGTCATCGCTGTGTATAAGACAAACAGATTTAGGCTGGAAGGATGCCAGCTGTTCTAGCTAAGCCACCTTCTCTTTAACCTTGAATTGAAACAGGCATTTAAAAACTCAAGAGAGCAGAGGGACATAATCTGGTGCTTCCTCAGGTTTTGAACTTTGACCTCCCTGTCCAAGTTATAGACCCAGCAGCAAGGTAACAAGGGGACCTGTAACCCAAATGAACTAGAGGTGTCATCTTCACTTGTCCATTCTATAACCAATTTTTAAATTTATCCTGCCTTTACTACTTTGTAGGTACCTCAAAGCAGCAAACGTATGTAATAATGCTTCTTTCTCCTCAACAACTCTGTGAGATGGGTTGGGCTAAGAGAGAGTGACTGCCCAAAGTCACCTAGCTGGCTTTCATGGCTAACGTGGGACTAGAACTCACAGACTCCTGGTTTAACCATTATACCAAACTGTCTCTCTCAGAACTCCACAAAGAATGAATGGTGTGTGAGTCGAAATGCTTAGATAAGTTGGACTGCAGGAGTTGGGCAGTAAAACCAGGAAAGATCTCTAGTAAGGTTACATTGCCTACGATGAACATTATAACCCATGTAAACTATGAAATGAAGGGTACAGTAAGTACTTCCTATGAACGCTAAACATTGCTTGTCAAACTGTAAAATGCCAGGACACTACAGTAAAATTAAAGTGGCATAGTTGGCTGGAAGGTATTATTCCAAGCTATAGAAACATTTTAAAACATCTTTATTAAAAATGACATCCACACCTCAAAGATAGCTAACACATTTAAACGGAAACCAATCCAAATAGCATGGAAGAGTGAGCAAACGTTCACATTCTCCAGAATAGGGGTGTCAAAACTCGATTTCATTGAGGGCCGCATCAGGGTAGTGTTTGACCTCGGGGGGCCGGGGTGGGTGTGGCCAGCTCAACATCACTCGTGTCAGGGGCGCCTGTGGTGGCCTGAGCGCGCTGACAGTGAAAATGGGCTCCTGAGCTCCGTTTTCAGTCATGATGGTCTCCTGAAGACCTCTGCCAGAAAAAACGGAGCGCAGCTCTTCTGAGCCCTATTATCAGCCATGACGGCCTCCTGCAGCCCTCTGCCAGCGGCCCCTAAGCTCCACTTTTGCTGGCAGAGGTCCTGCAGCCACATCTAAGCACCCTGTGGGCCAGTTCTGGCCCCCGGGCCCTTGAGTTTGACACCCCTGCTCCAGAACAGTTGTTTGGGTATTATTCTCCATGTTGAAGGTTCTGGATGGATTTTAAATTTTTCTACACTGATTGGTCACAACAAACTTTTCAATCAAAAACTTTGGAATCATTTCAGTGCTTAAAAGTTTTTGCATTTACAACAAATAATACACGCTTGGCCCTCATACGCATAAAGAAAAGAAGGCTTATTTGTCATGTAACTCTGCATGCCAAAAGATTAAGAATCTGCCAAATATTAAAGAGACCAGGTGCAATTATTAGATCACCATAATTTTGAGAAACGTGGGAGAAGTCAAATGATTTTTGGACAACCAAAAAGAACATTGTAACTCCTAAGGCTTACATTTGCCTTATGTTTATTAGCTGCTCTGCATTTGCTAGCAATCCACTTAGAAGACCAGTGGGAAGGAATGAGAAAGTACCTGAAACAAATAGCTTCTTTGAGATAAAACAACCACTGTTATATACACAAAGCTGACTTTTTCTAAACAGAACGCAAACGAATTGCTCTTGACTTTGCTTTGCATTCGGTCTCTGAACAAGAGAAAAAGTTTAGTGTTTCTTTTCTTTTCTTTTTTTTTTTAAAGGTACAATCTTGGACTGCAGCCTAAATATGCTTCATATTGAAAGCAGACGGATTCCATTTCGTTCACTGATAACTGTGGGAAAATGCTTCCAAAAGCATGCAAAGTTGGGCAAGCAGAGACTTGTGCCCCATCTTGCAATGAATGGCCGGTTTCTTTTTTCTTTTCTTTTACAGCACTCATATTTCATTACCACTCCATTACAGGCCTTTTTCCTGAGTCACAACTAAACACGAACAATCTTAAAAAAAAAAAAAAAGGCTGAAGTACCTTATTCATCATATCATGCCTTCTCGCCCTCCCCCCTCCCCGCTATCCCTACATATCGGAAATCCAAGATACCAGCATCAGAATATAAACATACATTAAGCTTCATGGGCAAGCAGTTCTACTTGTCAAGACACCCTTCTTCCTTGGATTAATTGGGGCAACATTCAGGCTCTATCAGTGCAGAGAGGCACAACATGTTAGAGCAAGCTGGAAGCATACCACACATACAAAAAAAAAAAAAAAAAACCCAAAAACCCAAACCAAAGATCCAATTATGGTCACTCATGCTACCTCTAGTTAAGAGGATGTTTTCACTGCTGGCTTGCACAATCATTTCAGAAGGTACCCTCCTCAAAACAGTTCCTGCTCCTCTTAGCATTGCTGGCCAGCATGTTTTCGCTGCAGGATTGTATTGCCACAAGGGCTACTGTTGCTGTACTAACCGCCACACCACATTTCAATGCTGCTCTAGCAAGTCTTAATTTGTTTGTATGCTCAATTCAAGAGTCACTTTCGTGGTATTGTTTTAGCCCTTGATTTTTCTTTGAGCTGAGAGTGGTAGTAGCCCTTGGCAATCCTATTAGACAAAAAGGTATTTAACTGGGAGAGTTTTGAGTGGCCAAGTAAGAGCTTGCATGTAGTTAGCAAAAGCATAGGGGGGGGGGAGGGATTTACCTGGCCTAGTGAAAGGCCTCATTTTTCCACATTTTGTTTTACAATTAACACAGAAACCCGATTCCCATGTCCCATGTTTGTTCGGCCTGGTCCGTTTTAGTTGTCAGGGTCAGGAAAATCTCCAGTAGCACCCAATTGGAGATTTCTACTTTAAAAGTCATGCGCCACCAAGACATTAGAGAGTTAAGAGGTGTGCATCAATCCCCACTCTATAGATCAACAATTAAGATAGCCAAGGAATGCAGGCATACAGCACAGAGGCTTAATTTTTTCCCATGCCATGTCTGACCTTTGCACATCTTTGAATAAATACACCAGTCAGACACAAGGAATTCCACATCTTGAACCTTATCCCTTCAAGTCAAGGTACTAGGCAACAAGTAGGCAGGCAGCTAACGAGAGAAAGTCACATCCAGTTCACTAGTGCAACTCTATCCCTGGCCAGCCAGAGACAAAGAGGCCTCCATACAATTAGAGGAAAAGAAAACCATGTAGGCCTGAAGTTTAGGCTTGGGAACGATGAAAAACCCCTGCATGGTTTATTCAAAATCGAAAACACAAAGCAAGCAGCCCCCTAGGCATGTAATACGAACCTTCAGAAAGGAAGGAATGGGCTCTTACTGCTATTTAACAGGCCAGTTCTCATCAGGGAGTCACACTGTGTCTGCCCACTACCATTTCAGCCTTACCAGGAGAGGATGATGTGATGATTTAAGTTGCCCCACCAGTAACCATCCCATAAAGGTCAAGAGTTAAAGCAAGGGAAAGTCTCCTTCTCTAAACTCATTGTTCTCCTGTGTGATGCGGAATATATTGGGACAGCCTGTTATCAAGCATGCCCACCTCTACATCCGAGACGCAAGCTTACCATTGATCACATTTCTGATTTCTGATATAAGGAATAAAACTTAACATCTGTAAAAGCCAGATATCCAGTCCTTTCTTGGTTCTCTTTTGCCAAGTGACTCTTTGCTCTTCCTGGGAAAACACTATTTTGTCCCCTCTGCACAGTTGGCCACCCATCCCAATGCACACAGATGTTCTTTCAGCAACCAAGACTTGCTTGTCCAAGGCTATCTCTAGTCATCGGGACTTATTGACAAGATGAGCCTTGCAATCCTGGTCATTACTTTTAAAAAGTCTGCTTTCAGCTCTTGAGAGCAAACGACGTTGCTACGAAGAGGCTGTGGGTCCCTGGTGACAATATGAACGCAAATCATAGAGATTAAATGATTTTCCACTTGCCTTCTTCCACCTTTAAAAATGTCTCAAGTCTATCTTACAGCCTGGAGATTTCCTATCCAATATTCAATAGCGCTAATGCTGTTTAACTTCCGACATCAGCCTCCAGCTGCCTCGGGCTGTGATTCTGGATCAGTGCGAATGTGTAATGTGAATACTCAGAATTTGTAACCCAAAATTTCCAGAACATGCCCATTACCTACTTCTAGTTTACAAATCTTCCTGAGCTTCTGCAAGCATATGACAGTTTGAGTGACAATGGTTTTGATATTTGTTTAAACTGGGGCAGGCCTTTTATGTCCTGGCATCCAATGAAAATGCATACTTGTTTGGTTCCCACGGCCATAAAACTGACCCCTACCTCTTCTTTCCTTAGTTAACTACACACTCCTAACCCAAGTATATAACCTCAAGAATACAATCGGATTCCCCGGGGTGAGAAAAGCTTACATCAATGGATAAAAGAGGAGGGATTTTTTTTAAAAAAGACTGCAATTCACAAAAACCTTCCGAAACAGGTGCCATTTATTCTCTCTTTCCCCAAAGAAAATTGTTTTGTCCCATTTGGGGAGGGGGGGGGGAGTTGTAGTCATGATATAATCAGAAATAATTAAAAGGCAATAGGAATGCCTGAATCTTAGGACGTTCGCAGGAAGCATCTCCAATGCTCTCTCCTTCCTACCACTTTTTATAAGATGAAACCAAGTTCCCTCTTGAGCCAAGTCATCTTAGAGAAATTACATCTCCCCCTCCCCCCCCAGTATCTAAATTTGGTACATGCCTCTGTAGCCCCGGCTACATTCGACAAGCCTGGGAAAAGCAGGGATCTAAGTATGACTCTTGCCAGCAATGGTTCTCATTCCCACGCACCTCACCCTTGTTTTGCTTTTCCCCAAAAGAACCAGAATGCCTTACTGTGTACTTTGTAATAAGAGATTTTATCTGAAGGTCCCAGGTTCAAATCTGGCCTCTGCTGGTTGATGCAGCAAAAATGGGAAGCCAATCTTGATATTCTACCTCACAAGATTTACGCCTCCTCCCACTCGGAGTGCCTTTTAGGTGGGGAAAAATGGGATGAAAACATTTTATGTAATAAATCATATCACTTGGGTTGTCAAGACGTAGCTCTGTAATGGTTTTTTTTCCCCCTCCAAAAAATACTTAAACAGAGATCTTGAGAAGCTCTACCCTTTTCTCAATCTTAGCCATTGGCTAAGAATGCTTTCCTTTTATACTTAGTTTACACCTTCTACTTTAGTGCTCTTGTCTTCAACCTCCTTCTGATAGTTTCCAAAGGGAACTGGTAGAGGGTTAGGATCCAATAATACCCAGCCAACAGTGGGTAAGAGAAAAGGATTGGGGGTCTTGTTGGAGAAAAACAGAGTTAATTCCCTTGAACAAAAAAGCATAATGGGAATATTTTTCTTGTTCTAAGTTAGCAATTCTCATGCCATTTTAGCCAGAAGTCCACTGGGGTGGGATTGGGGTGAGTTGCTAACCCCAACTCCCCCAGCCTTGAAAGAAACAGCAAGGCCTAGCAAACATCTCTCTCTCTCTCTCATTACAGATGCAAAAAGGGAAAGGAGAAATGTTAACATGCCTGACAGCATGTTAGGGACAAAGAAGGAATGTTCTCCTGCCAAGGCTTTCTAGTGGAAGAAAGCCCCAAAGTGGAAGTGATGCCATCATTCCAAATTAATTTCCTTCCATGCCTCTTGAAAGATTCACTGACAGGGTAGAGTCAAATAAAAAAAACACACACCCACCTTAGATGAAAATCCAGATTAATTGGCAACACTTTCCACATAACATCTGGCCAGATATAAAAAACTAAGTCTGTCCTTGTGATTACTCAGAACGAAGCAAAAGTTCCAGAGAAGTAGAATGGCTTCTTTTGTTCTAGGGGTATCTGCTGACAGAACTCCTTTCCACATTCAGAGAAGACAAAGCAACTGGAAGAACCTCCTCTTCTCCCCCCCCCCCCCCATCAATGATCCTTTGGGCGATATATATATGCAGGTCTTGGTGTATTCGGGTCAATCCTACATGGGAAAAGGCCCGAATACATCAAGACTTGCATACCTATACCTATGAAAACATAGTGTGTGTGTGTGTGTGTGTGTATGTGTGTAAGATGCTCTTCTAGTACCTGCAAAGAGGCCCAGTGGTTTATGAGTGGAGGAAAGAACCATCTGGTTGCAGAACCAAATTAGATGGCTTGAGAGATTTTTGGCCAATATCATTAAGACAAAAGACTTAAATCAGGGGCAGAGGACCTTTATGGCCCTGAAGACTACACAGGTCCATTTCTTCAAAACATCTGAGAATATAGACCTCTTTCTGCCACTCAACACACTCCCTTTTGTCCTTTCAAAATATTCAAAGTGTTTCCACCAGCTGTGGAAAATCAGCATTTATTGCCAACCAGCTGATCAGCTTGATCAGCTGGCTGGCAAGGAAGGAGGGAACTACAATGGCATTTTTTTTTGCCACTAAGGACCACACATGGCCAACACATAACTTCTCTAGCTCAGCTATCTATTCCCAGAGTAACTGAGCAAGCACACCCAACAAGTCTCAAATTGAAGTAGGTTTGCTAGATCAGAGCAATTCTCACTTAATTTCCCTATTGGCTCTGCTGTTAAAAACAAAAAAGATTTTAATTTCAGTTATATATTTTACTGCAAATCAAGTCATCTTTCTAGGATCTTTAGAACAGAAATGAGCGCTTAGCTGAACATGGTGTGATGTTTAGTACAAGATCAACAAAATAACACAAATAAGAGAAAGCCTGGAAATCTGATAGCCAGCGTAGTAAGACAGCTCAAGGCCCTGGCAAGCTGATGGCAATTTTTGAGGAAAAAATCTTATTGAATATGGACCGTACTGAGTTGTTCCTTTAGTTCAGGGTCATCTTTGTGCCCCCTGCCCCCTTTGCAGAAGCGGCAAAGATTTGTCCTACTCCTAAGCACCCCCAAATACGACACACACACACACCCTGAAATGAAGACACAGTGACTTCTGAATGTGCGTGCTCCGCCTGTAATGAACCAAGTCAATCAGGGCTCTGGCAAGGCTGATGGAATAATAATCACTATTATTAGGGATGTGCTGAACTTGCCATTGTGTAAAACTAGCCCACAGTTTGTCTGGGAGCCAAACTATGCTGAGTCTACTGTTGCTTCCTGTTGCTTGCCCTGTATTAGCATTATTTTTGGACTGGCCCCATTATATTCAATAATCCTCTCTGCAGTCAGCATGGCCACGCTATTGTCACTGCTTAATGTTAGCCACCAGTGCTTCTGTCTGGGTGGTCAGGGTACAATATTCCAAGGACTAAAGTGATCTGCTTTAAAAAGTGTGTGTGTGTGTGTGTGTGTGTGTGTGTGTGTGTGTGTACATATAATTGTAGTAAGAAATCATGGTGCCTTTGTCTTTAACTAGATATTCTCCCAAAAAGACTTCATCTCTTGGCCAAAGGGGTAGGGCTAAGATTTTTTTTTTAAAGGTAAAAAACCTGATAACTTTATATCTGTTTGCATCTATCTCCTCCCAAGCATGCTGGGCTGCCAGTGGCTAGTTTAAACCTCACCACCAAGATTATCTGCTATTCTCAGCATTTAGCTTCACTACCTGCTTAAAGCACAGCTTTGATTATTCAATGCCCTAGTTAGGACAGGGTGACAAGGTTAATAGGCAGAATACCTAGCAGCCAGCCAAGCAAAAACTTAAAGAGTTGCACCCAGTAAGCCTCAAATAGGGAGAAAGGGAGCCAATTTAGCCATTTTATTATTACATGTTGGGCCATTTTGCACTGCATGATTCCACTAGCTTTCTTATGGCACCTTCTCATTCCACCCACTTTCTTTCCAATACAATCTCATACTACAATAAAGAAGCTAATTACTCAAAGACTTCTAACCTCAGCATGATGAGCATAACACCACTGGTGAAATAGCGCACATTTTTATTTTTTATTTTATTTTATTTTTTTTGTTGAGTTCTAACAGCAGAGGTTGCTCATGTACTTATCCAAGAGCACAAGCTGATGGACTTTCAGCCTGATCAGAAGTGACCCAAAGCATTTATTTGCTAGCGTGCATAAATGCATAACTTACATTGATTTTTGAAGAATGTACTCAAGGGGAAATCAAGAAACAGTCCAATCATCTACAGAATTAGGTTATCTTTAAAACTGTATAGGCTTATTTACCTACAGTGGGCCTTTGTTTTTGCTGCATGAGGATGTGGGAATAAACAAATCAGTTCCTGTTTTAAAAATGCATACATTCCAAGTTAAACTCATGGGCAAAGGGTGTAAAAAAGTATTACAATCAGATTACAAAGCATTACACATTGTGGGTTACCAACCTCGCCCAATGAGCTGCAATCCGACAAGGATGAAGCGTTTGAAAAGTAACCAACTCCATGCAAACAATTACCTGCTCCGCTGTAGCCTCTCATTAAAAATAACTTAAGTATTTTCACATTCCACAGTCTTTCCCACGATGTACTCAGTCCTTTTAGTGAATGTAGGTTTGCCCAACACCGCTTAATTCTATGCTTGGTGCTACAAATTTCACTTTCAGAAAGTTACTTTAAGTGGAGTGACTGGTCTTGCAAAGTCTGAATGGGAAAGTATTCACAAGCTCAGAGATAATCTGATAGCTTTTCTTTTTCCTTCCTCCTTAGGTCAGAGACCCTTTGATAGACCAGACAAAAGGCTTTTAGGGGGACTGGCTACAAATAAAAGCCTAGCATAACTCAGCAAAATGATAGTTTTCCTCAACAACTGATTCTGAAGGAATCTTACCATTTGCAAACTACTTTTAAAAGAATCTTCTGAAATAACCAGCTGGCCTGCTTCCAAGGCTTTCCCAACCCAAAGGTTCATGCAAATGTAAGACATTAAAACTTCTATCTTAAACTTTTCCTGCAGCCAGCCAAAGTACTTTAGCACCTTATTCCAAATCCAACAGGTTGATACACTTTATATATTAGCAAATTCTTCAGGGATAAAAAAAAAATTGGACTGTTTCAGGTTCTGAGGAATATATTTTAGAAAAGCCCAAAACTCCTGGGACAAAGGGAGAGATGGGGCCCTCTCATCAAAAGAAAAGGCAAACTTTTAATGATCCCCCTCATTTAATAACAGCTGCTTTCTTCAATGGATCAATATAGTTCAAATACTGGAGATAAATCTATTTATGCACTGGATTGAGGTCTTTAAACAAGTGCATTCTAAGGAATAAGAGCTAAGAATAGTGTCTCTTTAGAGACTAAGCATCTTGGTGAGATTTTATCATCAATACATAGAATGCTCTTTGGCTGAAGTGTTGGTCAAGCTTTCTAAATGCTAGCCAATTGAGTTTTTTTCCTGCTTAATTTTAGCCATGATTGCAGGTGTGGTGTTCTGGATGGCTCCCTTTATTTCCTTCCTGCTGATCTGCTGTCCTGTTTCCTAGCAACTAATTCAAATCTCCAATCTCTTAAAAGGAAATTTACAGCTCTCTGTCCCCACAATCATTACTCATCCAGCTTACATCAAAATCCAGACCAGGCAATGGGAAGTTTGAACAACCAAATTTCAAACTTACTTCCTATACCTCCCTTTAAAAACAAAACAAAAATATAACTGTTTTGATTCACCCAAAGAAAACAAGAATTCATGGCTTATTAGGAAAAAGTGGTAGACAAAATGCTGTGTCACACAATATTATTGCAGCCAGTGTAGTTTCTAAAAAGACCACAGGGAGAAACATTTTAGTACATAAAAGATGCAAGAATTTGTTAAAAACAAGGTAGAGAGGCTTCCCTCAACATCACTCAAAGCAATAGCAATTCATATTTATGCGTCTCCTACTGTTGAAATTGGGAGGGGAGGATCCAAGTAAAACACTGGCTTACACCAACTTTCAAAAAACTGCCCAGTTTGTTACAGGCTAGGAAGTTTACCCACGCATCATCCGAAAGAAGACAATAACTGTTCTATGAGTAACAGAGTAGACACCTAACCCAAGTCTCAGGAACAACTTCCTTGGTTAACAAGTTTAGAGTTGTGCAAGTTATGCCATGGATTGCCTTTGTAGCTCAATATCCCAAAACATGCCTGCAGATGACTTGGCCATGCCTAACACTTAATGAACAAGAGGTGGCATGAGGCCTGAAGCACGCCTGCAGAAGACAGGTAACAACAAAAGTGAGAGCTGTAATAGGAAAACAAATACGCCCAGCTAGATGGATGAAAGGGAGGAAAAAGCACCACGCCTCAGGAGCACTAGAGGAAAACACAACCTCTGTCCATGCTGTAGAAACTAGCTTTAATTTGAATCAGATTTCTGATTCAGGAATGTTTTGCCAACCCTAAATCCATTTTGGTGTGTCCTTTTGCCTGCATATACTGTCCATCATAATGCTCAGGTAAATGCTTTATCTGGCAAATTCAAAAAATAAATAAATCAACAGCTAGTACTTTTAGAGACAGACCTACTAAGGAACCTGGTGAGACAGTTTACTATAAGATTATGTCATGTCTAATTCAAAATGCTTTCTACAAAAGGCAGGTTAGTGTTTCTGAATGAAACACTAGCACAAGCACATGGCCGTGCTAGAACATAAAGAGAGGGAGACAAGGGCACTTTACTTTTAAATAATCTCCACTTTCTTTCCCGATCAAAAGGTTCAATTTTTATAGTGATTTATCTGGAAGTAAGCTCCACTGACCTCAGTTAGACTTGGTTCCAAATATAGACAGTGATTATGTTATAAATAAGTATGTGTGGAGCTGTATTTCACCAAATTTCCCAGAACAACCCATTTCAATCCTTGCTCCCTTTTTGCAAAAGTGCAAGTCACTGTTTGGCAATTAGGCAGAAACAATTTGCTTTATGACATCCAAGACAGATTTTTTTTAACAAGGCATCTCTCAATGTAAAGAGAAAAAGAAAAAGTCCAATTTTTAAAAATAAAAATGTGGCAGTCCCTGACCATTGTCACACACACACCCCTTAAAAATTATAGCATTTTGTTGGCATGGCTTTATCTTATTCCCAGTAAAATTCAACCTGAATAGAGTACATTTTTCTACTTCGTTCCGGTAATATCTTTTTAAATACATGAAGTTGGTTTCAACCCCACCCACCTATCCCAAAAAACAAAGAAAAAAATTGGGAGGGGGGCAAACACTGAGGAAAAATGAGTGAGCTGAAGATTTTTACCACATAGGCAGACAGGAGGCAGTACAACAACATTTGGCAAATTCTGCTCCTAACTACTAGAGAGAAGAGGCGGTGGCTTGGGCATCCCTCCCACTGATTCCTCAGCTGCCTCCAATTTAGTAATCTGAGCCAATAAGAAAACACAATCTTGTGTCTGAGACCTCATAGTTGCATCTCTTCCAAAGAACCAATGGGAGGAGGGGGGACCCTCTTCAAGAAGAGGCAGATTCTCATCAGGATTTCCAAGTAACCAGGAAATACTGCTTGAAACCACTTGCAACATACAACTGTTCAGCATCTTCAACAAGGATGTTAGATAGAACCCACATGTGGGGCCAAAGTTGTTGCTTTTCTGTTTTTTAAATACTGTTCCAGCTTTGGCCCTGAGCAAAGATAGCATATTCTGAAATAAATCAACAACCTCAACTTCAAAGAAGCTTAATCAAGAACAAGTGATATGCATAAGGCATAGATGGATTCATCACTTATTTAAGGACAGGATTATTTACAGCCAATATTACTCTTGGGCCTGCTCCAAAAGTTAAAGTTCAAACCTTCCCCGATGTAAATCCTTGTGTTTTAGAATAGACATCCCAGTTAACACCAAAGAACCATGATTCCATTAGAGAGAGAGAGAGAGAGAGGGAGGGAGAGAGAGATTTTTGCCTGACCAGCAGCAATGATGGCTTACAAGGGGAGATCAGACAATTTGCAAGGTGGGTTTCTGGCTTGCATTCTGCTTTATAAGCATCCAAGATTCTTTGAGAAGGTACCACTGCAAACAGCTCCGATGAGCACCAGGGAGAACACAGAGAATCCTTTAGGGAAGACTCCCCAAGCATGCCCTTTTCTGGCAAGCTACATTTCACTAAGGGACCGGGAGAGGCATTGCCCCTCCCTTTTTCCTGGGCACAAGAACTAATTGGGAAGAAAAATAAAATCGGTAACATGAACTTGTGACCTCTGTCATTCTCAAGGGAACTCACGCATACTTTCAAAGAGCGTAGAGCAAATGCACAGAGAGTACATTATATACTTCAGGTGGTACAAGCTACCTGAAACTCCTGCTTCTCCTAAGCTAAATCGGACCAAGCAGTAGGTCTCCAGCCTAGGAAGGTTTTGCACATGCTTGCCAAATCCTTGTTCTTTGGGCTGGACAGAAAAGAGAAAGGGAAGCCAAGAACTCCACCAAGAATATTGAATGCAGCCAGCACTTTCGTGTGTACACACACACACACACACACACACACACACACACACACACAATGTGGCAGGATGCCTTAAGTGCTTCAACTCACCGGCCAGGCAAAACTGAAAGGGAGGACAATCCGGTTCCTTTCATTATTCCGGCTGAATCTTAAATTAAAGGTATTCCCACCGATGACGGGGGTAGATCCAAATCCAAAGCTGCAAGCGCCCTCAGCAGAAACGCGGGACTGATACTCCTTCAGGCAAACTTTGAAATAGGTATCACATTCATCTCTGGTGCATTTTTTATCAATTGGGTTTCGGGTCCCATCACAACAATTTCCATTTTGCAATTCTCCGTTTATATTTTGCATGGATATGATCTCGAACTCAAACTGGCCCGATGTTAGAGTCACCTGTTAAGAAAGACCCTCCCCAGCAAAAGGGAGAGGAACACCGTTTTAGTCACACAGGTTGTAAAAAGAAACCCATCAGTAACATACCAAATGGGAAGACAGATCTCTATCCTTCCTCTAAAGTACCAAATAAGCTATGAGAAAACTAAATACACAAATGCATTTTCTTCCTTCCCCTCCAACCTCAAAGAAGCAAGAAAGGAAATTCTAATAACCAGAGTTGGAAAAGGGTGTCATGCTGTAGTCTCCGGAAGGAACATTAAAAAAAAAAGCCCATCTCTTTGAATCCGTAGTAATCCGCACGCAGGGCAAACCCACAATTCTAATCTAGCCCATGCAACCGTACAAATTGTAAATCACTTTGCAATCAAGCTTTTTTTAAAAAAAAAAGCAGAACTCCTGTAGGAAAAAGTGAAATGGAGCAATCTTTGGAAAGTTTGGTGTGTAATTAGATAAATCTGAGAAGAGGGCGGGGCAGTTTCTTTAGTAATTGATCTCCGGCGGTTCCAACTGAGAAGATACGTTGCATTAAAACGTTTTTAAATGAAAATGGAAAAAAGAAAAAAAAACCCTGGGTTTTGTAAAGCACGAGGTTCTTCGGAGTCCTCAAGAACCTCCCTCCCTCAATTTTGTTGCACAAAATTAACCAGGCTAATTATATCGCTGGAGAAAGAAAGAACCGAGATGCCTTCGTAAGGTGTTTTTTGTTTAAAAAAAAAAGCAAACTCTTAAACTACAGCGGGAAGAGAGATGTGCAACGTACCTTTACTCGCAAGCATAATAGCGCAAGGAAAAGACTTAGGGAAAACTCCGTGAGCTGCGGTCGTCTCTTTGATAAAAGCATGCCTCTTTCCTGCAGAGTCCCCTTCGCTCAGAGACGCTCCCGATGTGCCGCTGCTGTGGCAGCCGCTCTCCGGCTCTAATATACTCCCCGAATCGAAGTACGCACGGGTGGGAAGACACCACCACTTTTCAAAAGCTTTTCAATAGCGCCCCAACCTTCAATCCAAAGCAGCCCAACCTCCTTTTATTATTCTCCTTGGCCTCCCTCTTCCTCCCCCCTCTCTTTGCTTTCTTTTTTTTTAAATATATATATATATATATAAATAACCAGCGATGGTTATTCTGGTCCCTTTCGGCCCCCCTTCTCCACCTCTCTTTCTTTGCAGATCACTTGCCACCTCTCGATCAAGGCCACACAATAACCCGGGCGAGCCCCCCTCCCCACCCCCCGCGACACGCACATAGACGACACCCGAAGACGACGACGACAACAACAACAAAAAAAATTACACGCGAGCAAGAAAAGAGGGGGGAGGAGGGCGAATGGGGACAAAAAAAAAAAAACCAGCCGGAGAAGGAGGAGAACCGATCGCCCGTCCCGCAAGCCCCACTGAACAGAATGCCGCTTCGCGCTAGCCCATGGCCACAAGAGGAGGGGAAGGGACAGGCGGCGCATGCGTTGCCATTAATATGCATTAAGGAGGAGGGTGGAAAGGAAGCGGCAGCGCCGCCTCGGGTCCCTCGGGGAGGCTTGCCTTTTCCTTGGAAGGGTGACAAGAGGAGGAGCGACGG
>JAOYMU010000192.1:18654506-18671044 GCA_025802295.1 Psammodynastes pulverulentus
AAAATCAACACAAACAGCCAGAATTTAAAAGCAACAACCACCAAAATAATATAAAAGTAGCAGCCGAGAATGCTCATAAACACTCAAAATGGTGAAATAATTAATTAATTGAATGATTATAGTTCTTTAACATTATAGAAAAAATAGTGAGATTCCTCTCCATACATTTCCCATTTTTATCAGAAGTCTCAATGATTATCCTTATGTAATCATTCAAATAATACCTAAATTTAAAACAATGATCTTAGTGAAGGTTGGAATCCTAAACAAGTTATCCCGCTGCTCTAACCTAAGCTTGATGGGCTACATATGATGGTAGGAGGCACTGAAATTAAACCTAAATAAGGAAGAAATTATGTTAATAAATAACATAATTTTTTGCATTGCTGCTTCAGGAGACATTATCAACCCCTAGCAAAATAATCGGGCTGAATCCACCTGTCTCTAAAAGGAACCTTAGCCTATTTCAAGACTCAAGACTTGCTATTCATTGACTTCTTCTCAATATGTCATTTTCACTCTTCATATATTGATACATGATAGAGATATAGAATCAGAATAAAGAACTATTCTCCCTCTGGCAACAGTTGTATTGACTGTGTGACAAAGTCAGCTTATCTTCCAGAACTATAAGGAGCATTCTGGACATGAAGACACAAGAGGTGAAAGGCTTGTGCACATGAGAATCACTTCATGTGCCACTGGTCATGTATGCTGGTCAACCAGCATAAGCCTGAAGTCGTCAAATGATTTCAATTCTAACTGATTATTAGGATTTTAAGCATTTTTTAAAATATACCCCTCAGTTTGCAGTTTTCTTCCTCTTTTTCTTATTTCTCTTTATATTGCATCTTTTAGGTTGTAAACCTGTTGGCCATGACAATCTTACTGATCATACATAAGCTTTGTAGGCTTATGCAAGCTTTAAATAACGGAAATATGTTTGAAATGATTGACAGATGTGTAATCAAAGTTGTCTCTCTTTTTTAAAGGGTTTTACCTTATAGCACACTAGTGAAAATAGCCATTTGGTGGAAGGACTTAATTCTGCAAAAAACTGGTGTCACAGAGTCAATTTAGGAATATGGCCAAATAAAACCCATTTACTTAATTTTATTTAATTTGTTGATACAAACACAAACGTTTTCTCTGCGGACTATTTCCTCTTAGGTGGTAACATTCATTATGGTATAGGGGAAAAAAATACATTTTTGGATGTGAAATCATATCCGTGGAGCTAGCTTTCTTAATTTCTGCTACAGAAGATAGGAGTATTCTATGCGTATAGCAATGAAGGCTTGTGCCCATGTATTCATTTACTTCATATGATACTGGAAGGGTCAAGTGGCATAAAACTGAAATTTATATAATTAAGTGGGAAATCGCTATATGTTTTAAATTTTGAATTTGTGGCGTTTAATTCCTGTCACTTCCCAGTATCGTTCCAAATTGAACCAGTGATCCATATTTGTGAATATTGCATTTTAAACAGAATGAGAGATGCTGCACTGTAAATCATACAGCAGATAAACACATGGTCGTATCCCTTAAAGTAGGATAAACAGTTCTGCTTGACAATAATATTAAAAATCTACATCTGATGCTGGTACATATCACAAGCCCCCAGGGCCTATGACAAGGCTTTAGGACTCCAAACTACACACACACACACACACGCACGCACACGCACACACACACTCCCATTCATATCCATAGATATCCCATTCATATTCATAGATACGAATGAGATATATATCTACACATGAAATAGATCTATAATTCCATTACAGAACCATATAGAATGCAAATATTTATTTAGATCCCCCTTGGGTCCTATGATTACAAATCTGCTGAGGATTTACAAAGACTTAATTAGTCATATACAATTCTGGATTCTAAATAAATAGCTCCCCCCCTCCCCAATATTCTTTCTGTTTTAATGACGCTGCACTGAAGTAAATTGAGTGTTTGAGCAAACAAGAATTTCAGCATTTAATCTTTCTAGTGGTTAACCACAGCATGGATCTGGCTTTGCAACTCAAGTCTACAGAATCTCAGAACCAGACTGACTTGGTGCCATGTGTTTAGCCATGGCAGTTAGAGATCCCACAACGGCATTTGTCCTAAATACTAAACTTGGTTAGTTTTAACCTTGATTCCCACTTTTCCTTTTTTACATTTAGTGTGTTGGGCAAACCCCCAGCATGCTAAATGTTGCAATGTTTTATGATCTGCCACATAGCGCAAATCCTGAAGATTGATTAATTCGGTAGCGAAATTAAGCAAGTCCAGAGCATTCTAAAAGCATCAATAGACAATGTTACTTAAGGATAAAATCCTTACAAAATTAAGGGACCCAAAGAGTTACATTAGCTGATGTATAATAATGGAAAAAGACCCCCCCCCCTTCTCTCTCACACAGACACATGAAGATGCTGGGGGGAGAGAGTAAGACAGGACTGCCATTCTTACTTTGAATTAAAAATAGATGCTTTTGCCCTATGAACCTTCAAACCTCTTTTTCAAACAAACTGGTTTTTCTTTTGATTAGCTGGAAAGGAAATGGCACATCCAGGAGGAATGCACATCAAAGAGAAGGCTCTAAATGATGCAGAAATGCATAAAACAACAAACAAGGCCAGCAGGGAAGAGAGCAATGCCATATATGTCTTCATATTACAATGAAAGCCAATTTGCCGAAGAACTGCAAAATGAGAACTAAAACTTTCTCGGCTGTTGCTTTGCCAGAAAATTAATGACTATTCCCTCCGCTGCCAAATTGGTACATAATGCCCCCTTAAAGGAATCGCAGTCCTGTGCATCTGCATTTTTGCATTTTCTTCCATGTTAGATTCAAAAGGCCGGTAGATTGCATTGAAAAAACCTCCATATTTAAGCAGGTTGCCTACTTTGGTGCACTGTATAATAGGACAGAAAAGTAGTAGTTTCTCCTGGAAACACCGCTGTAATCATTTTTAATTTTGATTTCAAGATGGCCTCCTAAGTCAGAAAGGAAGCCCAGCATCAGGGAAGTGATCTGGACATGCCTCTTTTGGAGAGGATCAGTGGTTGTGAGGATGTCGTTGCCACCCTCTTATCTGCTAATCCTGTGAACCCCTCATGACTCTTTGTCACAAATATCTTAAACATCAGCATTTGCTCTAGCTTCAACTAGTACCGTACTCAGAGAGATCTCCCAGGATCAACTGCAGAAGCAATTGGTCAGAAAACTGGATCTTGTGTGTATGTTTTCAAGCTACGTAGAAGTAGCTTGCAAGGCTGTGCAAGGCTTCTAATATGTATGCAGGCTTCTCCCGTGTTTGGAGGTAGTACTGTAAGGTTTTTGGGATAGCAGAAGATCTGTCTGTTTTATATACTGCAGCATAGACTCCACTTAAACTGATCTTGGGGATTTTCTATCATATACCAGCTTTGTTGTGTCCTGGGAAGGCCTGAAACAAGCCCCAATTAGCCTTATCTGTGGCAAGCAATGCAACTTTGTACTTCTAATCCAGGGAAGACTAGATTAGACATGCAGTAACTGCTGTGTATGCTGAGTGCAAAAGCCACTGTTATTACCTGGGACAACATGGGATTACCTGTGATATATTAAAGTGCAACGAAGCCATTGGTCAATAGCTGATAGAATAGATTTCTAACTCTAAGTGCACTCAATCTTTTTTAGTGGGCAACTATGTCCCTTTTACAACCTGTAGATTTCAACATCCAGAATTCCTCAGTCGGCCATGAAGTTCCTTAGAACTTCAACTCCCAGATTTCCTGAGCCAGCATGGCTGCCTCGGGAATTCTGGGAGTTGAAGTCTACAGGTTGTAAAGGGGACATAGTTGCCCACCTCTGCTTTAGACATACCAGTATTAGACTTAACAATGTTACAGTGTGATTTAGACAAGTCAATGTGAATTTTGCTTTTCCCATGAAAATTGTTGCATATTTATAGGGATCAATGTGCATCAGGGCCTAGGGTCACGACCACTGCATAGCAACAAGATACCACTGATTAAAAAACTGGATAAAGTCCTAGGAATTCTAGATTCTAGAAAGCATTGAATTAGCAAACCAACAGAATACTGTTCATTTGATTTCTAAAATCTCACTCAAAGCGATTGAACTGCGGAACTATGACTAGTTATTGATATTAATTAGCAGATAATTCTACTACGTCTGTTGTAGCTATGATGTGGATACTATTCAGGGGTGGGATCTAGCCAGGTCTGCCCGGATTGGGCAATCCGGTTAACTGATGCCGGTTAACTGTTCTTCTGGAGAGGAACAGGAAGCAAAAAAGCTATGTTGGGCCCTCCCACGTGCCCTGATTCTTACCTGGGCTTTATCCTCTGAAGCTGCTTGTTATTGCAAGCCCCAGCTGGGGGCTGGGAAGCGGCGCATGTGCGTTTTACCACTGCGCACATACGATCCAGAACCATTAGCTGTGCCGGTTACATCCCATTGCTGATAATATTGTCTATCATTTGTACAAAATACACTTAATAGTAATGCATCTCATTCTCAGGGGACATGAAAGCTTACATTTACATAGGTATTTCAAATTCTGAAACCCCTCAGATATTTTGCTTTGCCAGTATTTCATATTCTGTGCCAGAAATCCTCTAACGATGGCAGCGGATGAGTCAACTTTAGCAGAAAATGTCCGCAATATGTCTAAAACAACTTACTTTTGTTTGCCGAGTCAAAGCTATAAAACTGAAAGGGTCAGGAGAAGAATAATGAAAAGTAAGATTTGCAAAAAATCAAGTGAAGAAAACCCAAGGACTGAAATACTAATGTGCTTTCTTTTTCTTCTTTACACAGGATCAGTCTTACGGTATCATTCCAATAATTTTTCTATGGTGGTTTTCTGAGTGACATCACTTCTCCTTTTTGAACATGCACGAACATCCTACTCATAAGTATTTTTCAAAGAGGGCTTGTGTGAGCCTCATTTAGCATTAAAGGTCAAAGAATTCTAGCTCTGGGACAACTGGGTCCTGGGGAGGCAGGTTGAATATTTCCCTACCAGCCCTTTTTACAGTACTTTCTTACTTTCTTTTCTATATAGATGGATAGAAATATTCATTCTTTCTGAGAAGGGGATTCATAATCATGCTTAAAAATCCTATACAAATTGAGCCGGGAATTAATTTTATTCAACACCAGAGGCGTTACTTCTTCACAGATATGCAAAATATGGGCAGCCAAGTTCATTGCAAGGGGAAGTACGAGGAAGAATACCATGTTATGACCTGTACATAGTCTACCATGGTGGATGATATTGTATTCAGGATAACGCACAGAGATCTAAAGCTACAGGCCCTCATTTTGGGGATAATTGGTCAATAAACAATTGCATTAAATGTGGCTTCTTGACCACTATTGAAATTGTTCTGCTGCTGATACTGACCCTCAGGCATTTTCATGAACCTGTAGGACCCCCAGTGCCATACCTTGCATTTTTAATTTACAGAGACTCTCTATCGTTCATTTCTGGGAGGAGCAACACTGCTTTAGCAAATGGAATATAAGAGCTCAGGATCAGAGATACTAGACTCGATCAACCGACCTTACTTGGCACAGAAATGAATGGCTCAACCCATGGATATCAACCGTATCCAAAATCCTGACAACTGAATCAGAATCCAACCCATTTCTTTTTCTTTTTTTTAGAAGTGTAACTGGATTTTTACCGTTGATCCCTTTTCTAACTATCCTTTCCATCAAATATTTTAGCAAGTTGTTCGTTTGCAAAATCTCATTGCCACCAGACTTGCACGCATTTCTGTTCCTTGCTGCTTTAAGCTATAGCTGCATTAAAAGGAGATTCTGGATGAGAGCTAAATTCACAGGAGACCAGAGAGAGAGACAAATCAGCATGAAATCTACCATTACTAAAGGTAGAACATGCCTCCAAGCATGGCGCTCTGATGAAAGCAAAGGTTACGTAGACTATTAGTATAACCTAGAAAGTCTGCGCCATAAAAAGGATCTGACAATTTTATGGGTGTTTCCCTTTCCTTAGGTAAATCTCCCTGTTTTCTTGGCAGAAAAAAAAAATGAAAACCCTCAACTCTTTTTTTTTTTTAATGAAGGTATTCCTGTATATTTTCTCCTAGAATTTTCCAGTGGGAGGGCGTGGGGAGACTTATATATCGAAAATGCCCAGTGGCTTCCCACATAAATTTTATTCTCGTTTTCCCACTAGGAATTCCATTCTCTTGAGTCCGTATTTCGCTGGTGACTTTAGGGCGACAAACAATTAATGGGATGCACAAGTGTCAAAACAAAAGGCAGAAAAGGCACACCGCTGCTGGGAAAGCACGAAGAGTGGAGTAATGTGATTATGGTAATGATCAACAAGTCATCGTCTGCTGCTTTTGTTCGCTGTAATTAACTTCTTGGAAGGGCACTGTGGTTTCCCCTGTGTTCATCATCTGGCCCTGTCTTTGTGCCCCCCAATCTTTCTCTCCTCCCCCCCCCCGACAGAAGCTGCCCCCCTCCTTTCCAAATGCCTCCCTAAATAAATTGAGGGCAGGAACAAAGATACAGCAAGGAGAATAGAGATGGATATCATTTGTTGTCAGAAATTCAATACCATCTAGCAATCCAATTACTTAAGCTGTTTTTATAAGTCTTATTGCTGCTCACAGTAAGACCGCTCGGTCTCACAAAGAATGTAGTGGAACAGATGAGGGGGTGGGGGGGTCTAATGAGGCTTCAGGAGACGAGGGTTTTGCTATTGTATTAATGTTGGGATCTAGGAATCTAACCCCAGCAAAAAGTGAGAGTCACTGTTGCAAAGGCCGATCAAAGGGGAATCGTGAAACTGCGCAGTTACTTACGGATTTTTTTCTTTCTTTCTTTTTTTTGGGGGGGGGGGAGAGAGCAAAGAAAAATGGGGAAGGCTACCATCCGTTGAGAGCCTGCCTGTGGTGAGTCTCGACAAGGATGAGAAACGGAAATTACTTCTGAATATTCTTGCTCCTAGGCTTCCAATCTCGATCTGTGCTTTAGGCTTCCTCCCCACTGGATACAGGTCAAATGTTGAGCGCTGCTGCAGAGTGTTTCCAGAATGCTAACGATAGCTTTCTATATAACCTGCTTTCTATATTCCTCTACAGAGGAAGCATTCGTTAGAGACAAGAGAGAATAGCAACATATAGATCACAGTAATATTCAAAGTGAAGGTGCAGTTCAATAACAAGTCTATGAATCATGGACTCCTATACTGGATAATTTCAAGCACATCCCTATAATTTTCTTACCAATAGCATGGACATTGCCTTCTTTCTGGAGGCTTTTTTTTTACTTCCGAAACTAATTTATAGCCTGAGTTTAGCAATAGCAATAGCACTTAGACTTATATACCGCTTCATAGTGCTTTACAGCCCTCTCTAAGTGGTTTACAGAATCAGCATATTTCCCTCAACAATTTTGGGTCCTCATTTCACCCACCTTGGAAGGATGGAAGGCTGAGTCAACTTTGAGCCTGGTGAGATTTGAACTGCCAAATTGCAGGCAGACGACAGTCAGCAGAAATACCTTGCAGTACTGCACTCCATATTAGCCACCCATCCAAATATAGAATACGGCCAACCATGCTTAGCTTCTGAGCTCAAAGTTAGCTTGATTAGTCAGTGATCTAGAAGACATAAGCAAATTGTGTACTGTTCTGGAATGGGATAGGCGTATGGTTCTTCTAATCATAATTAAAAAATCAGCTAATTTTTTTCCCAACGCAAATTAAGTTTGTGTGCTTTTTGGATTAATAAACAATATGGCTTTGTTGGTTGGCTTGTGGTCCCGAGGGGGCGCTCTTCACTGGAGGTAGTTGATGGGATAAGAAGAAAATCTCACTCCCGTGCTGCCTGTCCCCTTGATTTTAGTTGTTCTGTAACTTTTCTTAATTTTAATTGATTTTATATTTACATTTTTACCATTTGTAAGTTGCCCAGAGTTGCCCTACTGGTGAAATGGGCGGCATATAAATTTCATAAATATTCAGCCAGTAAATGCTCAGCTCCATCCAGTTTCCCCATCTCTACCCTGAATTAAGAGACTACAAGGTTGTAAAAAGAAAAAAAATAGGCATGTATCCAATGGATATAAAGCAGATGCATTAATTTGGCAACCCCAAAATTATATGGGCTTCAGCTCCTAGAATTTCCCAACCAGCATTGCTCTAAACTTTCAACAATATATTTAAAAACAAAAAACAATTGTGTGACTCTGCTTGTTTGATAATGTCATTAGAATGCTATTTGTGGCCTTTGGAGATAAAATTAAAGATTTAAGACTGTAGCTATAAAATAAGTGCTACTACCCCCTCGCTCTTCCATATGCATAGGCAAAAAGAATGCAGACAAAGGAAAAAATGTCAAAATATATTAGTAAAAAAGAGAGAGTTCTATTTACTTAACCTTTTCAATACATAATTTCAAGTTAATACTGTATGGGGAAGGATGTCTTAGATGGACAAAGGCAGCGGAATTAATTATGTTCTATAAATATCAAATCTTTCAGAATAATTGTCCTCTTCCATTGTTGGCATAGATGTTCTTACTGATAGAAATTTGAAGCTGACATTTTCAGGCTCACGAAAAAGAATAAAGATGTTGAAGAAAATAATGGGCATAATTCCTTGGGAATCCTTTCACACCCAATGTATCCATACCCAGGCAGCATTGTATGCTCCAATTGTGTTGAGACTGCAGTGCTCAGAATTTGGAAAGGTCTACTTTCAAGACATTTGAAGGACACGATCAAGTAGGCCACATTTAGCTAACTTTGGTAAATTACACCTTCAAGTATTCCCAACAGATTCGTTGTTTTTATTTTTTAAGAAGAATTGAGGGAAAAAAGTAAAGATAGCTGCAAGTTTGTTCACAAGTCAAGATTGCATACAAATGTAAAAAAGCACATTGGGGATAACAAATTCAAAAAGTAAAGAAGACCTGTTTCATCAAGACCTCAGTATAATTCCCTGTGTTTTAAATGCCTCTGTTGTTTCTAGTTGCACGCATTTGTACCAGCTGTTCTACAATTCATGTATTTACCTTACTAATTTATTTAAGCAGTTTAGCATAATCACAGGATCCTATGTGTTCGGAATGGTTATCATTGTTCCCGGGGAAATACCACTACCGGGGTTCGCCCCCCCCCCCCCCCATTTTTGTTGCTACAATGCTTGAAAGGCCATTTTAAACACAGGGTGGAGGTAAGTGTAACCTAGAAATGTGTTTTGGTTAATCATTGCTTAAAATGGCTGCAAAGCATATGCTCTTCTCGTCCAGCACTACTTGAAAGTAATATGAACATTCAAAAGGTGGAGGTAGAAAAATCAGGCACTCCCAATTAATTTCAGCATGGAATGCTTGCTTTGAAAGACAACCTAATCTTTTCAGCATTAATTGCAGAATCTGAGATAATAAATTTCAAATAAAAATGAGCAAATAAACTGGTTCACAAATGTATTCTTCTTAATATAAAAATTAAATGAAACTAGGCTGTTACAATTGAAAAGTCTTTGGAAACTTACCATCTAAAACATGGAAGCTGAAGATTATTTTTATCCTGTTCTTTCTAACTGTGCAAATAATAGATGTCTTATGCTGCCAATTGATTAAGAACTATCCCAGGCAAAAACTAAAATGATGATAGGCCATGTCTACTAAATATATATGTAAAATATTCTAAAATATTAGATATTATATATACTTTCTTTTTTTAGAAATAAAATTTGGATGAGGTTTTTCTGTTTCATAAGGATTGTAAGGCATTTTGACTAGGAAAAAATGCCGGATTTTTAACACAAAAGTTGCTGAAGCATTTCTTATATGGCACTGAGAAAATTTCTATGAAATTTGTCCCCAAAGGCTAGCTAGACCAAGTCTCTTTATAAAACAGTTACCAAGGTCTGGGAAGCTCTACATGAGCAACCACCATTCTCCAGCAGACTAGATCCTCACCATAACAACCTGGATATGTTTTAAGACATATTCAAAGGTAGCATGGTTTTATTAAGAAAGTTTTCAAATACATACAACTGATTGAGTCTGCATAGTAGAGTCATGAATGGATGGATGGATAGAATCCCATTCTAAACCTGATGAGGTGTTAATGTAGACAGCTCTCATTCAACATCCTTGGTCTATGAATAAAAAATTAAATCCAAACTGGTTTGCATTGTTTAAAAGTTGTGTTAGCTCTACAAGAAGGATCAGATTAGGACACCAACTTCACAGGAAGACCAAAACTTTTTTTTATTGATATTGGGTATAATAACAATTACCACCAAAGTCATTTTTCTTACTTTCTACTATTGGCAGACTTGCAAATGACCTCATTTCTCCCCCAGCTGTGCATCAGGCAACAATGCCTGGCCCCTGACCTTAATTGTGATACCAGTGTCATTCTCAGTCATTCAAATTATGTCCTAATAAGCCCCACTAATCCAATTGTTTACATTTGCCACAATGTGTGTGTGTGTGAACTTCAATCCTATTTCATTCATCATAATCGTAGGATTTAACATATGTAACATTATCACATACCATGTTCATTGTTCTCTTTTCAGCTTAACCTAAGTGAACTGTAATCAGGCAAATATGCTTCTTTTACGATCAAAGCAACGATGGATGCTTTATGGTTGGTGCAGATGGATGTAAAGCACCCACCATGCATACATCCTTGTGTCATCTGTTCCCCTTTTCCTGTTTTTATAAAACGATCTTTCCCAGGCTTGTTTCAGGGGAGCTTGGGAGAAAAGGCCAACCTTGACACATCAGTGATCCAGGTCAACATGGCTGCTTCAGCCAACAATATTACCGTAGTTAAACTATAATAAGTGCTGTTCCTATTTGCTGTACTGGCCCTGCTAAAGAAAACCTATAAAAGCTGCAAAGGGAAAACTGGCACTGAAGGGATGTGGATTCTGTTTTGTTTTGGAGAGCTCAGATCTGCAGCAGATGCACTAAAGCCCCAGTAGAAGAAAAGGTCAGAGCTAGGTTGGGTTTGCTTGTTGCTGCATGGAACCTCTTGAGAAAGCCAAGCTGTGGAAAAAAATCCTGTTGAGAGTACTTTTTGCTCTTCCCACCCCTAGATCTGCCTCCCTTCTTTCTGTGTGTGGCAGATGTCACTGAAGTTGAGAAATGCTCTCTCCCTGGTGTGATGGGAATCTAAAGTGCCTGGAAAGAATATTGCAGTCCCAGCATCTCCATCTTCTTTCATGGAAGATTAATACTGAAAGCATCCTGTGGGGTCGAGGTCTGCTGCCTTCAAACAAGGGGCAGACTGTTGCTCTTCAGGTTCCAGCAGAATGATGGCCACTTTGCCCCTAGGTGCTCAGGTTTGTGATCAGAGAGTCCCCCCTCATTTACGTAAGACTATCCTAGATGAAACGGAGAAGCACCTCCTGCCCTGAATCTTATTTCCTGCTTACTAAGAGTGTGAAAGTAGCTGAGGCATTTCTATACAGCGTAGACTTTAGTTTGTGGGAATTAAATCCGTGGCAGTAGATGAATATTCCTTTATCGTGTGGGGCGTGACCATATTCATATTTACAGCTAACTCATAAACTGAGTGTTTTCACAGATTTGTTTGTTTTATTCTAATGAATGTTACTACAGTGAAAATAAGGGCAGTGCTGAAAACAAGCTGTGACGAACGGGATTTTTTTTTATTCCTAGAAACAAAGGCCAGGGAATAATTATCCAGTCCATGGAGAGAGCTTGATTACAAGCTACTGCATATGTAATGGATGGGCTCAAAGATCCTTCAGGGGAATGGATCTGGATGTACACCTTGGGGCACGTTTATGCTGTCAGTTCCACCTTTTAATGTGCAAATGGACAAATCTGGGAACATATTTGGTGGAATGATATATGTACGGTTGACTATATAGTATATATAGATATATCATATATGTACCATTGTCTAAATCTAGGGCAGGTTAAAAATGATCTCTATTACTTGTTTGACTTCTATTATTCTATGAAACCCGGTGATTAGTTCCAAAAAATATTATCAGCAACATTATTAGATGAACCTTCTGCTTTTAATCAAAATTCTACTGTATTTTTAATATTGAAGACTTTAAGGCCTAGTTAAGATGTTGAGCTATAAGTCCAATTTTGACTGTTGTGCAACAGATTGTTATTGACTGTTGATAAATTAATCCTATGAGATAATCTCAATTATTTTTGTCCTTATTAGTATTGTTAGTATTCATGGGCCAAGAGGAATATTAATACTTTAGAGAATGGCCAAACAAAAAGGTAAATCACCTGAGTTAATTCAAGAAATTGGATTATTTAAAATTTTGGTTTGATTTTACTATTTGGTTCAGATACATTAACAGCATCTTAAACTTTTGTGTTTGTGGTAATTCTGAATCATTACTGTATTATTTAATAATGCTATGCTTAAGGTAGATATTAGGTATTTGTAAGAACTGTGGCATAAAAGGAATGTCTCCATATTAACAAATTGTGTTTAAGAGTTTTAAATAAATCAGGTATGAAAAGACTCCATGTTGCCATAATTTAGCTCTGGGTTTAACATTGTATTGTTTTTGTATGTATGTCTCTTCTTTCTGCATAATAAAGAGAATAATATATTTCTTTGACTTTACTAGTGCTAAGGTCAGGTCATGCTGTATTGTAAGAAGAAATTTAAAATGTTTCCTTTTTCTGATGGAAGAATTCCTAATAAGGGGCTCCTTTCTCTTTTGAAAACTAGTAATTAAAATTTACAAAATTGATAAGGTATTTTAAAAGTTTTCTATTCTGTCAGTAGTCAAGCTTCAAGAAAGATTTGGTTGAATACACCTGTAAGGTATTTCTAAATGGGATGCAAAGGGTCTAAGTACTCTGAGCTCCACCTATGGAAGAGGCCTCATGCAAAGTATAGTTTGCAATAATCAAGTCGATTAATATTTTTTATCCAATGCAGCAAAACTGATCGGTTCGAAGAGTCAAATTAAGGCGACGAAAAATACCAGCAAGCAGGAACTCCAGCTACTTTCATTCAGAACCAGGCTCCTCATTTCTGAAGTAGCCAGTGAGAAAGATGGGCCTCCGAGACGAACGCCCCAAGAAATAAAGGTATTTAACTACAAATAGGCTTGCCTGTTCCCTTAATGAGGCTTGTTCGCAGAGTTAATAGGGAACAAGGAACCGGCAGGGAAGGTAGGCCCAGTCAAACAAGCCAGCGGTCGTCCAAGCTGAACCCTGAACGAGCTCGCATTGCTTCACAGCATGCCTTCCAGCCATGGGGAATTTAAAAGCCCTCGATTACAGCGCCATAAAATAAAAATACACATTTACATGTGGTCACATGCAAGCTCGGAGATGTCGAAGGGGAATGCTTACTGTAAGTAGCCGGGCACCAGCTGAATTAATGACATAGCAGGGCCGGTCAAAACACAAGAACAACTTGTCAAACTCCCTCTATTATAAGCTGGTCCGGCTCCACGCTCAGCCGGCCGTTCGCGTTGGTTGCCATTTGCCACCCCGGCTTTTAATTGCCTCTTGTCCTGCAGTCGTGGGTGCCCTGAAGCGGAATGCATTTGCCCGGGAGGCTTTTAGCTTTTCGCGGCTCTCTTCGAGGTCTCTCTCTCCCACCCTCCCTAACGCTAAAACAAACACATTAAAGTTGCAAAGGAGGCAGTCAGAAGGAGGAGGACGAGGCGGGAGGGGGGCGCCTTTCCCCGCGAGCAAAAGTTCAAGCCGCGCGCGTGATGCCCGGGTAGTGGGGGGGAGTCCGACCGGGCGCGCGGCATAAATATTCATTCCAACGTCTTCAGTCCGCTTCGCTGGCAAAAGCTGCTCCCCACCCCCCACCCCGGATCTTGATGCCTTCAGACCACCTTGGGTTATAGGGGGTTGATGGGGCATTTTTAGGGAGAAGATACAATGGATTTATCAATCTGGAAGCCTTCTTGGGAATGAGCAGTTTCTTTTTGCGGAAGGGGCAACCCCCACTCCCGCCAAGAATATCCTTGCCAATAATGAATGAAGAATCCCTGTAAGAGCAGCGTGTCCCAATTTTAAGGGAACCTCCTTGGCCAAGGTCCCATTTAAATTGTTTCCCCTCTGCGGTTCCAGGAAAAGCAAGCCCCTCCAACGCAGATAGTTCTGGTAGCACCCAGTTTGGTGCTATCCTCACTGTTCATGGAAGCTGTGCAAAACTACACACCTAGTATTTGGCAATTATGACCCAACTCTGTTCTTTTTAATAGATCCCCAGAAACGGTAATTAAGGTATATTAATTGAGATATTTGCAAATACTGGGAAGCCAGGAGTATAAGACCGTCCTTCCCAAATCCCAGCTGACTTCCAGAGATTATGGATAGCCCTCAAAAATACTTGCAGGTGACCCTGCCATGGATGCCAGCATTCTTGCACAAAATACTGTAAGTGATTTTGGTCCTCTCATTTAACATTTTTAAAATGAGTTTTTATTGGGTTTTGCACCTGGGCAGGACACATGTGTATTGATGTCCACAAACATAATGTTCCCAACCATTAGATTATGTGATGATTTCAGTGATGATTAATGATCTGTATGAAGCCATAGAATGAGGAATTGTAATGTCAGGACACAAACATCAGGAATCAAAGTCCATATTTTATTTCAATATATTTAAAATTACAGTTAATTCAGTAAAGATTATTCTTGGCATGTATTGAGCACCTTTGCTTTTATTTACAAGTAATTAGTGAGTTCTACTAATTATTGATAAATGTCACCCAAAGAGCCAGGCTCCAGACTAGAAAGCAGGAGACCTTGAGTTCAAGTCCTGCCTCAGCCATGAAAGCCAGCTGGATGACCTTGGGCCAGTCACACACTCTTAGCCCAACTCGCCTCAAAAGGTTGTCATGGGGAAACTAGGAGAAGAAAAGTGTGTTGGATTAGTTTGCCTCCTTGGGTTACTCAAGTTAGTTAAATAATAAAGATGGGATAAAAATAAAACTAAATAATACATAATAATAAAAGGGCAACACTGGTTCATGTGGTTATGCACTGCCATGTGTCGCTTTTGCACAAGTTCCTTCTCATATTCATTCTGATTTTTGTTTTTTGCTCTTTGCAAATGCTAACATTTTTTTCTTTAGAAATTATACGCAAAAGGTTTAAAATCTAGCAGGAGAGCAACAGAAATAGATTAGCGTGCTTATGGTCACACACCAAAAAAGAGATAACAGAAGGCCAGAAAATTATGTCTTCTCCATCAATGTAGGTAATGGATATAAAACTTATCTATTTTAAAACAAACAATCTGATGTGGAGGCCTGTTTCAAAATCTGAGCTGATTATACAGTCTATACATTTTTCCCTTCCTTGTTGCAATGTTAACTAAATGCTAGCAAACTAATTGTACCATATTACCAGAGAATATTTAATATGTATGAGGTAGATGTGTTTGTTCTTTCCCCCCATTTTCCTTCTTTTCTTTTTCTCAGATGATGATAACAACAATGGCGATGCTGCCGCAGCAGAGAAAATGGCCTCCTTTTGTGGTTGTGGGCAGGTACTTTCCCTGAGAGAAATGCTTGCAGGTTGGGTGTGCGGTATCTTTCTGCCTTCCCAATATATCTCTTGCCAAGTCAATGGTTGTTTTTATTTAGCAGATCTTCCTTTTAAAATGTTTTTATCGACTGAAACTGTTTCCTGGTTTTTTGCTTTTAACAAATGTGCGTGATAAGGTTGCACTAATGCTTTTAATTGTTACAGGCTATCCTGTGCCATGTGAGTGCATTGGAAGAGTTGGGTATCAATTTTCAAACAGAGTAATCCTTGAGGGAAACTGAGAATACTAATGATGGAGCATTTCAACAATTCCTAAATGCCTCCCAAGAATAGGGGTAAAGGTAGAGTGAAAGGAGTATTTGCTAAACTTTTATGTTTTGAAGAAAACATTTGAGTCTTTTTCTTTTGACCTTTGACCGTCTTCATTTCTCATCCTTTCCTCATCTTCTCATCTTTCCTACTATCTTCTCTTATTGGTTTCTTATGATTTATCAGTTGTTGTTTGTAACTTATGATTAATAAGTTATTATTAACTTAATCATAATAAGTTAGATTAATAGGAATAGCATTTACTTCACAGTGCTTTACAGCCCTCTCTAAGTGGCTTACAGAGTCAGCATATTGCCCCCAACAATCTGGGTTCTCATTTTATCCATCTTGGAAGGATGGAAGGCTGAGTCAACTTTGAGTTGGTGAGATTCGAACTGCAGAACTGCTGGTAGCTGGCAATCAGTGGAAGTAGGCTTCAGTACTGCATTCTAACCATTGTGCCACCACAGCTCTCATTACAATCTAATTATTGTAACTATGATTTATGACCTATGACCTATTACTTGTGTATATGTATGCTTACGCACTGGAGACAAATTCCTTGGTTGTCCGAACACACAAGGCCAATAAAATATTCCTATTCTATTCTATTCTATTCTATTCTATTCTATTCTATTCTATTCCACTCCACCCCACCCCACCCCACCCCACCCCACCCCACCC
>JAOYMU010000192.1:18727547-18749714 GCA_025802295.1 Psammodynastes pulverulentus
CGCGCTATTACTTCCGGGTTTTTTTAGCGCGCGACGGGGGGAGCGCGGGGGAGCGTTCCGGCACCTTTTTGTGCCGAGGAAAAGCCCTGTCTGTAAGTATTGCAGAAATGCCAAACACCTATCATATTGCATTCAGGTTAAACTATGAAAGTCCCAAATATGTGTAATTGAAAATATAGATAGGATTGTACTAATATATAATTGGAAGCTCAAACATGAAAAGGAAAGGGCATTTTCCTATGTATTAATATCAAAGGAGAGACAGGTTGGATATTTAGCCTATATTTCTTAAGCAGGAAATTAATTACATTTAACTTTTGTAATTGAAAGTTGTTAAGTACATTGATTTCTCTATATTTTATCCAGATCTTTCAAGATATTATGAGATTTCTGGTTTAATCAACCTGGAACTGGAACAATTCCTTCACTGATGCAGGGATCTCTAGGAACTGTATTTTGGTTTTCCCTGTGTGGAATATTCTAAAATCCCAATTTCTTTAGTCTTTGCTAGCATTCCTAAACATGACATAGATGTATCAGAAAATTACAACAATTGACCCTGAGAATACAAAAGCAGTGGAAGTTTGTAAATTTGTAGGCCTCAGAATATATATTACAGATCAGCCTTCCCAAAGTAACTATTTTCCACCATGTAAATTTCAACTTTCAGAAGTTTCAGCAATCACTAGGCTGATTGTAGAATTCCATGAGTTAAAACATATCCATGTATAGGACATTTTGGTTGGGTGATGTTGTGTTAGGTCTTTGTCTTCAGAGCACATGCAATAAGTAATACTAGAATCTAGGAGCATGGAGTTAGGGATACTATTATGCAAAATGAAATGCTTGCAACTGCAAACTGATTTGATTGATATGCAAACTCATTCATTTGCTTCTCTTTATAGCTGAATATAACATCTTATGGAATTTATTCTCTATATTCTTGGTCAGGCTAGGAGGCTCTGTACTTTGTTTGGATGGATTATTCTCTATATTCTTGGTATAGCTACCTGGATTTAATGATGTTATAAGAGCTATGTGTATTGCTTCAGTTATGAACTATACAAGTAATATATCTCTTCCCTACAGCTTCTTTGCACTGCAGCCTATGGTTTATAACGGTTTGTATGGTTTGCACATTTCTTTGGTCAACCTTATTTTTTTTAAAAGTGTATTCCAGGTCAGCATTTTTAAACTCCCCTAAATAATGGAAGCAGATATACAGTAACATGAATTTTTGTTTCTGATGCTCTGGTGTTAAAGTAATTGGGCTGAAAATCAACATTCTTTTGAAAGGAAATGTTTTTGTTTTTAAATAGAAAATATTTATAACTATATACAGATTTGCCCATGTACCACTTGACTATGCTTTTTTTTTCTAAAAAAAAAACCCAGGAAACTATTGTATGTTAGTCACATGTCACTGGGCTAAATGTCCATGGAGATTGGCTCCAAGGTTCAGTTTTGTTTGCAACTGTCTTTTCTGAAGGTATTCAAAGCTGCATTCCTACACACATTAAATTAAAAAATAAGTATTTCTATAGTGTCGGGGAAGACGTATCTCACATTGACAAGTATTTTGAAGGAATAGGTTATATGTATTGCACTTCTTATTTCAAAGAATCGGCTTGTGCAGTCTTCAAAAATGGGTTTGGATTAGAACTATCTAAAAATTATAGTAATTATTATAGTAGTAGTAGTGCATTCATGTAATACGATGTAATAGTGAAGTGTAGAGAACCTGGAAAGTACAGCAATATGTCAATCCAACTTTTTATGTTTAAGATCTTTGTATGTTTCAGCTGCCCTTAATATACAGTAAATAACACAAATAATACTCACTAGGTATAGTGATCAAAGGTATTCTGATACATTGCTTCTGTTAGAATACATATGCAAATCTTCTCAGTGATGAAAAATACAATTGTTGATTTTGACATATTTAAAGTACCATCAAACTATGCTGTTACATTAATAGAATAAACAGCATATCTAAAATATATATATTTTTTTAAAAAAATGGGAAAATGGAAACGAGATGAAAATAGATCATCATTGACAAGAAAAGTTAAGGAAATTTGATTAGATTACTTGGAAATCTTTTCTTTGCTTCTCTCTTCAAAAATAATTAAAGGAAAATGAATGGATCATCAGGCAAATTAATCTAGAGTTCTCATTCAAGGCATAAATGACCAGACTCAAATTATTCTACACTGGACACTTTATGTTAAGATTTAATTTCCTAGAGAAGGATCTAATTCTTCACCTAGCAGCAAAGTGGGTAGACTCAGTTATAGTGGTAACTGTAATCATATCGTGTTGGAGGAAATGTATCTGTATGCTTATTAGGAGTTGAAAATTAAGTGGTGAAGATCTTACTGCATCTTAAGAAACGTTGCAAAAATTGATCATATAAAGTACTGGAACTATAACAAGGACAACATATTGTTATGCAAAATATGCAGAGGTTCTGGGAAAGAGTTTCCCAAAGTTGAAAGATCCTCTGAAATGTTTATTTAAAATACAAGTAACTTATGTTACATTTCTTTCATGCTTGTGTATAAGAAGACCAACATTTAAAATGTAAAATAGTGTTGCTTTTAAAATTGATCCTCTTCAAGATAGTTGTGCTATCTTATCAGTAACATTACTGGGATTTAGTAACAATAAAATGCAACTGAGTCACAAGGATTGCTGTGGATTTCATAGTTGAACCCCCTATCACCACCAAAGACATTATATTTCTATTAGGAAATGTGCATAGTGAAAGAGTCCTACCTGAGACTCGTTCCATGTGAATTATCAGGATGGTTGTGGAACATCTGAAGAACGCTTTATGCAAGTGGGGGCTTCCTTATGGTCTGGAGCATTTGTTCTTATATAGCTTGCAAGTGCATTGAAACTTATTTGAAAATTTCTACAAATATATGAGTTTGAGGCTCATGTCTGGAGGTTTGCTGCATAAAATAGCAATCACCATTCATTCAGATGGAATGGTTTCTCAATCATTTTAAATAGGAAACATTCATGCCCTGGTTTTTTTATAGGTTTCAATTTAAAATATGTTTCAGTGCTTAAGAACAGAATATGTTCAGATAGAATAGATGGAATTCTTTATTGGCCAAGTGGACACACAAGAAATTTGTCTTTGGTGCATAAGCTCTCCGTGCACATAAAAGATATAAGTGATAAATGATGATCATAGTCATTATAAATACATTCATCATGAATCATAAGTTACCACACTTAGTGACAGCCATAGGATACTAAATAAGCAATCAACATAAATGCATTGGTGCCCAAGGGATTTCAAATTGTGAAAACAGACTAAGAGAAACAGTTGCATACATTCATTGGCTATAAGGTCAATTTTTTATCAAAGACTCACCATTTTGTTAACTCAATCTCTTGACTACTTGTTTTATTTATGATATTCCTAGGTGTGATCTATTTCTTCTGTTCAAAATACAGGTAGTCCTCAACATATGACCACAATTGAGCCCAGAATTTATATTGCTAAGTGAGAAATTGTTGTGAATTTTGTCCTATTTTACGACTTTTCTTACCACAGTTGTGGCAGTTACCTGCAGCTGTTAAATTAGTAACATAGTTGTTCAATGAATCTGGCTTCCTCATTGACTTTGCGTGCCAGAAGTTTGCAAAAGATGAACACATGTCTCCGGGATCCTGCAACTGTCATAAATATGAATCAGTTGTCAATTATCCAAATGTAAATCACATGACCATGGGGATGTTGCAACATTCATAAGTGTCAAAAAGGGTCATAAGTGACATTTTCAGTGCCTTTTTTAACTTTGAACCATTACTAAATGAACTTTTCTAAGTCAAGGACTACCTGTACTAATAGCCCAGTCTCATTACCCGGCACTCTAAAGGTTGTATGTGCTATTTTATAAGTTTTATATCTCTTATACTGTCTAACACAAGGATGTCAAACCCAAGGCCCATGGGCCAGATCCAACCCATGGGGTGCTTAGATCAGGCCATGGGGTCACCCTTGAAACAGTGAAGGACCGGCCCACAGTGCCTCTGCCTGTGAAAACAGAGCTCGTACGGCCCTCCAGAGCTCTGTTTTCGCTGTGACAGCCTCCTGCACCCCTCTGCTAGTGAAAACAGAGCTTCGAAGGGTGGCACAACCCTACCAGGCAGAGGGCTGCAGGAAGCCATCGCAGCCAAAAATGGAGCCTGGAAGGGCCACACACGGGCTGCAGGATGTCTAGCTGGCCATGTCCACCCCAGCCACAACCACTCGCCCCTCCGAGGTCAAACACATGATGTGGCCCTCAGTGAAATTGAGTTTAACACCCCTGCTCTAACAGAACTGCAAGCTATAAATTGCTGCTAAAGTAACAAATTGAGTAAATATAACTATTGTTGCTGATTTCTGAGTATTTAAAGATTTCAAAAGATCTGAATATTCCCATAGCATCCAAAATCTCTCCCTCTCCATATAATAAGCAAAGACACACAATTCGATGGGAAAATAACTTAAAGAAAGAAAGAGGAGAAAAATAATGACTGTCTATTGCATTTATTTTTTAAGATAAATGTATCCTTTTACCTTAAGTATGATGACTCATTTTATTGTATTCAAGGACATCTAGTTAAGGCCTTGCAAGCTCATCACATCTGGCACAAAGAGGATAGATAACATCCTGGGTTCAGTCAGCCTTTCGTGTAGCTATGTCCCCTGAGGCTTAATTTACTTCTTCCTCTTAAGGCTGTAATAATAACTACCAAACAAATATGGTCTTCTTTGTTCTGAATATTAATATTGGTTCTTGATACTATTCCTTCAAAAACATGATGATGCAATTAATTCATGTATACCTTGGAATACCATGCGTTGTATGGTTTTTGTCTTTATTATTTAATCATTTCTTTTTAGAAAGATCATACAAGAATTTAGAAATTAACTGCTTGCCAAATATACATCTTTCAGTCTGAATCATGGGCGTTGCTTGGGCACAACAAAAACACAAGTAGATAATCAATCATATAATGTAATCTATAATCTCTCATTCCATTATCAACATCAGAGGCACTGTGGTCACACTTCAAGACTTACCTAGGAAATGTCCAGACCTCTTCTCAAGCCTTCTTGTTAGAAATCTCAGAGTTAGAGACCTGGGTTATGATTCACTTTCTGATGACTGTGTTTGCTTGTCTTGACTCTCGTCTTTTTACACCTATTCCTGGTAGCATAGTTCCAGATACAACTCTGAAAAAAACTTTCTTTGCACTCGGATCTATTTCTAAGTTAATGCTCTGTCATTTCTGTTTATTCCCTTTTTTTCTTCAAGGTGATCAGTTCCTTGTTCCCTGACTTTTGCTGTCTTATTAAAAAATGTAGCCTTTGTTCTTTGGGGATTTACATACGTCTGTTTTCTCTGCTCCCATTTTGATTTAGATTTAAGGATCAGTAAAAGTTCTGTTTTCCTTTATCCTTTATGATTGGCAGCCCATAGGCCTGAAAGGTTAAGGTACATAGCGCTTGTGGTCAATGCTCACATGTCTTTATGGTGAAGGTTCATAACCTCAGCACATCTTGACTGAGCTCGGGGACAACTTTGACATCTTATTTCTTTCATTATTCCTTTAGCTTCCACTTCTTTGTCAGTAGAGGGATTTTAATGCTATATAGGTCTTATGCACACTATCCTAAAGATAATGTGTATCTTTTATTAAATAATTTATTCATTGTTAACTTTCGACTAACTTGCACATTTAGAATGTAATTATTTTCTATATTTCAAAACATTTCTTGCATAGTCCTGACATTTATCTAATCTCAAACTCAAATCTTTCAATATCCTTCTGCTCAATAGGTTCAGTTCATTAAAAAAAAGAAAGAAAGAAACGAATAATAAATAATATCCTTTTTAAATTGAGGACGAGTATTGCTTCAGCATGATCAAATGCAATGTGTGGGACTGCAACTCAAACATACATTTACCCATACATAATATGGTCTCTGGACATGTGTCATTTGGGGTAGGTGGGCAAGGAATTGGATATCTGTTGTTGAATATATAAGTGCTTCTTTAAAACTCAGCCATGATTTATTTTCCTGATCTGGGGACTCTGGCCCTTGAGTCATTTGCTCACATTGACTGTAAGTCTTTTGCTTGTAACTATTTGTACAGTTAAATGCTCTAAGTATCTTCCCGAGTAGAGCATAAGATATTACTATAAATTTTATTATTAATCAGTGCAGCCGCTTGATACCGCCGAACCCCGAGCCTGGGACGCGTCAGCATCGGTCCACCAGCCCTGGGATTCGGCTGGGGACCCCTGACGAACCGTCCGTGAACGTCAGGCACCCTTTCTGGTCCCTAGGGGCCTCAGCGGCGGTTGGGTTCGGGCGCTGGGGGCAGAGAGAAAGCCCCGCAGACGTCTGGCGCCGCTGGAAGCCGGAAGTCGAGTCCAGACCTCACCCCTTTCTTAAGAGGTTTGTAAGGGGCGTGCATAAGTGCACAAACCTGCCTCCCGTCCGTGTCCTAGTTTCTTTTTCTCTTATTTGTATTCATTTTATGTGTTCATGGTTATGTTTATACTTATATGTATATTCAATGTATGTATGCTTGACAAAACAAACAAACAAACAAACAAACAATTTCTAGGAGAAGACTGTGCCACGGCCCTAGGATTATAATGGGAAATGCACATCTTTTAGCTTTGTTGTGACCCTCATCCATAGATATCCTAAGAATTTTTCCTGGGATAAACATATTGGATGGATCAGCTCTGGCTAGAGAAAGCCATCATTGTTTAGGGTTGCATATTTTAAAGCTAACATGTTCAATTGTACCTAGGTAGCTATTTGCAACCAGTACAGAGTACAGGCCACCTGGGAACAATCACACCAAAAGTCTGGGGTTGCCACCTGTAGCTAGCTGCCAACCATGGGACTGTTCACTCATAAATATCCCAAGCTCTTTGCAGAATCTCCCTGAATCTATAAATTGCTGAAGCACCCAATTACAAATGGAACCATCCACCCTTATTTACATTTCAACTTCTTTTAATATGCAGTAATTATGTCACCTTCCCTGAGCCCACAATCGCAGGGTTGAAAGAGATCTTGGAACATCCATTTTTCAAATAGAGCGATGGAAGAATCTCATTGAATCGGATTCAGATCTAAAGTGACATTTGCATTTGTTTGGACACATTTCACCCAAAGAGAGAATGTTGCAGCAAATAGCGGTAGAGTTTCCAATGAGTGGGCTGCAGTGTCAGTTCACAATAAGGATAGAACATGTTAAAAGGAGTCCACTCGATTGGAATCCCAGGGCACTATATCAGCACTTAATAGGCCTGACTTCCGTGGATAGGAGATGACTGGCTAAAAGGCCAAGTGCAGCATCATTTAAAAGACTGCCAAATTGGTTTCTTAAAACAAGAGAAGACTTCCTATCATTGATGTGCTAGAAGGGACTCCTGGGAAACTCTTGTTAAAATTCAGCTACCAAACTATAAAAGAGAAGGCTGGATGATTTCCCATCTTCTAATGAGGTTTCTTTGTTTGCAAAAGAATTGCTTCTAAAAACGTTGCTAACAATTGAAAGATCAACATCATTAAAGCTGCACATCATGTTTTTAAAAGCCAGAAGGGAGGGGGAAAAAAAAGATCTGGCAAAGCTAACACTTAGTCCATCAAGAGGGTGTATCATAACTGAAGGGCACTGAAAAGCCCCTGGTTTTTCATTCCTGCCAATCACACCTCTCTTGGTGACACAGCAGACAGTGAGGCTTCTAAAGGCAACTTTAATCAGTAAGGGGTAATTTCGTGAGAAGACATCAGCTTTTCAATAATTCACAATAGTCTCAAAGGTTATTTTCACCCTATTTCAAATATTCATCCATTGCTATAATGCCATAATTTATCCTAGGATTTTACATTAAAATATTATTTTACAATCAATAAAAGATGGAAAAGAATAAAAACAACATATACATAGAGGTCTGTAGGAGGGAGTACAGTATAGTCATATTTCCTGCAGGAAAACAGTCAATGGGGTTCTATAGGGTGTAGCCCAAAAGTCAAGAGGGCAGTTGTGACACACATTAAAAACAAACAAACAGAATTTTGATTGCACTGTCACAGCCACCTCTAGACTTTGATGACCACACCGCTGCATACCCCCATGAAACAGGATGGAAGTCAAAGAAGCAATTCCTATTCAGTTGCAAGAGCATCCAGTAGAGTGATAAACAGGGAAACCAAGCAACACCAGGACATTCAATGTGGCCCTATGGAGGCCTGCTTAAACTCAAGAGAATTTTTTTTAATACACCACGGAAATCCCTGTCTGCCATATTACTGCTGAATGTGTCTGGAGCTCCTTCAGAAACAGTTTTTAGCCCTGAGTGATAATGAAAACATTCCAGAGAAGAATTTTCGAATGAGATGTGATTACAATCTCATAACTGGATGTGAGTATAACAGCTGATTCCCACACTGATTAGGAGGCTAGATGCTGCATGGGAACCAGCCCCACACAAAATAGAGCCAGTTTGGCCTAGTGGTTAAGGCAACAGGCTAGAAACCAGAAAACGGTGAGTTCAAGTCCTGCCTTAGCCATGAAAGCTGGTTGGGTGACTTTGAGCCAGTCTCTCTCTCCCTCCCTCTCTCTTTCTCTCTCTCAGTCAGTCCATGAAGTCAGTCACTGACAGCAAGCTAATTCCAAGTCATAGTAATTCCTGTCATAGAATAGAATGGAATAGAATAGAATAGAATTCTTTATTGGCCAAGTGTGATTGGACACACAAGGAATTTGTCTTTGGTGCATAAGCTTTCAGTGTACATAAAAAGAAAGGATACATTTGTCAAGAATCATAAGGTACAACACTTAATGATAGGCATATAAGCAATGAAATCATACTAGGAAACAGTCAATATAAATCATAAGGATACAAGCAACAAAGTTACAGTCATACAGTCACAAGTGGGAGGGGATGGGTGATAAGACAGATGAGAAGATTAATAGTAATATTAATGCAGACTTAGTAAATAGTTTGACAGTGTTGAGGGAATTATTTGTTTAGCAAACTGATGGCGTTCGGGAAAAAACTGTTCTTGTGTCTAGTTGTTCTGGTGTGCAGTGCTCTATAGCGTCCTTTTGAGAGTAGGAGTTGAAACAATTTATGTCCAGGATGTGAGGGGTCTGTAAATGTTTTCACAATCCTCTTTTTGATCTTGCAGTATACAGGTCCTCAATGGAAGGCAGGTTGGTAGTAATTATGTTTTCTGCAGTCCTAATTATCCTCTGAAGTCTGTGTCTTTTCTTGATGCGTTGCAGAGCTATAGGAAACTTATGATGGCCAGATCTTCCAAATGCTAGGTGTTTGGAGGCGGGGAGGTCAATAAATGATGATGGCCAGGTCTTCTGAATGCATGAAGCTCAGTGGGAGATAAACAAGCAGAGTTCCTAAAGATAAAAGATGTTACACAGTTGGATAAAGAAACATCTGCAAGCAAACAACCAAGCTCAGAAAGCATCAAGGACTCCACATTCCTTAAGATTGTTTTAGTTTGCAAAGGATAATGAAGATTGTCAACCAAGAATACAACTGGGGAAAATTGTTACATGACCAAATATTCCACAAACAAACAAAAAACTAAAAGAAAATACTCTGAAGCATCATGTCTTCCTGTTTCTATTTCTCTAAGCTGGAGATATTCTTTTGCTTTATCTTCTCCTTCCATTAGTTCTTTTAATCATCAGGTGTTCTTCTTTCAGAAGCTTTCCCTTTCTCCTTTTCTGTTATCTGTGGGGTGTAATTGAACCTTGTAAATGATTGACAGACACCAGAACTTGCTGCCAGCGTAGCTAATGGCTAGAGTATGAGAATTATTGTCTCAAAATCTCTGGAGAGTCTTAGATTGCCTGGTTCCAAGTACCGTATTATGTTACTTTCATGTTTACTCTTGGTCTGTGCTTGAACATTATGTAATTATTATTATTTTTTGTTAGCCTTTATTCCACTTTTCTTCCAGGAACAAATACATACATAGCATCCGATAAGCCACTCACAATAGACTACAACTCACAAGAAACATTCTCTGTGAATTGTTATTCCTAACTATTAAGGAGGACATGCAAGCTATCTCTTCATTCAATGTGAAAAATTTAAGAATGTATTAATGTTCCATTGCAATAATTCATTTTTGTTAAAAACGGTGTTGGAAGGAGCAGAGGATTTAGTCATGGAGTGTTAACTGCCTTTTTGATTATGAAGTTCAGGACAAAACCCTGGAGCTGGTGGGAATTGATTGGCCTCTTTTGGAGACAAAACTCAATATGCTTAATGATAAAGTTGTTGACCTCATCCGGCTTGGCAGATATACAAACTTTGCTGTTGGAATCGTTGGTCTGACTTCATTCCCAGTGTCCTGAATTGCACGAGGAACAGGAGCTTACCCCATCATGCAGTGCTTGGGTCTCGAACCCTGCCAGCTGACAAGCTTAGTGTCTTTAACCAATAGCCATCGCTCCCTCAAGAGCTACTGTACCTGAAATGTAAAGGGACAAAGTGCCAGCTCTAGAGCGAGATGTTTTTAGCCTCCAGAAGCTGGGATTTGAAATTTGGAGAATGAGAGACCCCGGGTGATTGATGAGACAGCTTACCAGCTAAGATTTCTCCTTTGAGGAGTTTGAATCTCTGAAAGATGTCCGGTGCAAATTGTAAGACTTTGAGCTTAAGGTTCCTCTCTGCTTCCAAGGCTTTCCAATTCTCCTGAGAGTTGCAGGAACAAGTGGGCTTCTTGGCCTTCACCAACAGAGTCACAAAGCCGTACCTGGCTAATTTTTTTGTCCTTCTTCCAAACTCTCAGGTCTATGTTAGAATTGTAAAAAATACAAATAGCCAGCCGAGTGTCTATTTCATTAGCCAAACGCTTTCCTGTTGGCAGTTAAATATGCCTGGTAACCTAATGGTTGCAAACCCTCCTTTTTTTTAACCCAGAATTGCAATTGTCCGTAGCACTGTGAGCAAATGAATTATAGAGCAAAAAAAGAAAAGAAAATGTGTTTGGAACGAAATGAAAAGCTGGGTACCACACTCAGCATTCTCAAGGTATGCAGAGACTACAACTTGGCCAGCTATTGACCATGGAGTTTGAGTTTTGGAAGGAGCAAAGGCAGCCACATGGACAGTAGTAAATTGGATCAAGATAATATAAGATTTATGAGCTGGAACAATATAAAGAGCCGAGATTTCTCATTAAATGAAGGGGATCTAGGAAATAAATGCCACTGCTTTGTTGCTTTATTTTCAAAAGAACGATGATAATTCTTCTAATGTTGCAGTGGCTACCTCGTGCTACCTTCACAATACATTAGAGAAAGTTGGTCTTCTGCAGGAATTGAAATTCTGGAGAGCATCTCCAGAATTGGTGGGAGTGGAGGGTGGCATGAAGAACTGCTCAGAAAATAAATCAAGAGTTTCTGAAAATCCAATAGAAGAGGAGGAGGAGGAGGAGGATAAGATAAAGATAGATAAAGATAAAGATAAAGTCAAATTAAGAAATATTTGCAAGCAAACAACCAAGCTCAGAGAGCACCAAGAACTCCACAATTCCTGAAAATAAAATTTTTATAGTTGAGGTTAATCTGCTTGATAATACCATAACTTTATAATGGTATTGTTAATTATTTGAATCCCCAATATTTATTTTTATTAATATGTTCCCTGGATAAAGTTTGATTTATTGCAAAGGCACGATATGTATTGAACGTACTGCTAGTAAGCTGCTTAGAGTTTTATGACTGAAGAGACCTAGAAGCATTTGTAATGAAGACATTTTCTAATCGCCATCAAATAGAAAACCAGAAAAGATTTGGGTTATATAAAGGGAAATTTTTTTATGCCACTTTAGTTGGCTGACAAGCCATGACTTATAAATAAGAAGAGAAAAAGCCATCAATAATCCCAAAATGATTGGTGATAGTCCAATTTTGTTGTTAGTTACGAAGTCGTGTCCGACCCATTGTGACCCCATTGACAACATTCCTCCAGGCCTTCTGGTCCTCTACCATCTTCTGGAGTCCATTTAAGCTCACACCTACTGCTTCAGTGACTCCATCCATCCACCTCATTCTCTGCCATCCCATTCTTCTTTTGCACTCAATCTTTCCCAGCATTAGGCTCTTCTCCAGTGAGTCCTTCCTTCTCATTAGATGCCCAAAGTATTTGAGTTTCATCTTCAGGATTTGGCCTTCTAAAGAGCAGTCAGGGTTGATCTCCTCTAGAACTGACCGGTTTGATCACCTTGCAGTCCAAGGGACTCGCAGGAGTCTTCTCCAGCACCATAGTTCAAAGGCCTCAATTCTCTGGTGCTCAGCCTTTCTTATGATCCAACTTTCACAGCCATAGATTGCAAGATTTATCCATAGGAAATCACAAGAATGTAAGAACACAATGAATTGCTTTTTAAAACTTAATCAGTACTTTATTGTTGCTGTTGATAAAAATAATTTATTAAATTTAAATGCCACTCAGCAGCCATATATTTTTGGATCAGTGAAAAGGCAACACATTTACAGTATTTCCCCAAACTCTCTGGATGATCACCTGTTCTGAAGGTTGTGATGGGTATACTTTTACTTTATAGTAAATTTTAGAATGAGACCAGATATCGCTTGTGAGGTTATCCAGCAGAATAGCGGCTGCCTTCCAAGTAATAGTTTAGCCAAAAGGAATAATAAAAATCAAAGATATGGACAAACTAATATATCTGAAAAGACTATTAGTGAACTCGTGCAAGAAAGAGAGCTAATAGCAATTCCAGATTTCTTGCCTGTAGTTAATTATCTCAAACAATTAAAACTCTTGAAGCCAGCATCCTGTAGGGATTGCTTCCTTCTCTAACTACAGGAGAGTTCAAACTAATTGGAGTGCATTGTTAATAGGACTAGTATTAGTTTTATTATTATTATTTTTTTACAAAAACAAACCCTCCAAGGTTTCTTGGAAGAGCAAGGGCAATAACATTTTTTTTCCTCCAAAAAGGAAGAAAATGAAGTGGGAATAAGAGAGGGAAGGGAGAAAGAGATCCCAGATAATTTTTGGCAATAAATCAGCTATATAACCTTGGCAAAAAAAAATCATTATCTCCAAATAGTGGAAAATATTATAAACGGCAGTAAATGAAATAAATGGGTGTTTCCACTGTAATGTGCTATTCTCTGAGCCACCCAGAAAGAGCACAGTTGAGCTTGGTGGGTGGGTGGGTGGTATTAGTTAAAGTGCAAACTCATGTTCCTAGGCTTAAATGCTGGTATGTGTGGGGGGGGAGGATGCTTTTACTGTAAAGGAATACACACATAGATGGAGAAGTTGGACACAATTGTGAGTAGAGAAATCTTCTATCATGCATGACTACATTCCTATAGTTGCCATGTGTTTCCTTGCTATGCTCCTTAAAGGTTGAAAGACGTTGGATGACTCAAGAGACAACCTGTAGGCAAGGGAAAGGATGGAAAAAGTTGCACTGATTGATAGCAATAGCACTTAGACTTATATACCACTTTATAGTGCTTTACAGCCCTCTCTAAGCGGTTTTACAGAGTCAGAATATTGCCCCCAACTATCTGGGTCCTCATTTTACCAACTTTGGAAGGATGAATGGCTGAGTCAACCTTGAGCCTGGTGGGATTTGAACTGCCAAAGTGCAGGCATCTGGTAGTCAGCAGAAGTAGCCTGCAATACAGCAGTCTAACCACTGTACCACCGAGGCTAACTGATGACAATAAATGCTTAAGGTGACAATCAATGTAGCGTTTAAAGTCAGAAACAAAATTGGAAGACATGCAGGTAAGAAAGTTTGAGTTGAACATCTGCAATGGCTTCCTTGTAGAGAAGTGTTTCTCAACTTGGCAGATTGGTTGAGGGTTGCAACTCTCCAGAATTCATAAACAGCAGCCACACAAAGCTGTCTTCAATCAACCGAGTTCAGTAGGACTTACTTCTGGGGGTATGTGCATAGAATCTCCTGGTTGGATGCTGATCAAAGCTTGCAAGGGAAGCAAAACTGGTTCCTTGAAAATTTTAAAAAACACAGGCTAGATCAGCCAACTGAAAACTCTGGTTTTATCCTCTGGTTGTTGCATAATACACCCATTACAAAATCCATTTGCACTCAGTGATGGAAAGACATACGTCAAATATGGAACTGCTTTTTCTTTCCAAGTTGCCTGCATATTTGTTCAGAACCTAAGTAATGTATTGATGTGGGTTTTTCTCTTTTATATGCTTCCATGTTAAATATGGAAAGTCACTATTTAACAGCCTCTTCATTTATTCTGTTTGGAATCGTGAAGAAGATTCTGCTCCAATCCAAAGACAAAACTAATTTTACAAAAAGGGGGGCAGTCTCATTAAAGCAGATAATTGACATGGCTGAAAGTAGCTTTAAAGGGAAAAATAAAACTACGGTACAACACTATGAATATAGAAGTAGAATCCTGTTTTAAAGCATTTTTAAAATGCTGTATCCATCTATTAAGAAAAAAAATCCAAGGGCCTTCATTTGAACAATGATAGAGAATTCTTAGCTAATTTTTTTTTGGGCCAAGATTGTGATGGACCTTACAATTAATGAACAAAAATTATTCCCACTGCTTCATAAGAATTGATTGGTTGGGACATGGTCCTTTGTGATGTTGCATACTATGACATCAGAGTAAGAGAGCCAATGGAAACTAGTCCTTATGATCTGCTGACTCAACAAGTGGATAACTGATTCATAGTTCCCTTAGCAAAAAAAATGTAATTGTATTCCAAGCTTATAAAATGTCACTAATGTTAGAGAAATCCTTGACAACACAAAGAGCATCAAGAGGAAGGGTAAGGCAGTCCTGAAGAGAACTAGTTCACAGAAATTTATCTCGGAATACAGAAGAGACTATATATGGTAGTGTCCTAAATTATTTCACTGAAATAAATAAAAGCTCACTGGAAGAATGTAACTCAGGGAGGAACATATGGGACTTTTCAGAAAGAGTTGCATCTCAATTCCTGATAATCTCCATTCATTGGCCATGGTGACAGGGGCTGACATGTTTTGGCATTCAATCACATCTGGAAGGCTCTAAACTACCCAACTTCTGGAGGAACTTATCAGTTTCAGGATATTTGGAAGCCATTTATTTTTCTTGTGCCAGACTATGGATTCCTGAAGTTGAAGAGAAGGCAAAATCAAATTGACCTATCATAAAGATGAAATTTAGCAGCCTTGGAGATCTACGTTGGCAGATTCTCAGCTATTTGGGTAGAAAAATGGTACACTATAACTTGGTACCCTCCCTCCCCCTAAACAGATACGAATTTGATACAGCAGCTCTTTGTCCTTCGGAAGTAAATGCATTTGAGATCCAAAATATTTTCTTGGCTGTTCTTGAAATGAAATCAGAAACTTGTGGAAATAATAATGATATCTTTTCCTAGGATTAAAATAGTGAAGAGGGAGAAGGATTAGATCAGCAGATGCCTATAACAAAAGTATTTAGAAGTATTTTTATGAAAGACATAGCACACATCTACAAGTCACATTGTACAAATTGCTGGGTACAGCCTCTTTTCAACATGTTAATCCTTGCAAAGAAAAGATATTCATTCTGATATATATAAATATATATATCAGGCCCATCATAGATGCTCCTCAGAATCGTAGTTCTGAGCCAAGTATTATCTGCCAAGAAAAGAATCCAAGAGAGACAGTGTTTTTCCAGTTGAATGTTGTGAAAATGGTGGATAGATAAATTACTAAGAAATTGGGAAGGTGGTATATTTGGAAAATAAACTACTAAGAAATTAAGTAGTAGGATGCAGTCCAATTTTTTTTTGCGAATCAACTGCTTTTAGATGCAAATGTAGGATTAGCTTTGCTAAAATTACAAATTAGGTACACATGTGCAGGCAAGTATATATGGTTCCTTTCCATGCCCTGTAGCTAAATGTAATCCTCCGAAACGTTTGAGAGGATTTACATATTTGAAAGAGAGCTTTCCCAATCAGTCTCTTTTTTTGTAACGCTTTCAATTCTGATTTCATATAGAGACCTCCAAGAACACTGGGACTGTTTATGTCCCCTCTTTTAATAAATGTATGTCTACTTAATTAACATATACCCTCATATACGTATGGCGTAAGTCTGGTACAATGCCTGGTTCAAGAAGCCCAATGCAAATGTGTAGCAGCAAGTTTCAATTAAAGTGTTAGCTATTATAGGAAGTAAAGGTTAGTTCCCAGATGATGTTGATCAAGGAGATAGGTAGATAAACAACAGGTGTAGCCTTCTCTGATAGCAATGAAAAAAACCAGAAAAGGGGAATACAAAGAAAAGAAACAAGGCTCTGCTTTAAGAGTCTGTAGGGTTTTTCAGTCATCCAGGTCATGGTTGTCCCAAAGATACTTTTTCAAGAAGCAATAGTAATAGCACTTAGACTTATATACCACTTCATAGTGCTTCACAGCCCTCTCTAAGCGGTTTACAGAGTCAGCATATTACCCCCCCCCCAACAATCTGGGTCCTCATTTTACCCACCTGGGAAGGATGGAAGGCTGAGTCAATCCTGAGCCTGGTGAGATTCAATCTGCCAAATTGCAGGGAGCTGTCAACAGAACTGTAGCCTGCAGTACTGCATTCTAACTACTGCGCCATCGCAGCTCAGTGGATCCATTCCCCACTATCCTGTCGGAGCTGAAGAAGCTTCTTGGATGAGACATGAGACATCTTCAAAAGAAAAAAAAACCAAGAAAGTCCAGTTGCCTTCTGAAAAAGCACCTTTGGGACAGCTCTGCCTTAAGGTACTTTGACATATGCTGGTTATATAATTATGCTGCTGGAATTCTTGTTTCCTCATCCTTTTCTTCTGAAGAAATCATGCTTAAAGAGGCACTGGGAGAATAGAGCTCAGAAAAGGAGTTACACTCAGTGTAAGGCTGAGAATATGATACAATGCTACAGGCCTGCATTGTTGTACTTGCTAACCTTTACTGGTTAAGGATTGCTTCACAACTGGGCATCATAAAGATTAGCTGCAGTGGTTTCTTCATATCCCAAAGCCTCATCTGCTAATTTTCTTAGACCTTACGAAACTGGTTTTGTTCAAATACAATAGTAATTTGAAGTATTACGTAGTTATTGGTGTCCACAAAAAATTGGGAAAGCTGATCATTTCTTTAGCATCCTGTTTCCATAGTGGCATCATAGAGACCAATGAGCAGCCTACAGTCATGACATGGTGCAAGAATATTGCCTGTTGGAATCTTATCAAACTAGTATTTAGAGACATATCAATTCTGGAAGCAATTGATAGTCCTAATGTGAAAATCTTAATCTTTCTCTTTTGTCCCTCATTTTTCGACTATTCAAATATAGTCACCATCATGGGCAATGATAGTCAATTTTACAGATTAATTATATACGGTAATACGATTATTATGGCTGGCCTGAATTTCTTGTCATTCATCTTGTTTGATAAACTTTGATTCTAGTATTCCAGGAAGGGGGGGGGGATCTGTCTTTTGTATTTGTAGCTATCTGTAGTTTTTTTTTACCTGCAATTATTTTGGTTCACAACCTGAAGCTTAAATATTGTACTCTTTCTTCCTAGGGCATTATTCTAGCTTCCAAATATGACAATAGATCTTCAACAGACCCTGAAAATGTATGCAGTGATGACATTTTACTTTTGTAATTGAGGAGGATCTACTATGTCAACTCAGTTAAGCCTTATAGTATATATAGACTATTAGGTCATTGTTTCAGATGTAGTTCCTTACCAGATATACTTGAAAAGTTCTTAACAATTCAGGAAAGGTATTCAAAAATGTATCTACCTTGAGCATTGCTCAAATGGAACTTCATAGCACAAACATTCAGAACTGACCACAGGAAATGTTTTATGACATTTTGTACTTTTGTTGCCTTGCAACGCACAGGTTTACCCAGTTAAAAGTTATACACAAATGTGAAAAATTCAGTAGCAACAATATGATTGGAGAAGGAGTTCTGATCATGCTAATTTCGGTTGATCCAAAATGCTGGCAGGGATCGTGCATGATCAGCAAAGGCTCCTGGTAGGTGTTTCATTTTCCCATGCTGAGTAACCAATCAAGAAATCCCTGATGCAGTTGTACATTACTGCACATCACTGATCTAGGAAAGTGCTTGGGACAGCCCACTCTCACTCAGCCCCTAATCTTTTATGGAAAATGGGGAACAATAAGCTTGTAGCATTATTGTAAGAACTACAAGCAAATAATACAGGGAACACATTTGAAAACCTAAAAATACAATGCCATCTTTGCTTTGCTTGTTGATGTGTCTGTGTGATACTCTTGTGTTTTGAGGACAAATATACTCAGGGTGATGTGGTGAATCATATACAAGCATATACACAGACAAACCATCATACTTCATAAATACAACAATATTGAAGGATTCAAGAAGGAATCATCTCTTGGAAGATTGAAAAATTCAAACATTTTAATAGGCTCAGCCATGCTGGAAATGTTTGCTGTCATGTTTTCATAGCTGCAAGGCAAAAGCTGCCAATCACATAGGTAAAAATAGTTCTAGTTCTGCTAGAAGAAAAAATATATGATGTTCACCATCTCTTCAGCAAGAGGGGTCTAATTAAAGCAGCACGTATTTATCTCTATAAAAATTACAGTATGATAGGATACAGTTCACCAACTCTAGTACGGGAGAGAGAATGTCACCAGTCAGTGAGACAATCATTTTTTCCCCTCAAGTTTCTCTTTTCCTTCCAACTTCTGTATTTGATTTGTGATGTTAACATTTGCATGAAGTTTATCTCAGTTCATTCTGGGGTTATGGTGCTCCACCTTAAAATATGGCTGAAGGCCAACAGTCAAAGGTGTGAGAGAGTTCTTTTAAAAAAGTATTTCTTTTTAACAATAAGTTATTGCTGATATTTCAGGAGGATGTGGCCTATATTTTTGAATATGAAGTACTTCTCTGAAGAAAGAAACAATTGGACGCCCAGCATCAAATGGAAGCAACTGTGCCTTTGTTGTAAGCTAATAGCATATCATTTATTTATCCACTCAAAACTTTTAGGAGAAGCTCGAGAAAATGAAGTACTTCAATGCATGCTGCACTACTATATTACAGAATATTATTCCCTGCAGAGGTGGTGAGAGCCATTGGCTGTGATGGTTTTTAAAAAAGGCATTAGACAGATTCGCAAGGAGCATAAATCAGTCAACACTACTGGTTTGCAAGTGCTTATTACTGGTCATAGATCCAGATAGGACAAAAATACAATATAATACACCTTACATTCATGCTTAGGCTGTTTTGCTATTAACAGAGCACAAGATTTATAGGTTACAATTACAAACTTAGCAACAGCATGAGGTATTTTAGGATCTTCATTCACTCAAAGAAGCTGTAGCCAAAATTATTTTGTCTGTCCAGGAAAGATGTTAAAAAGAGGTGTTGCTAGCTCATAATTAATATCTTAATTAAAAATTATAGTAAAGTAAAACACGAATCAGTGATTCCATCGTCTTGTCTTTACAATGGCAAAGCCTTTCAGCACAGAGGCCAAATTCACCTTCTAGCCCTGCTAGACAGCAAGATATTGAATGGCAATAGTGTCAAGTCAAGATATAGTGATGGCTGAAAATAAATTGTGCCGTGGCTCATTTGCATTCCAGGTGGTAGTTATGGAAGGTAACACATTTAGAGGGTATATATTTTGAAATGCCAACTGTTAAAGAGCCCACATAGATGAGAGCTTATAGCCCTTGGCTATAAATGTTTTGAAGACTTTCCTAAGGCATGACATTCTAAGCCACCCACAATCTCTTGATAGTGAGATGGGCAGCATATAAATTTAACAAACAAATACAATTTAATAAATAAATATCATAGACTTCCTTTAAAAAAAATCATATAAAGTTGAAATCCTGAATATTTTTCTACCCTGAATCCCCAGACATCAATATCAGCATCTGAGAGTCTGAGGCTCTATGAAATGGAATCTAGGGTGGAGATCTGTCCCCCCCCCCCTTGTTCCATCTATGGCAGGGGTTTGCAACCTTAAACACTCAAAGAGCCATTTGGATCCATTTCCCACAGAAAAAAACCCACTGGGAGCCAATAATTTAACAACCGGTGTGACTGGACTACCTTTTCAGGCCAGGTGAGGAGTGATGGGGAGGGGCCAGCTGGTGGTGGGATCAGCCGACAGGGAGCCACAGCAGAGGGCCGAAAGAGCTGTAGGTTGCAGACCCCCGATCTATGGGATCTACTGTTAACCTTTTTCCAAGGTTGTGATGAGACACGTTGTTCAATGCTCCTGGAACTCCATCCCCTAATCTGATGTTGGTTGCTATGCTCTTTGCCTATTGCGCTGTGTCTGTTGCCTTGTGCAGCTACAGTACCTCAATCTGTCCAAAGAGCGGGTCTGTCTAAGAATTGGTGGTTAAAAAAATGCCTCTTTTTAAAAATTGACTTAGGCAGGAAGAGGTTGATTATTTTCTCTCGTTTTATTCACTTTCCAGAATGAAGAAAGATTTCCTCTTTATGTGAAGTTGCTTTTTTTCTGGCCTTCGGTCAGTTTTTTTAAGTAAATGTAGCATTTCAACTTTCTAGTTATTTAAAAATGTCGTATGTGTTTAGTTAGAGATAGGATCAAACCAACGCCCTAAACTGCGCTGAGACACTATTCCAAATTAATTACCCAGGTTGCAGCTGCATGATCTTGCTCAAGAGGTGAGTAACAATTTTATTTAATATTAAATGACTGAACTCTGAAAAATGCTTCCCTGCCTCTGGTACAAATCAGGCAAACGGGAACAAGCTTTGGATACAGAGAGAAGGTTCCATAATGGCACGAAAGAAAATGATTCACACCATCAGGCTATTGTATATATAAGGCAGGCGGGCGGGAAGGTATTACAATGAATTTAACAATAAAATTAGTTGTAATAGAAAGACTTATTTAGGCTTTATTTACAGTGGGCTGACAATATTTAGAAAATACACATCATTCAGGTGTATTTCTAAAAAGAAAATAGGTAGGAGGACAAAAGTTTTCAAACATTGTGCTGCTGACCCTATAATAATAAACAGTTAAATGAATTGTTGTCTCCCTGCCCACCCCAATAAACTTACCAGTAGGCTAGATGCCATATTGGAATATTTCTATATTCCTTTTGTATCCAGAATCTGGCATGGCCTTAGTTAACTGATGGGGATCCCTTCCCAAAAGGAAAAAAAAAATAGGCAAAAATCTCTTCACCGTGACAAACAGATCACTGGATCACTTCCCCTATGATACTCTACATTTAACTGCTCTACCATTATATACGGAGATATTTAGATACCTTAAATAGATTGTTTTGAAGCTGCGACTTGCAACACAGCCTCAGTACAAAGGAATTCTGGCAGTTTAATGGCCTTTGGAAACCATCCGTGGGACCTTACTTTCGTTAATTGTTTTCTTGCTGTCCATGCACTTTGCCTTGTGTAACTCCCTCATGGTGAGTAACACGTCTTTCACCAAATCATGCCATTATTCCCTTCTTATCTCTTACTTGTCACAGATGGTGTGCCTAGTGATGTGAAGCAGCTCTCACTTTCCAGTAAGGACATTGTTGTTACTGAACGCACTTGACTCAGAACTCTGTGGTTTCATTACAAAAACTTGGCTGTAAAAGTGCTGACAGAAGACTAAACCACAGATATTTAAACCATCTAGGAGAGACATCTGTAGTATGACGCCGTGTGAAGTCACCCAATGGCGTTGGAGAAGGCTGCGGTTCTGATGTAGTGATATTAGGATGCTCAAAGTTTTCTGCTCCGACCAGCTCCAACTGAAGTCTCAGGTAAGCATCTCGGCTTTGAGTGAGCGAAGTGGGTGGGACCGAATCAAGACAACCAATCTAGTCTGCTCCAGTTATCCCAATGGGATCTCAAATGAATTTGCAGGGCCAGCTGATCTAAGATATGTGGATGTAACCAAGCACTCTCTCTTTCTTACACTCTCTCCTGAATACAAAATGACTTGTACAAATGTGGAATTATCAGATGAAGGGCAGGATGAGGCCGAGCAAATGAATCCCTGAGGAGGAGGAGGAGGAGGAGGAGGAGGAGGAGGT
>JAOYMU010000192.1:18931594-18945788 GCA_025802295.1 Psammodynastes pulverulentus
CCCCTTCCATTTAACTGTGTCTCATTGTCAGAGACTTCCTGGGCAAGTCTTTGCAGTTTTCTAGGCACGGTTTTTCAGAAGTGGTTTGCCCTTGCCTCCTTCCTAGGGTTGAGAGGGCGTGACTGACCCTTCCTAAGGTTGAGAGGGAGTGACTGGCCCAAGGCCTAAGGTGGGACTAGAACTCTCCCAGTTTCTAGCCTTAATGACTACACCAGACTGGTTCTCATCTTCACTTTAATTACATTTAATGAAATATAAATGAAATCATTTTTTCTGGCTCTACCGACTTTTTTTTTTATTGCTCCTATATTAAAGTTGCCAGATGTCCTGCTTTCCAAAGCGGGACATCATTGACCGGGGGAGAGGGGGAGCGCACATGCGCAGAAGGGTGGGGGCAAGCGTGGTGGAAGTGCATGCATGCGCAGAAGGGCAAGAGAGTTTAGGGGGAAATTTTTTATTATTATTATTTATTTTGAAAAATTGGGACTTTTAGACCACGTCCCGGGACATGGGACAGATTCCCCAAAAGCGGGACTGCCCCGCAAAAATTGGGATGTCTGGTCACCTTATCCTATCTATGTTTGGGACAGCAGCCCCCAACATGTTACACAAAGGCTTTTGCCTTAAAAAGAGTTCCCTGCCCCTTTTGATAAACTACAAAGTATCCTACCTTCTTCCGGACTAATCCTACCTGATTACGTCCTGTCCCTCTTTCCTGGTTATAACTTACTTCGCTGGGGTTTTCTTTTTCAAAGTCTAGAAGAAATATAGAATTCAGCCCCCACTCCAAGTTCCTAATTAGACTGCTACGACCCTCATATTAAAGAATAGTGAAGACAAACCATTATTATCCAGTTAAAATAATGAAGGTGTGTGCAACAAAGCAAATGGCATAATATTTTAGGATCTTCTGGTTTTCACACATTTGAATGGTGAGCCACCTGTACACATCACCTGTTAAATAAAAGTGTCCCTACCTAAATTTAGAATATGAATACATCAAATATTAAAAGAGAAGATTTTGGAGGGTGAATCAAGAGTAATAGGCTAGACTTTCAAACAATTTTTTTTTTGCTTTTCTTACATAAATTAGACATATTTGACATTTCCAATTTTTTTTTTTTGCAAAGTCAAACAGAAGAATAGGGAGTGACTGGCCCAATTTGACCTTATGTGGCTGGCCAGGATAGGAGGTAGAAAAGGAGGACTTCAGTGTATAAAAGTTATGACTTTGGTCTCTGTTGCTTGGCACTTAAATTGGAAAGCATTCTGTCCAGCTGGCATAATCCAGACCACACCCATTTCTCACAAAAAAATGAATCAGTGACAGTATCTCGTACACAGTCAAAATACATCCTGTTTATCTCTCAGATGTATGTGTTATCTGAAGAATGAAAGGAATGAAGGAAGTAAAGAAGGAAGTAAAGAAGGAAGTAAAGAAGGAAGTAAAGAAGGAACCCTTGGCTAGATTTAAAAAAATACATGTATTCAGGATTAGTTATGCCAGAATACAGATTATTGATCAGGGTAACAAATCACCTAAATGTCTACAGAGATTCTCAATCAACCATGTCATGGTTGTCCCCAAAGTGCTTTTTCCAAAAGGCAAGTGGACTTTCTTGTTTTTTCCCCCACTTTGAAAATGTTTCCTGTCTGTCTGTCTGTCCGTCCGTCTGTCCGTCCATCCATCTGTCCGTCCGTCCATCCATCCATCCATTTATTTAGCTTGCCTTGTGGTTTGAGGCAACTTTTGGAGGAAGTTCTGCTTCCGAATGACTTTTCTGCAGACCTAGAAATTAGACAAAGGTATGTCATTCATAAACGATCAAACTGCTCAGAGCACAAGAAGGAGATCAATCTGCTTCAATGCCATTCATTGTATATGCTAAGGGAGTTGTGTCGATTAATGGTATCTTTTGGGCCACTGCAGCCTGTGGTTTAAAACCACAGTTGTGGCTATGGAGTTCTGTTAATCAAGGAATAGTTGGATTTAGTCTGTATTAATTCCATACTCTCTCCATCCAGACAGCAGGTATATTTGCAATAGTAGGTTAGCTGAGCATTTCCAGTATATCTCTTCCCTGTTCTGAAATATCATAGGATGATATCCTTAGCTGGTTTGAATTCACTTTGGCAATTTACTAGGGAAAGTAGAAGAAGAAGAGGTTATTCACACGAGACTCAAGATGACTGTGACCATTAGGAAGAGAGTTGGCTATCTCCTTCTATCAAGGTTGGTCTATTTACTTTCTGTCTGATCAGTGTGATGAAATTACTATGGGAACGGCCAGATTTCTTTTCATTACATTTTAAATTTATAAGATCATTCATGGTTTTCGTTACAATTTTCCCTTACGACTTATTGCCACAAGATCCAAGGGAGCGGAGTTACAAGAGGCAAGAGGGCAGATGCAGCAATGTAGTTAAAGTCCCAACACTTTTGTCAGCTTCTGCTTTGCTAATAATGTCTATTAATTTATCTTTTATTTTTGGTATTGTACTTTTCATTGGGAAGAAATATCGCTTATTTATTTACGTAACTGGTTGCTGGACCATCATCTCCCCTTTATTTTTTGTATGCTCAGGATAGCATACCTACCTAATACATTTCTAACTACACCTATAACTTAATTTATACCTTCTCATCCCTCATTGAAAGCCACTACTATTTGTCATGTGAACATAACAAAAGACAGGTAAAAGCCAAAGTCACCTGTATCTGTAGCATTCCTTAAGCTACATGTGCTCCCTGAGCAGTGCCAAATGGGTAACAATGATCTGATGCAGCCATTTTGCCCTCCTGGGCCTCACAGCCATGACAAACAGAAGAGTATAAAATCAAATAGCCCTTTTGGGGACTTTGCATTTCACACATAGACTTTTGGCCCCCAATTAATCATCTATTAGCTCAACACTAAAAACCACAATTAATCAAAGCCATGATGGGCAGGGAAGGCTTAACTTTATTGGTTCTGCTGGTTATTGCTGTGGCCCAAGCAGAGAAGGCATGTTATGGACACTGTCTCACCTAAAGAATTTTGGACTGGCAGGGTCCAGGAAGGTCCTTTGGAATATCCTTCCTCCAAGGTGAGGCAAGCCTTCACTCTCCTGGCCTTTCAAAAGAGTTTAAAGACTTAATTCTGCTGGCTTTCGTGGGGCTTACAGAGGAGTATGCAACTCTACGGCTGGTTAGCATCTTGAAGGCTGTCCTCCTGCCTTTCTACCTTTTAATTTGTTCTACCCTTGGTTCACCTGGCTCCTTTATTGAGATATAATACTTTTATATGGTTTTTTAATGTTTTTAATTGTACACTGCTTAGAGTCACTTCGAGAGTGAGATGGGCAATCTCTAAATTTGATAAATGAAAAAAAATCAATCAATAAATAATAGGAGTACATAATAAAAAAGCACGAATGAACGAATGAAATGTATAAAAGAACAGGTATGTTGGGATCTTGTGAAACTGAAAGAATAAGTACACATAGCAAATAGAAATACTGATTTGTTTTTGAGGAGAAATTGAAGGAATTAATGAGAAATATGGGGTAATGAGAAGTTATAAATGTGGGTCAGACCATTTTTCAATGAAGAACCATTTTAGTGAAGGAGTTGGGGGAAAACTGACATGGAAGTGAAAGACGCAAGTAAAATTGAGTAACTATAAGAAGAAAACCTCTAGGAAAAGGTATTAGAAAATAAAATGGCAAATATAAAATATGATATTTGAGGGAATGAAGTGATAAGCTGTGCATGAGAAAAAGATAATGCATGCAAGTGAATAGTTTCTGCAAAAATGAGGAACAGAGAAAATATTGTATAATGTGTGTAGATAGATTGTTGCAAGGGATATAGTTAAAGAGCAAGGAATAGCTAAGATTGAGAGGTTCAGAAAAAATGCAGTTTTGATGGAAAAATGATTAGGAAGTGAGTGAAAAGAGTTAAACAAAGAGCCTCCAGTGGAATGAATGGAATTAAAAATAACAGCTATGAAATGGTTTGGGGTGAAACTGAACTGAGAGAATGCTGCAAGGAGTATTTTAGAGTTTTATGTGGGAATGATAGTAATACTATATGCCAAACCGTGGAATTGTTCAATATAAATGTTACTGTTCAATAAGAAAGTGATAGAAATGCTGCAAGAATACTGACGATAAGTAAGGTGATGGTATAGGTATTATCATTGGAGAAATGCCAAAATATGGATGTGGTTTGCATATGGAATGGTTGTGTGGCTGTGAAGATTGCATTTGTACCCAATGCCTGGGAGATCTGTGCAAAGAACATAGTAAGAACAAATGCACAAACTACAAGGCCATTGGATTGTTAAGTGTGTCTAAACAAGTGATTGGCAGATCTATGAATGAAAGAGTATGGAAAGTGACAGTGAGCAAATATAGAAGGATGCTGAATGAATTAAATTGAAAACAAAAATGTGTTATTAACCTGGAATATGTCCCAAAAGTGCTTTTCAAATGGAAACTGGACTTTGTTTTTCCTTCAAGACATTTTGCCTCTCATCCAAGAAGCTTCCTGGATGAGAATCAAAACATCTTCAAGGAAAAACAAAATCCAAGTGCCTTTTGAAAAAAGCACCTTTGGGACAACCATGACCTGGATGACTGAGAATCTCTATAAATCTGGAATATTGGGGGTGGGTGGGTTTGAAGTAATTTGATTATGTAGAGAGAATGAAACCGATGTTCTGAACCTCCTAAAGAGAGAAAAATGGTATCAATACCTTAGATCATCTTATTTTCAGTCTTTTAAAAACATTTGTGGCATTGCAGAAAGAACTTGGAGTATATAAAAGTGCTGACTGGCAAAATATTCAATAAAAACATGTGCAGATTACACAATTTGGATTAGAGATGTTAGCAAGCATCCGAAACGCCTAAATTATTATTATAATTGGAAAGAGTTTTGGAAGATTCAAAACCCAAGGTTTATTTTTATAGATAATTGGAAAGGATTATGAAGATTGATATTAGTGATCTTGCAAGAAAAATGGAATGAGGAGTTGGAAAGCAAGTTTTAATAAGTCAATGGACTAGACTTTTTAAAAATGTGAAATATGTACCTTTTGATCTTAAGAAGCATTGAGTTCTACAACAGAGTTTCTTTCAAGGCTACTAGATATTTCAAGTGAATAATGGCTGGATATCATGTTGAATATGTTAGAAATGTAAAATGGTGGAGGGACATTTGACACACATGCTGTGAGCTTGTCCCATGCTTGTCCCATTTGGGTTTTATATTCTTAAATGTATTAAGTATGGGGCTGGGAAGAGAAATGAGGAATACCGGTACTTTAATATATTAAAATATGTTGAACTATAAACCAGAAATATGGAACTTATGTGTATACAGTGTGAAGAACTCCAGATTTACTGAGCATGGACTATAACTAAAAAGATTGTTTTATTTCATTGGAAAGACTGTGCTACACCTAGTTGGGCCGATGATGTATACCCTCTCTACCCATGAATAGATCTTATATCAGTGAAGAGGAAAAAATGATCAATCTTTTTTGGTTAATGTATTGTTGAAAAGCTGAGTCATCACTTTTTTTTCTTTATTATATCTATACTCTACCACAGTGTTTCTCAATCTTGGCAACAAAATCTCAGGAGATGTGGAACAATATCTTGTCAGAACTTGTTATAGCACTGCTCAGGGATGTATCTTCCGAGGAAGAAGAAGGAGATGAAGTAAACTCAGAAGGACCCAATAGCTGCTATACTGTTGAAAGAGAGTTTCAGCGTTAGCAGGACCAGTGGCTCCTTTCTGACAGATCAAGTTCACAAGATCCTGTGCCTACATCCACTGATAAAAATTCAGCCCCTTAGTCCTAGGCAGAGATTTAATGAAGAATGAGAATCAGAGAGCTGGTCTTTACAGAAAGAGAGCTAGTCCAAGAAAGCATAAACAAGAGACTATTGTTTGATGAGTCTTAGCTGCTGTGCACAGGGTGGAGCGACTTAGTGTGACATACTCACTACTCAGTGTGAACATTCCCTTTGGGCCATGCTGAGAAATTGCTGGTCAGAAACTCACCTCTTGCCTGTGAATATCTCATTTTGCTGCATTTTGTTGCCTGAGGGAATATTTTCCCTCCCAGAAATTCAATTTTCAGGTTGCCTAATTTTTCCACCAAATGCACTGCTGGTTCATTATTACCATTCACCGGAGCATAGCATGCAGCCATCTCTAACTGTTATATACATTCATAAAAGATATAGCCATAGCCAAATTTCCTTTTCTTTTCATAGCTTTATTTATTTGGATTTCTTCTGCACACCATACAAAAATTGGCTCACTCCAAAAATAAATAAATAAATAATAATAATGGGTATGCATTTATGTATGCTGAGCTTAATTGGTGACCAGGATAAAAAAAAATCTTGATTTGAGCCAGAGTCTTCATTAAAAGTTTTTTTTTTAAACTGGAAGTCTACAGTTCTGTATTGCAATTAATTATACAAAAGGTAGCAATTTTCAGACAAAGAAATCATTATCATCTGGGGATCATCATTCTAATGTTCATTAACTTGGAAGTAGTCAATGGCAAACCATCTCAATACTTTACCAAAGAACAAACAAAATAATCTTGCACAACCATACTCAGGGCATCATTAGGAGTCAAGTCTGACTTGATGGAGGAGCTTCTTTTTAATCTGAGCAGTGAGCATGCTCAGTGCGATGCTTCTGCCTCTCAATGCAGGAATGCATGATTGGTCGGGCAGCTAGTGTGGTCTAGGCCCTTGTCAAAACGCAAAGAAAACTCCCCAATTCTTGATAAATGAAGGCATGCATAAAGAATTTCACTCTTTGGTAACCTGATTGCTATCTGGGAACCAAAACTTTGGGAGGACTCCAGAGGTGGTATTCAACAGGTTCTGACCAGTTCTGGAGAACTGGTAGCGGAAATTTGGAGTAGTTCAGAGAACTGGAAGTAACCTTCCCCCTGGAGTGGGGTGGGAATGGAGATTTTGCAGTATCCTTCCCCTGGAGTGGGGTGGGAATGGAGATTTTGCAGTATCCTTCCCCTGAAGTGGGGTGGGAATGGAGATTTTACAGTATCCTTCCCCTGACATGCCCACCAAGCCACACCACACCCACCAAGCCACGCCCACAGAACCAGTAGTAAAAAAATTTGAATTCCACCACTGGAGGACCCCTATTCTTAATTTCACTGCCAAGTGTTCTTCAGATAGTGGCATCTACAGCTTTTCACCAGAATTTTTTTCAGAGCAGGTACTGTAAATTCAGAAAAAAGCTAATAGTGTCAGTGACTCAGAAGGGCTACTGAAGCCATTAAATAAAACCAGATCCCCCATTTATAGTAAAAAAATATTGAATATATAAAGTGGATTGTGAGAAAATAACTTTTACAGTGATTAATCTATGATGAATCTCATATTCCATATTATGTCATAATAATTCTATAATAGTTCCATAAATAATTCCATAGAAGACCTGCATATTATGCAGGTCAGAAGGAGGGCTGAGAAGATTTCTGCAGACCTCTCACATCCTGAACGCAAATAGTTTCAACCCCTCTCTTCAGACTGCCACTATAGGACATTGCATGCCAAAACAACTAGACACCGGGACAGTTTTTTTCTTGTGCCTTCACTCTGCTGAACATGCTTAGATACAGAAAGAGAGACAGATGGGGACAGAAAGAGTCTATGTCAAAATGGAGGTCCTAGGGAGTAAACAGACTTTGAGAGGTCACAGAATTCTCAAGAAGTGCCAGACAACCCTCGATTCCAGCCAGAAAGTTGACTCTCCATTTTAGACACATAATTATTTAAACGATTGGTCATATTGATAATTTGAGGCAGAGTCTCACAGATTAGACATGCAGATGTTTTGGAGACTCAAATTCACATGAAGGCCATATCCAAATAACCTAACTTGTTCTTATTTCTTTTCATTTATCATCACAATTTCGCATAATATAACCATATGAAATATACAAAAAAATCAACATCGTAAAGCCTCTTCTTTCCTTTGCTCAGGGTGACATTTGCCTTTCTATTTGCTCTGTTTAGTTTCTTTCTCCCAATCCCAGCATGTTGCTTGACTCTGTCCCACCCATTCAAAAGTCTCTTGTAAGAGCCATTAATTAACTGATGTTAAGTTCACCCCAACTATAACAATAATCACATTTTATTGTGGATTTCTGCCTCCTCTTCCCATCATCTGCAATATTTAGAAATGTTTCTTGCTGTTGTGGCAAGTCTGATCCTGTTAATGATGGGTTTTTAGGCAAGGATGGGTTGCTAGGGATTTGCAGGGGTTCAGGTGATCCTCTAGCTAAGATTCTGTGCAGTTCGGTGAACCCCCCTCCCAAATCCCACTCCTGGCTGGCCCCACACACCCACCCTGCCCCTCCCAGGAGCCCCAGGTGGCTCGTTTTAGATGCAGGTAAATGCAGGGTGTGTGTGGAGACTCAGGGAGGGCAAAAAACAGGTCTCCCGAAAGTTCAGGAAGTCCAGAAATGGGCCTGTTTCTGGCTTCCAGAGAGCCTCCGGAGTTCGGGGAGGCCATTTTTGCCCTCTCAGAGACTCGAGGAAAGCCTCCAGAGCCCAGGGAGAGTGAAAACGCCCACCTGCCATGGTGCAGGAGGCTGACTAGGCCATGCCCACCATGGTCATGCCCACCCAGCAACCCAGCAGAGAACCCATTGCTAAAATTTTTGAAGCCCACCCCTGCTTTTAGGAAAATGGAAGCTTGTTTTCAGTTTATTGTAGTTCATTTAAAGGGATATTTTAGTAATGATGCTTGCTGTTCTTCCTCATCTTACTCTACAGGACTGATATTGGTTTAATGCTGATCTAGTAGGTTTTCCTCAGAATGAAGTCCTTCAAGACCTTGGCCTTGCAATGGGATTACACTTCTTCTTTCCGAGGAATTCAAATTAGAAGTGACATGGTATACAAAAGAAAACCACTCTCTTTTGACTTCCAAAATGCATGCAATAACGTTATCCAAAATTTTATATTTTTTAAAATAAACTTGGCTAAATATGGCTCCTCAGGTATTCCCCTAGATTTTAATTGATATTTTATGCCTGATGAATTCCTTCATGCAGTACAGATGCTAGCAGGCCATGGACTTGGTATGGTCAAAAGATTTGCCTTTTCTAGACTTCCCGGGAGTTCGAAGGCATTTTCCCAAGAATCTATGTCATGACATTTGACAGGGCTCAAAGGTTCTGTGTGTCTTGGCGATGCCATGTTTGCTTAAGTTGGTCCTGAATAATATTTTCCACTGATGGTGTCATTGCTGGAAAATCCCCATTCCTTTTTATTGAGGTGCTTTTTTTCTTCTTCTGAGTTTGCATTTATTTCATCGTACATCAAATTTTGATTCCGGTATGGCTTTAAAAAAACCCCCCAAACCCTGAAGATATAGTTCCCACATGCCAGAGGGATGTGTACTAATCTGCTGCAGCAATTAATCAATAAAAAATTAAAGGGAAAAATGTGTTTTTGAAGATTTATTGTCACATAAGCTTTCACACTCTGATGCTGTTTCATCAGCTGAAAAAAATTACAGACTACAAGTGTTATATAGACAAAGAGATCTTTCCCCAAAATAATAAGTCTAAAAGGCTATGAAATGAAAGCATTCAGAGAGATTTGTGACTCATATGAATAATGACTCTTTATCATAGGTGTAATTGGCACTATTAAAGTCATCCTCAGCTTATTATGCATATTTAACATACCAGTAGGAGAAAAATCCACCACACCCAGAATAAATTAGTTGCATTGTATTTCAGTAAAGTCTATCAGGTTGTTCTGATGATCAATTTCAATCCCATTGTTTCAATAGTATTTTCTATTCCAGGCAAGGAGATGTGGTTAGGCTGGCTAATCTGTGGGTTCAGTTAGAAACATCTCATCTTTGCTATAGTATTATGCAGGAGAGCAAAACATGCATAATTTAGGAGTGATGTATTTTGCATTTTGAAAATTAATTTTGTAGCTCCATGCATAACAAAACCAAAGTTTCAAATAATCCTTGGGGCGACTACAAATAAGATTCACTTATCTCCAAGGCTTTTGTAGCATTCCTATTAAAACAAAATGTGTGTTTATACATTCAGAAGCATATTTCACATTTGTCTCTGGTAGATAAAGCTATGCTTTTTCTGTCTGCCAGCTCTTCATTCATTATGCCATGCACATTTTTTTTGGGGTGCTTCTACAATTTGATGTTTATTGACCATTTCAAAATATTGATAAAACTATCTCCTACATAATTGAACGAATCCTTATTAAGTTCTTTCTTTTTTTGTTGTTGCTATTGTTTCTTTTATTGTTGATGTTAGAGTCTTGGCCAAAGAAAGACAATTGATTAAAAACAAGTACTTGGCTGCTATAAATGGCAATGAACTCTCTTTCAGCTGTGATATGCAGATATATGGAATATAGACTAGCTTAAAAATCTATTAAAAGACCAAGAAGGAGGGAGGGGGGCAGTAAAGGTTACTCATTTCTCCATAAATGGGATTTTAAAAATTCATTACATTATGATTTTTTTCAGATGCATTCATCTTCAATCTTTATTAAAAATCATTTCATTCACTATTATTTATTTCCTATTTTTACATTTAATATTAGTTATCTTTGGCAGAAGCAATGTTTTTTTTTCTTTGACATGTATTGTAGAAATGATCATATGTATACCCTATTATTTTATAATGTAAAACTGATGGTGAATATACTTATATATATATTTAAAAATAAGCATTTGGTAAACACAACAGACATCATGTCTTTTTATGTCTCTCTGTCCAAAAAAGTAATAATTCCCTCTTTAATAACCATCAAAGGTCAAATAATATTGCAAAGTTTTAATATAACAATGTGTTGTATTACAGAGGTTCAATCAAGAAGAGCACTCATTCCAACAGACTCCAATGAATGAATAAATTGGCTAGACAAACATTTTTTCTGCTGTTTATTCTCTCAACTTTCTTTTTAGACATGTTGTTTTTGTTGTTGTTGTTGTGGCTATATGCTACTGAATCTCGATGACTTCCAATCTCTCCTATTTAAACACACAAAATGTATCAATCAGTGCTTCTATCTAGCCACCCAAGCTAATAACCCACTGAGAGATAATCTTGTTTGAAAGAAGTTTAAAGCCTATGAGGCTTGCAAGCATCCCATTTATTGTTATTTATCGAATTATTTATAAGCCAACTTTCAAAGCTCCAAAAAGGATCCCAGCATTATTAATACATAAATTGAAAAAAAAATCCTATGTACTCCCACCTTAGAACTGTACTACCAACTTTTATACAGACAAAATAGGAATATATAGGAATATACAATATATGTAGACCCAGATGCACGTAGAAACATGGCTGAGCTTCCCAGCATTCCTCACTAGTCAAAGTTGCCATGGTCAAAGCAAACAAACAAACAAAGAAACAAAAAAACACCAAACCCTGGTTTATTATTTTCTAAAAGCTCACCCATCTGTACCAGTTACAGATGGGTCATACAGCATAAGGATCACTACATTGTACCTGTCTGCCTCCCAGGGGCAAAAAAGCGCCTGTAGACCTATAAGCTTGGAATGCAAATAGACGAATGGACTCATGCTCCTCTTTGTAATTTCTAATAATGAGCTCAAGTTCTATCTCGTTTAGAGAATGTGCACTTTAAAACAAGTTTTGATGAAAAGGAAGGTAAAGCGGAGCTGAACTGAACTCCTAGAGCAACACTGAACAATCCGTGGAGTTTTCTTTGGCGGCAAGGGGAGGTGTGTCACATTCCTTCTTCTAATAATACCTAGGAAACCCCACACTGTACAGTAAGCTTGAAAGTCAAAAGATGTGCCTTCTACAGGCATGCCTTTTGAGTTTCTAGCTTAGTGTACAGCGTGGGGTTTCCTAGGTATTATTATTATGGTTGGTCGCACAGCCAGATAGTCAGACTGGATTTGGTATTTTAATTCACCTGTTAAGTCCTTGCCAAGGATGTGGGATAAGCAAATGTTGATGTTTTATGGTGTATCATCTCAGAATGTAAGCTCCTTGTAAAGCTACCTTTTGCAATTGACTGGTGGAGAATTTGTCAATGCTGATGATGTTCAAATGGTGCTTCAGTTATTTTGGGAGTGCACTGAAGGCACCCATCCCACCTTTATTTTGTACATTTCAAGATGCTCTACTCATCACTTCCACCTCCTATTTTTCCTGCAACAGCTCTGTGAGTAAGGTGGGCTGGGAGAGAGCAATGGCCCAAACCTTTCAGCCAGCATTCATGCCTCAGGGAGGATCAGAGCTCACAATCTTCCAGTTTCTAGTCTACTTCCTTACCCACTACACCAGATGGTCTTCCTTATTTAAGGACTGTCCTGATCTGACACCGCCTATCTTTCTTAAGAACAGTCAAGCTCAGTTAAGTGCTGCCACCTGTTGTAGCTATAAACCTGGCAGGCAAGCAGATATATCAAAATGAAAATAAGTGAGGTGAAAGCCAAGGTGTGATGCTTATCAGGATCCTGCTGTCACTTTCCTCAACAAAGCATTTTCTTCTGCATAACTAGCACTATGCACAATGGTCAGGGCGAATATTATTTTGCCTAAGATTATCAGTTTCCTGGGCATCATAAATAGAGAGTTGGACAAAGCATTTGTTTTAATGTCTATCAAGAGTGCTCAGGCTGCATGCAGTATGTAGCAGTGGCTGTGTACACAAGATTTCCCCCTGCCCTGCTCATAGACATACATACCTCATTTGCAGATTCTAGGGATACAAGTCCCTCTCCCTTTTGATTCTCTTACTCTAAAGCTTGTAGGCTTTTGCTTAGCCAAAGGGAGGTGGCAACAGGGAATGGAAACAGTATAGGAGATCTGGGGATGTGGGGTTCATTGGTTGGCAATATACTTTCTTTCACATTAGTTATTTTCATGCTTGATGGGGGTGTTGGGAGGCAATAAATTTGCATGTTAATTAAGTATTTGGTTTTATTTTTTGATAGAACTACAAATAGCAATTAAATCAATACTCTATGTATGTTGATCACATCCATTTCTCTAAGAATTCTCTCTCTGTGTGTGTGTGTCTCTCTGTTTTTTTCTAATCTGTTTTCTTCTGAAATTTATATTGCAAAAAAATGTAAAAGTTGAAGCAGAAAACAACTTCTGACCAGGACCAAGGGGTGAGGGCTTAGAATGGATTGCTTGCTTGTTGGCTGACTGGGGAATTCCAGTAGGTGAAGTTGCTGAAATTGAGAGACATTGCCCTAGAAGAAACTTGATTCAGTCCATTTCCAGTCCATTTGACCAGCTTTGACCAGCTTCTCCTCCTGCACTAGATTTGTTCCATGGTTTTTCAGAAAGTTATCCAGCTGACCTCATTGACAATCTGAGTTGTGAACCCTTTTAAACAATTTCTTTCTAAATTTCTGTTGGGTTGGAAATAATAAAAAGGTAACTGGGTTGAATTAATCAGGGAGTTTCTTGAACTTATAATTCTTTAACATTTCAGCCTATGTAGCAAAATCATCATTCGCTCAAGAGTTGTGTCCTTTGTGAAAAGAGCACTGAATCTTTTCCAAGGTTGACTAGACAATGCGGAAGGGATTCAACTGGAATTGCTTCTCTGCCACCCCACATTAATCTGTTTTGATGGCCAATTTAGTTTAAATTAAAATAATCTCAATTTTACACAGGCTTACACTTTTTAAGATAAACTATTAAGATAAAATGTGCAAAGTTTTATTTATATGCTCTGTGATACTACTTTCCTTCATATTTTTACCTCCCATAATTCAGTCCATTTCTAATGCTTTTATATGCAAATATAAGATGGCAATTCTAGTAAAAATCATCTCAGAAAGCAAAGATGCATGAAATGTTTGACAGCCCCTGCTGACTTCAGTGATAAAATGTGACAGAGGATATGGATCAATATAAAATCATTTTAATTTTTTTAATTGCTATATGTTCATAGACCGAAATTGCAGTAGTTTCATATTAAGTACTGAAATATTTTCAGCATAATCCATAAGACTTCTGTAAAAATCTTCAAAAATCTTTTTTCCTTCTGCATTGAATTAACTAATCACATTGACTGTTAGATGAAAAAGATGAAAAAATCTGAAATCTTTTTCGTAAATTTTTCCTGGTGCTCTTTGGGCTTGTCATAAATTTGTAACACA
>JAOYMU010000192.1:19070408-19084741 GCA_025802295.1 Psammodynastes pulverulentus
GGATGTCATATGGCCATAGTATAAGAATTGCTCCCTTGGCAAAGTGGCATTGGCTTTCAAAGAAATGTGTTGTGTAAACATTTGAAAACCTGAAAGTTGAAGTAAACAAATGTTTCAAGTATCCACAGAAAGAATTCAGCTGAGGAACAGAGGCTAATTCTGGACCTTTCCAAAACAGTGTAGAGAGAATGGGAGAAGATAAGAGGATTGATCCCACAAGCATGGCAACAGATGGCATTCTTTCTTTGCATCAATGGTCAAGATCTTTATAGATTTGGAGGGGGGAAAAGTTTATTTCTCATCCAAGCTTTTAGGCGATGCTCATGTCAACCCGCTGAGACTTCAGCTTTTCATCACTAACCTTTGGGGAATACTTTTCATTTTCCCTGGAAGAGGAAGTCTCCACATGCCACAAAGAAGGAAGAAAGAATGAACACAAGATAGAGTTGGGTACCTCCGCTTAATGACCAGCACTATATTCACAACCTCATTTGGTTTTGTTCCCACTGTGTGCTTGAATGCTGCCGATGAGAAGGAATTAATTTTATTGAGGGCAACTCAATGAATTAAATGGGGGGAAAGAAGTCTTGCTCAGTTGGGTGGAAACATCTTGGCAGACGGCACAGCAGCCGGTCGGATTCAAAACTCTTTATATCTCTGGCAGCACGAGGGGCCAGGAGGGGTCCGATTGCAGATAAGCTGTAGGGCAACTTATTCCAAGGCTCTTCGAAACAACAGAGGCACGCAGCGATCTCGTCTTTTGATTCTTGACCAAGCTTTTCTTTCTTATACCAAGATGCTCTAAATCTGTTCATGAAGCCCACATCCTCTCCCCGCACTTCGATTCAACAAAACACCCAATAAAAAACTAATTGTTCCATGGTGAATTGGAGAAGAAGAAAAGGTGTTCGGCATAATGTTATGGTCGTGGAAAGCCTCTTTGCATTGTAACCATCTGGTGCGCCGCAGTCGCCATGAATGGAATAATAGAGTCCCAAATAAGTCCTTTTGGGCCTACAAAACAGTTTTCTCACCCGCATTGGTATCCTTCACAGCAGAAGTGGCCCCGTCATTTCACACTGCATCTGTACCTTCCTTTGATGGAGTGCAGAGCTACCAATAAGTTACTATATACTTAATTAAGCCCACATAATTCTCTTCAAATGAGCAGAAAAGAGGGCGAGCCGGCCAATAGAAGGAGAGAAAAGGCTTGCAAATGAGGCTTGAGGGGGCCGGCAGTGATTGAGATGGATAGCCATCCCATGCCACCATAGTTTCCTGCCACACAGAGGGAAATGCTGCAAAAGAATTAGACAGCTCAACAGCTGTTTATAATCCTACACAAGAAGGGGGGAAGCAGCCTTCTCCTTGAAGTGATTGCAGTCCTTTTGTGGCCTAATCTTGCTTTTCAGAAAGTGTTACAATCCATTTGCTTAGATTTCTATAAGGTGCTCTGTTTTCAAGGCCTCATTAAAAGTCCTTTAAGAAACCAGGGGGGGATTGACTCTATGGTCTTTGTTTGCATTCTGAAGCAGGTTCAAGAGGCTTCAAATGTGTGTGAGGAGACTTTAATAGCAGACCTACAGCTGTAGGAGGGAAAAGGAGCATTTAATTTATGTTGTAATCAAGCAATAGATACACACGGAAAAGCTAGAAGAAGAGCATAAACTGTGACTTTAGCAGCATCTCATGGCTGACAGGGCCTATTAAAAATACTGAGAAACCAACATTTCAAAATCCTTTTTAAAAAAAACAAAAAACTTTAAATACAGAAAGACTATCTCCTTCTTTTTTTCCATTCTCCGATGTGGGATCCAGTCAAGCAGCTGCTACTTCACCAATGAGATTTATCATTTGATGATATACCCCACTTTTTAAAAAAAAAAAGCACACGCACTACTGTTTTCTAAATGATTTTTGGCAGTATTCGACTAGAATTCAACCACAGAAATTAACGATTTAGTCATTGCCAAATGATTGAGTCTACCCAGTAAGGGACTTTTCGACAGTTTAGATGGGACACCACAGAGATTCTCATCAAAGATTAGAAAGTAGCATTTTTTTAAATGTCACTGATTCACTAAAAATCAATTGGATTTTAGCTAGTCATGGCTAAGAGCCGTGCCACTGCTTTGAATGGGACTCAGCACAGATAGCCTGATAGTTGATATTCTATAAATACATATCATAAATATTTTTATCAAGATACCAGCGGAGATACGAAACTATGAAAAAATATACATATTACTTAATAAAGTCAAAATGTGTGTTAAGAGATCAATCCAACATAAAGCTCAAAAAACAAGTAGTACAATAAGAGTCTTTTTTTGTGTTCTTTGAAGCATAAAGGTTTGTAATAGATGATTTCTTTGTCCGTAACACATGGATGGACGATCCTTTAGCTTCTAGGTTGATGCAGCAATGGGTGGTAGATTAATAACCATATGGTGATAATAAGCATCGATGACATCAGCCATAAATTAGGCTTGGGTTCCCACTCTACATTTTCTATTATACAATACAAGCTCTCTTTTTCTCTTCCCTCACCCCATTTCCCTCTCATACAAACATATTATTTCACAGACATACACAAAGCCCTCAATTCTCAGCATGTAGAGATGGTAAGTTTTAAATCTTTTCTCCCAACGCGGGGAAATTCCATCACTCATCCAATCCCATCAACAATTACCAGTTGATTGCCAAGCACCAGGGAAATCAGACGATCCAGGCAGTTCAAATGGGTATAAGATTTATTGCAAGCTTAAGCTCTCTACAGGAATCTGAACAGTCCAAGCAAATTGACGGAAGATAAGTGTTAATGGAATTCAAGGTGAGCTGGATTTAAATCTCTTGTGGGCATGAATGGATTCATGACTGATAATGTGTTTGACCCCTCCCTCAGGCTCAGCATGGTCATGTCCTATATCAGGGGTGTCAAACTCAATTTCAGTGAAAGCCACATCAGGGCTGTGGTTGACCTCAGGGGGGCGGGGTGTGTGGCCGACTGGGTGGGTGTGGCAAACTGGGTGGGCATGGCCAGCTTGATGCTTGACTCCCCAAACTGCTGGCATGTTTCCTCTTAGCACTGGGTGGACTGGGCCAAAAGTCATGCTGACCAGATGTTTCCTCTTTGCATTGGGGGGACTGAGCCGAAGTGACATGGGCCAGCCCCTTACACTTTCCAGGATGGCCAGGTGGGCCATGATCCAACCATATCATGGGCTGGATCTGGTCCGCGGGCCTTGTGTTTGACACCCCTGTCCTACATCGATGAGCATGTTGAAACAATGGAGTAATGCAATGATCAGCATACTTCGTTGATTCTTAGCACTAACAATTTGGGAAGAATGTGGCATACCTTGGTTCTTTCCATCACATTGCCCAGCAAAGTGAAATTGGAAGCAGAACAGCAAGATGTTAGTTGATCCCCATTGCAACTATCTTCAGTTCTAGCCAGTTAATGACAATGGTATAAATAAATGGTCATGGAGCTGGTTAGGCCTGCAAGCCACACTAGAATTGGCCAGTCCTAAGTATCCTGCATTTTGACAGTAGGTACAATATTCATGAGGGGGGGAAATGGACATTAAAGGATACCAGCAGTGCTATATGTGTCAAAGATGTTCTTGGTAATGTTGCATCCTGGACTGTGTTCTACTTTATCACTGGTAAAGAAAGCAAGTATATCACTTTTGTAAAAGAACAATGCCCATTGTGGAATGCTTTCTTCAAGCCATCAGGATAGTTTCCATGTCTGACTTTTTAATAATTCTGCATGGTAGAATTATGAAACATGAAACTCTGACAATACTGCTTCGAGAAACCTGTTGTCTTATGGCACAGTTCAACAATAACAAATAGATCAACTAATTTTAAGAGACAAAATGCAGGCTAGAAGTAAAGGACAAGCTATTTTCATCTTTCTTACTGGACTGGCATTAGTATCTTAGCTCACTGTTGGCAATAGAATATAGCTCTTCCTCCTTAAATTTAGATAGTTAGTGGATGTTAGGCATCACTTAAGCTCTCCCCTGTCCCACACTTCCTCCACTAAGGAATGACCTAGTATGACCTGCTCTACTGGTCACCATCTTGTTTAGAGACCCTGGGAACAAATTTCTACCTCATTTTACCTCAACAGGATGAGGTAAAAACTGAGAGGGAATTTTTAATTTATTGGCGGCGTGGGGGGTACATGAAAATCAACAAACTGCAGAAAAAACATATCCTCATGATACATTCAGTTCAACCAAGGAGAATTATGAAAAGGGAGAAATGTGGGTTTTTTTTTATCTTTTTCAATGTTTATCTGAAACATAAAGGAATGATATGCTGTTGTTAATATTTTACTTGCCTGAAGAACCAAAGGCGTAAATCTCAGGAGGCCTTGAAGATGTTTTGGGTGAACAAGTGGAGAAAAAAGATTCCAAAAGTGCTCCAAGGGTCACTTCACAGATACAACTTGCCCCTCATTTGTTTATCTAAATGCTGACAAATTGCAGCATTTGAACAACATATCTTTGGTCCTGAACTTCATTTGCATGGTCTGCCCTCTGTCATTGAGCTGATAATGAGGCTAAACATAAAGCCCACATTCAGTGCCACAAAGGAGTCTGGCAGTATGAATACCAAATGGGAGAATTAGGTGTTTTTATGGGAGAGAATACCATTGTGTTGTGCCTTGCCTTTTTTTATCTCCCCTTCTGCTATTTTCAGACCTTTCCTGTAAGCTGTTGCTGCCACTTTCTCTTGTGATTTTCCCTTTTTGTGCTTCTATAGCAGTGATGAGGGAGATAAATTTGAGGAAGTGACTAGAAGCCACCCAGGTTTTTGTGGCAGTGGAAAAATAGGGAAGGGGNNNGGAAGGGGAAGGGGAAGGGAGGGGCAGAGGGGAGGGGAGAGGAGAGATTAGCACAGAACAGATGAAATTGCCTTCATAAATTCTTCGTAATCAATAGCCATTCCCTTGTGCAAACAGAAGACTCTACTGTCACCTGGGAACTCTTTGACAGAGAGAAAACAAGCATTTCTCTGTATCAGAAGCATCTCGTGTTCTTTCTGATTAGTATGAGTTTCAGGAAAGGTACCTTTTTAAAGGCTGCTCATGTGGTGGATCAAATTAACACTTCATTTATGCTTCTGTGACAGAGGCAGTGCTTGAGAAAGGCTGGGGACTGGCTTGGCAGGATTTCCCACATGCCATTCCAATATTGTCCTCTGGTTCTGCTCTTTCCCATGTTCTCTACTTTTCATTTTGTTAGAGGAGCATGTAGCATACTGTAGTTTTCAATTCACATTTCAATTTTCATAAAAGCAAACGATGCCCAGTGGCACACATGCCCATTGATAAAATCACTGCAAAGGGAATAATATATGCTTGGGCAGCCACATCATAATTCCTAATTTGCACAATGGTTTAAGCAGTGTGCAGAGAGGCATTATTAATATGCATTGGGTATATAACAAACATTAAACATAACATGTATTCTGAACAAACATTGCTATTTGAACAAATACTGGATGAGTTGGAATTCAGTATAGATAAATGATAGGAGGTAGATGATCGATGATAGATAGGAGATAGATGAATGATAGATAGCTAGATAACTAGGTGGGTAGATGGATGGATGGATGGATGGATGGATGGACGGACGGACGGACGGACGGACAGACAGACAGACAGACAGACAGACAGACAGACAGACATCCACTCTGAAATTTACATGTCTTATCTACATTTTTCCTGACTGAACAGGTTTCTTTTTGAAGACAGTTTATTCATTTGTGGACATCATTGGATCTCCTATTTTCATTCTTCTGTGATACTGTCAAAAATCAAGGTGCAACCGTTGATATTTTGTCCTAAGGGGAAGTGGGTGGGAAAAATAGGAATCCAAGCCAAATAAAATGTCAAAGAAGGTGAAACTGGCTGAGAACGTTTGGCAGGGCTTCCATCATTGGTAGCAGCGATAGTGGGAATTTTGACTGTCATCGCTTTCATAGCAATCTTGACTGCTATTTTTCTCTCTCTAAACTGATCTGGATTTTGGATGGAAAAGAGATGGACATCAGGAAAGGGGAAGGGATGCTACAGGAAGAGTTTGTTTCCTGTTACTTTTAAGGGGCCAAAGAAGCATAGTCTTCAGATAAGTGGAATAAGTTGTTAATGAAAATCAATATTTTGGTGAAAAGTTAAGTCCAATTTTAAATATGCAAAATCTATCATGAGATTCAAGAGGCTAAAAACAGTGCTCATAAGATTTAAAATGTAAGATTAGGTCATATTCAGAATGAAACTTGAAACCACAATTCTTCTGCAAATGGTTCTCAACGCTGTGTTAACATGTGATATTGAATCTTGATATAATCATAACTAAAATTCCTACTTTAATTTTGCAGTTATTCTGCTTTTCTTTATTTTTACACCATCCAGCCTATTTTAGGGTCAGGTTGCAGAACATATCACAGCCTTGATACAATTAAAAGGAAAAAAATGCTTCAATTTAGTACCATAGTTAGTATTATATGTTGCTTTTTAAAAAAAAATGACAAGGAACTGATCTTTTTTTCTTCAATAGAGTTTTAGGTTTGCATATTTGCATTTTCCATGTGTAGAACTTTTGCAAAATATATTCTTGAATGATTTGGTTTCACAGTATTACCTGAAGTTATTGTTTACCTGAGGAAGAGCCACGTTATTGGAAATGAATGAATGAACGAACAAACGAATGAATGAATGAATGAATGAATGAATGAAATCTGCCATTTGATTTGATTACTCTGGAATGGATGCAGATTTGCACAATCCACCAAAATAATGTCAATCATAGCACAGAAAGGCTTCTTCTTCAGTAATTAAAAATATGTGCAAAATACTTGAGAACAAGACTGCATGTTTTTGGAAGTCATAAATAAAAAGGAATAGTTATATTTAAAAACCCTCCTTTGAAAAGACACAGGACACTCGTATACGCTCCCCATCTTGTTCCTTCTCTATCAGTGATCAATTTCTTGTTCCTCTTCCTTAAGGCTATATTGGGCTATAGTGTCCTAGCCTCAAAACTGTCCAGACTGGAGAAAAACAACATTAATCCATCACTCTTTGGATCTTCAGCAGCAGGTATGTTTATATGCCATTTTGTTTGCTTTCAGAACTACAGCATTTTCAGTTCCGCTTCAGGAATGATAACGATATGGCTGGCTAGATACTCCTGAAACATAATTCTCGGTGGCCCTTGTCATTAATCAGGCCTGGATGAAGAGGCTAAGAGAAGTAATTCACCAACATCCCGACTGCCGGAGGTTCTTCACCTCAAATCAGTGGAGACATCAACTCCATTGATTTAAATAGAGGGGGGGGGAAATAACCTAGTTTCAAAGTGGTTTGCTGTGGCAATTATCTGTTTTTTTGTGAGAGCATGTTTTCTCCCTTGGATACCCATGGCAGTAAATACTCAAATGAAGCAGTCATAAAGTCGAATGGTTTTTAAGATCGCTTCCCTCATGTTTGTGTACCTTGAATTCAACAGAGTACCTTGAAATGGGCATCTGACTGTGGAATGAGAAATCTAATCACTGCTCTGTCATGAAAAGAGAATTTTGCTCAACGGGAAACCTTACCTGGCTGACTCACACAAGCCATCCGAATCACAGCTTTCTTGTGAAAGAAGAATGGAATGGAGAGAGAATGGGCCTTTTGTTTTCATGCTGCATGGGTTACCTTCACAATATCTGCCTGTGGAAAGCCAGGACATAAACCAACTTATCCATAATTAAGAACACCTCAGGGCTCTTATTCAAAACGCTCAGTAATCATTGTGAAGGCAGTACCATCAAAGTGATTTTTGATGGAGGATAATTAGATTGAGTTACACGAGCAGGAATTTTAACTCCCTCAAGGATGCAATTTTCTTTTTGTGGGTCACAGTGGGAAGACATTATGGAAAAACAAATCTTTCCCGCTTTCTTCTTTGTTTGTTTTCTCTTTTACTTTTATAAATGCCCACAAAACACAAACAGAATTTCCCAAGCACCTCATGTATAGATTTTATCCATTTCCTTTACTACCCATGTAAATGGGTCAAATTTCCATTGTCACCCCAGGCTGCATTATTGGCCCACCAGTGCCAGAACAAGCTGGCATTTTAATTAATCGGGTTTATGAGAGATCAATGAATTCCACTGGGTGCCAAGTAAAAAAAAAAGTTGCTTTTGATGCATTTCACACCTTACTAACTAAAATGTGAAAGTTTGCCTGGTAAATGTGGGGTGCAACTTTATCAACTCATTTTCTAATCACAGAAAATCAGAATGAAAATACCAGCATGGGTTTGGTGTCTGTTGTTCCTCTTTATTTTCACAAAGAGACCACCAGCCTCTGCACATATGTTAAGAGTTAGAATAATGTACCACTAGATGGCATTGAAGAATATGTAGAATACATCCAACCATTAAAGCTTCTTAAGTTCCCTATAGTTCATTTTCTGGAAACGATCCCAAAATATATAATTTGCTTTCTGGTCCACATCTGACTCCCATACGCCTTGTCCATGTTATAAGATGAGGTAATCCAGGCCTGATTCCAGATTCCGCCCCCTCCCCTTGATCCTAGTGATGGGGATTTAGGCCCTCCTCAGCTCCTACTGCTTAAGCGCTAAGCAGAAAACGACAATAAGGAAAGGAGCAGAGGAAGGAGGAGGTTCGTCGTGCTAAATTGTACAGTTTACAACAACAAAACTGATTTCCAAAACGATTTCACTTAGTCTGTTTGCCAACAAACTCAACCAACAGCGCTTTCTCTACAATGGTGAAACTGTTTAATTGAAGGGGTGTATTTGCAGAGAACAGTTTCATATTTCACGACTCAGTGTGTCAGAGAGTCAATGTTGGCACAAGGCAGTGAGTGACTTCACAATCCAGCCCTGCGCTTTATAGGATACTAGAATTCTGGCAGGTAATTGTCCTTGGAATACATGAAGAAAGAGAAAACACAGCTCCGTTATTTCACATCAGTCATTAGAAACCCACAGATGAGTCCTCCTTATACCTCTGTGTGGCAAGAGGAAGGGAAATGTTGTCCTAAGCGGATTTTTTTTTTAAAGAAAGCTTTATATTTTGTAAACAAATCCATCTGGAATTACTAAACTTTTCCAAGTCAGACCAGGCGCTTGCCACCTCCACATCCCCCTGCTTGCCTGAAAAGCTTCCAGCTGCAACCATTGATTTCCATTGCTCTGCAGTGTTGGGATATGATTACACCACCTCTGGGCCAAAACAGAACACAATCACTCACTCTGAGTCACTATATAAGCTGAAGTATGTGATTTATTAAACCACAAAAAATAGGTTACATTAACACTACGAGTCTAACTTGAAGCCACAGGAGGAGTAACATCCAGAGTTAAACTCTGCTTTCTAGACTGCATGTTCAGATTTGTAAGCTCCGAAATATCAGTGCATTAGGTGGATCCCCTTAGTATGTAGTAAGCTGTGAAAAAGACAGAGAGATGCTATGCTTTAAAAAAATGGAAAAGGGATGATTTGCTCAATGTTTAGGATGTTTTACACAAACTGAAACTGCTTAATGTTATTTTCCTGCAGAGATGACCTGAACTCAAACTCTAGATTCATATCCATTTCCATAGAACAAAATCCTCAAAGTCTTACAACACCATTAGGACAGGCTAATCACTTTCCCTTTCTGTAACATTTCCATTTTTTTTTTTACATATCTAAAAATCTGTACTTACTCTTTTATGCAGTGTTTCATAATATGTGAAGTTTGGGCAATCATTTTCCCAGGATATAAGATTCCCCCCTTAAATATTATATTTTCTCATATAAATATTCTGATAGGCAATTGTCCACATAGGCGTACAAATACTTTTGTATGCTTAAAAAAAAAACCAAAGCAAAGGTTGAAAGTTTTGTGTTTGTGGTTGTCCGTTCTTAAATTAGGAAATTTGGGAGAGTTCATAATAAATTCTGAACTGCCAAAACTTGCTTTGTGGGCCATTCCATCTTGGCTCCCAACTTCATCAGCACACGATACATTTCAGTTTGCTTGTTCTTTGATGTCACTCAGACTATGCGTTATATGTTACAGAAGCTTCTCTAGGAAATTGATAGGTATTGTTCTTTTTTCTGCCACACATGTTATGTTGTCAAAGATGTAGGAGATGATCAGGCTGAGCCTGAGGGCGGAGTCAAATGTATCATCAGTTTGAAGTTTCTACATCCCCGTAAGAGAACTAAGACCAGCCCCTCTTGAAGTCCATTGACTCTTATCTGGCACCAATTTAGTAGTTCAGATTCTTGTATACAGGTGGCATGAAATAAACTTGTACTTCTGAACTTTATTCCTGGCTCCTGACTTCTTGCACCTGACAAATATGAGGTTCACACCCATTTTTCCTTTTCTGTAAAACAAACTGGGGGAGGGGGGCATTTTGCAGTATCCAGTGCCTGTCTGTCTGTCTGTCTGTCTGTCTGTCTGTCTGTCTGTCTTTAAACTTCTAACACATTTTTTAGAAAGTTAAAGAGACAAACCGCAAAATAAGACAAACACTTTTTAAGATGCAAAGCCCATCCCTTTGCAAAAGAATGAACAATTACAGAAATGAAATAGCATGAGCAACAAACAATTATACCAGCTGATATGATTTCTTCTCATCACTTAAAAAAATACCTCATGTAATCTATTTAGCTTTACTTTTGAGGAGGCATAACTGAGGGCAGGCTGCAGCCTGCTGTATTAATTCAAACACATCCCAGCTCTGCAAATTGCAATGGAGCATTCCTTGAAGCACAGAAGGGGCCCAGAATGCCTCCATTCAAGAAGAGTGAGCGAGAGAAGGAGGGAGGAAGAGAAAGAGAGACAGATGGCAATAGGGCTTTAAAAGGATCTCCTTTGGGATTTCAACAAGTGAAAAGGCTTAGCGATCTTCAGAGGGTAGCCTTTTCAAAGCCAGGTGGCTAGTTTACTCCTTCATCCCAATCTCTATTTATCAGACATTTTGGGGGTGTTACCTGAGCCTTTTAGATAAACAAGGTTGCTTTGTGTGCGGATTGTTCCCAGCAAAGAATACAGCAGCCCTTTGAAGTTCTTCTGGCTTATTGTGTGAAGGCTCCAATAGGGCTCTTCAGTGTCTTTCCTGGTCCAGGAATTGCTATTGTTGACAGTGGGTTTGCCTCGTATAAGTGCCTCCACACTCAGCAATAGAGCCATTGGTTTACAGTAACAGAATCTGGGTAGATAGATTAGACCTAATCAAATCAACCTTGTTGCTCTATTGCTCCTTAAGCATGAGACTCAGAAGTTACAGTCAGCCTAACAATCATTCTTGAGGAACGATTATGGGGTGAGGCAGAGAGGAAATCTTGAAAACAAAATGTCCCTAGAAAACCATAATTTCTGTTGCTGGAAAATTGAGTCTATTTTAAAGACTCATTAAATAATATATTTGGCATGACATTTTATATAACATCAACTCTACTTCAGAGCGTAAACATAGAGAACTGATCATGTGATAAAAGAAAAAAACACATTTTAGAGCATGACAGTAACATCAGAGGGAGGAGAAATGAAGTCTCCCACCTTAGTGAAAAGCTTTACTCTTTCTTCAAATGAGGGACACTAAGGATTGTGCTGCATTGCCTAGAAATCGTGCAGGGGGGTGATGTCCTTTTATGGTACCTTTCTAGTTCTTTATTGAAAACAATGTTTTCAAATGTAAAAATGTAGCAGACATCAAGTCCCCCGTGAGAGATGATGACGATGATGATGTTCCCAGGCACATTGTTATTCTTGGAATTCCAGAATGCGCTTCTAAATGGTCACAATTACTGTGTTCTGGGAAGTTAGGAACTCTGTCTATCTCTGTACAATCTTCATGGGTTTTATAAGCAGCTGGGTGGCCATGTATCCATGTCATAAGATATGTGAGCTAAGCGGTGGGGTGGGACCTGGGTTAGAAATAGGGTTAAAAGATTAAGCAGCCAGCTCCCAGTTTGCCTTCCGAGTAAAGAAGAACATTAAAAAGAAAAAGAAAGAATGAGAGTCAATTTTGTAGCTAGCAAGGTTGTATGTAGGGGCTCCTTGGTCATCTGCAGACTAGATAGGAGTCTGGGCTCAATGGAATCAGTTCCTTCACTTCTATGAATGAATACGTTGTAAAATCAGGATAAGGAAGAGAAGCCAAAAGAGGGAACTGCAGGCTTTGCATAATTCCAGCCATCGTGCTTCAAAAAAGGATTTGATGGTATAGAGAATGGCAAACAAAGGATTGGAACAACTGTCTGGGGAGAAGTTACTGGGGCTTTTTACATAATTAAAAAGGCAAGTAATGGTGGTGTACACACTTAAGTAAGGAGGGAAGAACATATAGATGGCAGAAATTTGTTCCTGCATATCTCATAACAGCAGAATCCATAGCCCTGTGATGAGGAATTTGGGATGACAAGAATGACTGCTTTTTGCAGCGAATAATTATACTATGATCTCAGTAGGCCTTTTAGAACTAGTTGCTGGGGAACACAAGCGGGTGGATGCTATTGTGCACATATCCTGTTTGTGAATTTCCCATGGGCATTTGGTTGGCCACAGTGGAGACATCATGCAAGCCTAGCTCAGCCTTTGTCCTACTCTGCTATGGGATTTCCACTATCTTAAGGATGCTATTAGTCATGTTAACTTGTTCTGGGAGTTTTTCAGATACAAAATGTTTTGGAGACCATAATGTTCCTCCACCAACTGATTTTCTGTTAAGCCCTGCAGATTTCTAGCCATCGCTGGCTATAATGAAGGAATTATATGTATACTGCCAAGGGCTGAATTTAACTATATGCCAATTAAAGACAAATTCAGCCTTTGGCAGCCACACATATAGCCCAGGGATAGTTGCTACTATGGGAAACTGGTTGTAGGTTGTGCTAGCACATACTGCATGTTACATATTCCAGATGGAACTTGTTCAACTTCCTTGTTGGCCAGCTACGCAAGCTGTCAATTAAGGATGTAGCCGCTTGCCAAACAATCCTATTGGGAGTCTATGGCAAAATCATCTTTATCATATTTCCATTCTAGCCAGGTGTGTGCTTAGTGGATGGCCTTTAATCGATTGCCCCTGCATACTTAGAGAAGGTTCTGTAATTTCCACAATTTTATTCCGGAATGATATACAGGAAAGCAAACTAGTTTTGTTCAGCTAGCATGAAATCATGCCATTTCCAGTCTGTCTCTCTCTGTGTGAGTTTCATCCGGTGAAGGAAAATAAGATATACCAAAGCTCTGCAAAAAAGGTCTCTCTCTCTCTCTCTCTCTCTGTGTGTGTGTGTGTGTGTGTGTGTGTGTGTGTGTGCTTCAGAGTCAACATGTTTGTATCTCTATTGCATAAGGGTTTATGGTCTTGTGAACAGAGTAATGACTTCATCAGAAAATCCCCCTTCAGGCTTCCAAAAATATAAAAATATAGCCCTTTTTATGGGATACTACCGAATCAAGCAAAAGTATTTTCAAGCAGAGTCATAGTCCACAATCCTATGCACATTTGGCCTCATGGGTTGGGATCTTCTGAACAAACCCCACAGGATTCCTCAATTGCCTACTTCAAACCCCATCATATTAGGATGCCATCTATCCCCATAAGTAGCCCTGCTACTTGTTCCATCACCTGCTTCAGTAGCTGCTTGAAGCTTTATCTCACATTTTATTCTGGAGTGACGGATAAACCTTTCTTCCTTTCCCAAAGACTGGCATTCTATAATTTATATAACTGCTAATGATGTTCGGAAGGGAAATAATTTAAAAGACCTTAAAGAGCCGATGTAGATTTAATAAACTCAGGCAAGTAAAGGAATGTTTGGCATACTAACAGGGATCCAGTTGAACGATTGAATAAACAATCAAAGACTTCTGAAGTAAGAGACTGTTCTAGAAATGCATTTGAACATCATTTGGTTAAATAATGTAGCAGTTACTTCTGAAAAGGGAGAAAAGGTGACAAGAATCACAGACATGTTTGCCCTTAATTGAATCTGGTTTTGAACAGTAAAAGAAGATTATTATTTTGAGCCATTAGCTGGGCAGTCTGTGGCTAAGTCTGCAGTGCTGGCTTTTGATTTGGAATCTCAATGGAAAGTGATGTTGTTTGGATTTTCAAGCTCATAGCAAGGTTTAGATTCAGGGTGCCATAAGAACATATCAGCCTACAACAGTATTCTCTAATTTGTTTCTCGCTAGATGTTTTGGTGCACAGTCCAGAGGTGGTATTCAGCAGGTTCTGACCAGTTCTGGAGAACCAGTAGTGGAAATTTTGAATAGTTCAGAGAACCGG
>JAOYMU010000192.1:19116241-19126314 GCA_025802295.1 Psammodynastes pulverulentus
ACCGCCCCATAAAGAATACTTTGGTGTCTTGCGTATTCTTTACCCGAGTTCGCCCACGGTAATGCGGTCTCGTGCCCTGGCCAGCCCGGAACGAAACCCCGCAACATACATACATACATACATACATACATACATACATACATACATACATACATATATACATACACAGGTGCATATGTGGATGGGTATGGTGTACATATTTTCTTTTGAGAGCAGGCATCATAATTTCATTTTTAAGTATATGCCAGTATGTTCACAGAAAAAGTGACAATAAAGGTTATATTGTCTTGTCTTATCTTATCTTGTCTTGTCTTTATTCTCTTTGGATTTACGAGTGGAACTCTGTGGAATTATTCCCTGGAGATTATGTAAGAATTCCAATAACACAAAGCCTTCCTACACCTTCCTTTCTTTACTGTAGTCTCTGTTTTCCATTTATTTTTTTCCAATGGATTCTTGTTCTTCATCTGTTTTCCTTTTTGTGCACCATGAACATCTTCAAACTTACCAACCTTGCTTCGCTTTTCAAGCCTTGCTTTTCCTATTGTCCCAAATCTCTTATTTATGCTGATGGTTATCTGCACTGCTAAAGCATTGCTTGCTTTGCCTCAACAGAAGCAGCAGATGCTCTCCATTATTCAAGTAAGCTATTGTAGATGGTTCAAAAAGCATGGATTAATCCAGAGGGTAGGAAGAATTTACAGTAGTGGGTGGGAAATTTTCTGGCCAAAATACTATGGGTTTAAAAAGTTTATACATTCCTCTTAAAATGCCAGGCTTTTAAAATGTAAAAAATAGACCAAGATAATCCTTCTTTAATACAATATATAAACTGTACAATTCAATTGAAAAAACAAACAATTCTTTTTAGGGGAGAATTAAAAATAAAATAACGTAATTGCATAAGAGTGCAGACCCTCTTATAAGTAGGGATGTGCCCATGTTCAGAATTAATCAGTCACATCCAAATTAACATTAAATAATAGGTTACACCTGTTATCAATTAAAATGACTGATTAAGCCGATACAAAGTTCAGCTATGCTAGTAGGATTTTTCTGACATTTACTCAGTGCCTCCTACACCAAAGCCATGGTCAACAAAGGCATCTCATGATGGAAAGCATCAGTCAGGAGAAGGCTACAAAAAAGTTTCCAAGGTATTGGATATACAATGGAACACAGTGAAGACAGTCATTAACAAGTAGAGAAAATATAACAATGACATTACCAAAAACTGGATGTCCTTCCAAATTGATGAAAAAACAAGAAGAAAATTGTTCAGATAGCCAGCCAAGAAGCCTATAGTAATATTAAAGGGATCATAGGATTTTCAGTAAAGTATTGATTGTGTACTACATGTGACAAGAACACCCTATATTCTTCATATATCTGGACTGTGGGGTAGGGTGGCGAGCTTTACAAAAAAACCCAAAAAACCAACATCCAAGCCCAGATACATTTTGCAAAAATCTACATAAAGTCTGACAAAGCAAGTGGGAAAATGTGTTATGGTTCCAAATATCAGTCAATTATAGTACAAAACCTTCAGGCCTTTGCTAAAATGCTGAAGATAAAGAGGATTTTCACCTTTCAATACGCCAACGATTCAAAGCAAACCTCCAAATCAACAAAATAATGACTTCACCAGAAGAAGATCAATATTTTGGAATGCTCCAGTCAGAGCATGGACCTGAATCCAATTGAAAATCTGTGTGTGGAGTGGCCTGAAAAGAGTGATGCATAGGAGAAGCTTCCCCACCTCTGACAATTTTGGACCAATTTTGCAAGGAAATGTTGGCCAAGATTCCCAAGGTAAGATGTTCCATATTGATAGGCTCCTACCCCAAAAAAATGAATGCTCAGAACCAGGGCTTTCCTTCGGCGCCGAAAGATGCCGAAACGCGCCCCCCGTCGTGTGCTAAAAAACCCGGAAGTGATAGCGCGCGATTGGTCGAGACGGAGCACGTGACGACAGCTCCGAAAAGGTTCCGGAACAGCGTTCCGCTGAGCTCTGGCTCAAAAAAAGCCCTGATCCTTCCCCTGCCATGGCCACCAAGCCACTCCCCCCACCAAGCCACGCCCACCAAGCCACGCGCACAGAACTGGTAGTAAAAAAAAGTTGAATCCCACCACTGGTTTGTAGGGACTGGCCTTAAACTAGAAAGTAGCTTTAAGAAGATTCTGAGAACTCGGGACTTGATGATGGATGAAGGTTCTGATTTCTCTAATCAGAGAGAAAAAAATAATCAGAAGTCTTTCCTCAGTCAGGATCGTGACTAGGGAGTTAGGATGCGGACAACAAATTGCCATGTACTCCAAAAGAGTTGAGGAAGACTAAGAAATCTTGGTTCCTTTCCAGGATCCCTTTGTAAAGCTTTAAAATTTTCAAGCCTGCAATGGCTCCAGATTGAGGAGAAATGTCAAATTTCAAACTATTATCTGGAAACACGCCTACCGATGCATTGTTGTGAAATATTAATCCTAAGAGATTAAAAACCGCAGGAAGAATGTCAATAATATGGAAGTTACAGAGTTAAACTCCTTGCTTAGGATCCAGGAATCTGGTCTGGCAAAAGAGGATTTCTTTTTTTCCCAACTCTGCCAAATCTCAGATGATTACCCTTGAGCCCCATCTTGTGTTTCACCTTCAAACTACCCTCAATCATTCTGTTTTGAAAGCAAAGGACTTCTTCAAGTACAATCGACAAAGGAGCTTTTTCCCATTGATGAATACAGAAGGGGAAGCTTGAATGAATGATGAACTGAATGAATGGCTGGCTATTTTTCTCTACTTTAAAACATAAAGTTTTTTTTTTAAAGTAAAGGATTCCAACATCAGTCCTTCAGTCTAGGCTTCTTTTATTAATTCCGATTAGCACCGCAATTATAAATACCTGGAAAATTTCTCCCTTTGATCTGACCTGCATGTCACTCAATGGTCTTTTAAATGCTGAATTTCCTCTCTCTTTGACATTTCTTATTGTCTCTACCTTGAATACCTTTCCTGTGATTCTCAAAAGATGGCCAAAACCCCACAAAGAAATGAGATTGTAGTATCAGGTACCATGGCTTGGGGGCTGGAGCAGCTGCCACATCCTAAAAAGCTTCTTTTATTCTACCCGGGCAACAGCTTTCCAGTTCCTCAAACGACAAATATTCATTTCACTCCTCTTTGACCAAGAACTGTGGGGAGGGGGAAATGGAGAGATTTCTCTGTCCTTCTTTGTAGGCAGGCCTGGTCAATGCTGAACATTTCATAATTGCTTGGCTATATTGACTTCGATTTCCCAATCTTCCTCCCCCTCCCCTTACATACACACACACCTCATGCCCCTCCCATGAGGTGTTCGCTCCTTTGAGCCCTGAAATTTAAGCCCTGCTAACAAACAAAGGAGGCCCACACTTGGCCATTCACGACAAATTAAAGGGCTTCTTTAAAGGGGAAGGTGGGTGGCACCTGCTTGAGCATTTCAACACAACAGCAATAATCTCCATCACCAGCCTGAGATAATGTGAAAAAGAAATAGAAAAAGAAAACGCCAGGACTAAAGTTCAAGGATAGACTCCGTTGGAAGGTTAACCGCTTGGAAAAGTGTAAAGAGATACATGTGTGTTCACATAGACATGTGGTGACCACAAGAGGGCTTTTTTTTAAAAAGCCTTTGTTGCTTGTTATTTATCCTGTCCCAAAAGGGCTAATTCTGCAATTGATTCATTGCAGTTCATGACATTATGCTCGCTAACCACACCCAAACTTTAAAACAAGGCAGGGAGAAGTGAGGACTTGAACTTTTGGATTTTTAGAAAAGATGAATAACTTTTAACAATGAAAGCCGTGGAACGATTAACTTATTTGCCATCCTTATTTCAAGCTTTCCCTTCTGCCTTCATACAATCACTGTTTCTCCTATGGAGAAAAATCTCTCAGTTCCCTTATAATGGATAGCTGAATTTATTGTGGGGGTGGAGAAACTGCTCTCTCAAGCACAGATGTATGTATAGAATAGCATCAACACAGTTGCAGCAAGCATTTCTGGCTGGAGCGTTTACCTCTACATCTTTGCCCTCTTCTCTGCCTGGCTCCCTCCTTCTCCAGGTACAACTTTCTGGAGGTTCTCAGAGACCTAAACTAAGGCAAGGCCTGACTCCTCCTTAAATTAAATTCTAGGGTTGCTCTGCTACTGTATATCTCAACCAGCCTTGCCATCCTGCTGTTGTTTTTCATGCTTTAAAAGGGAGGGATTAACAGGGATCTCTTACATCACTTCTATCTGTTCACCATGTAAATCATGGTCTTGTTTTCCTTAATTTGAGACTGCTAGTTTTACAGAGACTTGTAACAGGGCATTACATGTTTATCAATAGCTATAATCCTTTTATATTCATAATGTGTGTATGTGTATAGATACATAGGTATAATGTGCTCCTTATATATATATGTGGTCAGAATAACGGAATAAAAAGTTGGAAGGGAACATTGGAGATCTTCTAGTCCAATCCCTGCTCAACCAGGAAATCCTATACCAGGGGTGTCAAACTCACATTGTCATGTGATGTATCCCCCTTTGCTAAACTGGACATGGGTGTGGCCTGTGCATGACGCATCCGGCCCATGGGCCATGAGTATCACAGCCCTATACCATTTCAAACAAATGGCTGTCCAATCTCTTCTTAAAACCTTCCAGCGATGGACCATCCTCAACTTCTAAAGGCAAGTTGTTCTACCAATAAATTGTTCTAACTATCAGGAAATTTCTCCTTATTTCTCAGTTGATTAGTCCTTGATTAGTTTCCATCCATTGCTTCTTGTTCTGCCTTTGGGTGCTTTGGAGGATAGGTTGACCCCCTCTTCCTTGTGGTAGCCTCTTGGGGCTCCTTATATTATAGACCACAGGTGTCAAACTCGATCAAGTCACGTGATGTATTGTGAGGGGTTTTGCCTTTGGGAACTGGAGTGGGCATGGCCTGTGTGTGATGCATCTGGCCCGGGGGTTCTATTTTGACACCCCTATTATAGACACATCCCTACTATGTCAAAAGTTATATCTGATATTAAACACCTAGGACTGTGCTGCCACAAATTCAGATTTCCTAGGTGAAAGGCACTTCTTCACATTCTAAATTTTATCCATAAGACACAGGCACAGGTCCTCAAGTTACAGAGATTGAACATTCTATCAGAAACTCTCTGGGAGACCTGGACTGCAGCTGTCAGTCTTTTATGCAATTCTAAGGTGTTAAGGATTGGCTACATTATATACCCTGTTCTTCTATGAAAGTATTTCAGTTGAAAAAAAACCAAGAAATTCATACAGGATTGTTCCACATATCACCCAAGCCATTCAATGTGGTTTAGTGTTATGTGCTGAAAGAATTTCCCTATAATAAAAATAAGAACTTCTGGATAGCACACCAAATTATGGCTTATTCTAAAATGATTTGTTGAATTAATCATAGTGAACTGTACTAAGTCATAAACTAGGAGCAGGTAAACCCTGATACACAGACTGCATGTGACCACTAAAAGTATATTTGCTTTTTACTTATTTAATGTATATATATAAACAAACCCTGATACATAGACTGCATGTGACCACTAAAAGTAAATACATCCAGTTCCCAACAACTCTGGACATTTTAGGAAAAGCTAGAACAATAAAGGAAAACAAGTGTTTCCTATCACAGGAAAGAAAAATGTCAAAACAAAACTTAATGGCATGTCTGTGGCAAAATGTCATTCAAATGTCTTTTTAAAAAAATAATAATTAAAGATCGTAGAGGATCTGATGCTCTTCAGTCTCATTTACCAATTTAGAGCTGTGTCAGCAAAGGTAGGTCAACCTACTTGAAACCCCATTGGCCAGAAATGGTGCTCTTTCTAGGGAGACCAGCAGCTTCAATGGATATAGACAGAAGCCCTGGATTAACCATTAAGAAAAATAAACCATTAAGAAAAAATAAGCATGCACTTAGAGCACCAAAGGTAGGGGAATACCATAGAGTCTTTTCCCCTATCTGTCATGCCCTTAATTCCTTCACCAACACATTCAACTGTCATTTTCCACCCTTATTAAGTTTTTTGACAGTTAAGCAGCAATGGAAGGGCTGTTCAAGAAGCATCAGTTGACCTTAAACTGGCCCTGATGGAAGCAATTAGACACATTATGGTTTCTATGCCTTAATATGAATGTGAACGTGGATTTTACAGATTCTACTTGAAGATATTATTGCTGTGCCACATCATGATTCGATATGGAATTTTACTTTTTTTTATTTTGCAGAGCAATTTTATTAAAGCCATGGTCTTCAGAGAGAATGAAGAAATGTAATAAATGATGAGCCTGTGTAAAGTAGGTGTCAGCTACAAGAAGCCAAGACCCAGGATGGAGTTCAAAAGTACTATGAATTTATTTCATACTACCTATACACAAGAATCTGAACTACTAATGGTCAAGGTGAATTGGCACCAGATAAGAGACAACAGATTTCAAGGGGGTCTGGATTTAGATCTTTTATGCCAGGGGTCGGCAACCTTAAACATTCAAAGAGCCACAAAGTTCCTAACATAAGTCCCCCGTTTGATTCTGGAGCCAACCAAAAGTTGGTTCCCCCACCATAGAGTCTCCTCCTAGCGTGGCATCCTTTTTCCTCTGTCCTAACTGAAAGCCCTATCAATTGGGGAGCCAACCAGTGAAGGGAGCCGCAGCAGAGCTGCAGGTTGCCGACCCCTGCCTTATGCAAATGTAAGTCCAAATCCATGATGTGTTTGACCCCGCTCTTGGGCTCAGCCTGGTCATATCCTACAAGAGTAGGAGCTATTGCACAAAAACAAAAGGAAACTTATTTTAAAAAATTTCTAATGTAGCAATTCAAGTGAGTAGGCATTTCTGCAGACTACTAAGTTGTAAGCATGCAAAGTGAAAACTAGTCCATTAGAATTGTTTTAATAACTTTCTTCAAGGTGTGTTTATAAATAGCTCTATCCATTTTCCTTCACAATATTCCTAATGTGGTTAGTGTGGAGGCATGCAACGTTTTAAAAAATGGAAATGTCTTCGATGCTGTTATTTTTGATATATGTTTCTCCAGTGTGTGCTTCTTAAATATGACATTTTAAAGAAGGATTCACATCAGAAAACTTCAATCATCTCTTTGTTTTTCTATGTGGAATCAGCAATGCAAAATTTTTGGAGAGGTAGTGATATTTTCAAAACAGGGTCTTTAGTAGAGATATTTTGACTGGAAAAAGATGGACAGCCATTGACTTAATTCAGTGGTGGCACATGCGATACACAGCCAAGCCCATTTTATCAGATCTGGCAATTCCACTCTCTTAGAAATATGGTACAGAATAATTCAAAGTTCTGGGGAACCAAATATCTGAGGAAAGATCTTTTTTAAAAAATCATTTTTCTCTTATTTTAAAATCTATAGAAGGCCTTTTATGAATCCTCCTTTAATGAACTTATCTTATTTATAAAAGACAGGGTGGGGGTGGAATTTGGGCATGGCCAATTTTAGAAAGTGGTCTCTAAAGTCTAATAAACCAAGAGAATAATCTTAAGGAAAGGAAGAATTGCCACAACCAAGACAATAGTCAGATAAAAGAAATCTGAATCCAAAGCAGGAATGTATTTAGAGACAGCATCTCAGATTTGATCCTATCTCGTTCTCCTGAACATAAAGACAGGGAGGGGAGAGGCTCAGTGAGGACTGATTAATGTCATCAAGCCATTTCCAACTCCTAGGAACCACAAAGATAGATTTTCTCCAGGATAATCTGCCTCTAACCTGATCCTTGAGGCCTTCCAAAGATGCACTCTAGGTAACCAGGTATGTCCATCTTGCAGCTAGTCAATCTCTTTTCCTTTTTCCTTTCACCCAAGATTAGAATTTTTTCCAGAGAGCTGGGTCTTCATATAAGGTATGTGAAGTAAATAATTTGTGCCTGTGCATTTGTGCTTTGAGTGAGAATTCTGGGTTGATTTGTTCATTTGTTGTTGTTATTGTTTTTGACTGTCAAAAGCACCAATATTCTTCCTATCCTGTTTCCTCAAAGTCCATCTTTCACTTCCATAGACTTTCAGGAAATATCATGATTTGCACAATTCTGATCTTTCTGTAATCTTGTAATAAAAATAATATTATAACTGTGGTTTCCTGGTCTGAATTACCTCAAAGGGCTAACATAAATCAATCTTCTATACCAAGTAAAGATCTTCCTTCCTTCCTTCCTTCCTTCCTTCCTTCCTTCCTTCCTTCCTTCCTTCCTTCCTTCCTTCCTTCCCATTTTTTAAAAGTTTCTCATTTCTTTTGATCTTCTGTAATTAAGAATGTGCTAGGATTTAGAATTAAATTGTAATAATAGCTTTGTGCAAGTAATCTTATTTACACCATACCTTAATGCTGGAATTTTTCAAAAAAGGGCATTCAGCAAGGTTTAAGCTACAAGAAAATAAAGGCATCAGTTCTAACATTTGTGTTAGAAACAGTAGCCCAATATCTGGGAATACCTGCTTAGATATCTTATAAATACCCAAATAAGTCCCAGATATATCAGTTTGGGGAGATGCTAACTTTGTGTTGGTGAAAACCAAGTAAGGCCTGACATCAAAATGAGAAAAAAAAACAGGAGCTGTCTTTTTAATAAAGAAATACAAGAATTAAATAAAAGAAGATAGAGAATTGTCATAACATGCTTTCAATTGCTTACAGTAGCTGCTCATTGTCTACCCAGGGTGGAGTGGCTTTTCAAGTTGCATAACCACTTTCCATTTTCCCACGGTGTTGCTCAAGTCATACAGCTGGGCTGTAATTAAAAGGTTACACAAATAAGGCATTGGGAAACAAATTAATTGATTCCCTTGCTGGAGAGTCCAGGGTCATTTGCTTTCCTTTTGAACAGAGTGACCTGTTTTTGCCTCCTCCTTCCTGTCTTCCCCACAATCTTGTACAGTGTTTTCAAATAATGTCAAAGAGTGTCAAAAGAATGCAGATGTCCAAGAAATACCAATGCCGCTCCTCCATGGGAATACAAGCTAGAAAGGAAAACAATAAGAGCAGAGCCTGGTGCCTTAAAAGATTTTAGATGTATGGGGGTGCCGAAATACCTAGCAGAAATAGCACTGGGGTTGATTCAACCCCATTATCAACAGGGTGTCTTCTTTGCAGACAAACTGTCTTTGCAGCTATTCTTGAACAATTGATACTCTCCTTGTATTATTTCAGGAATGCTGATTCATGCTTTAAACCCCCATTCTCTATTTAGTTGAGTATTCAAATCCATTTTCGACTCCTAGCAATTGAGTTTTCAGATTTTGGAAGTGCCTCCCTCCCAGAAGCTGAGAGAGAGAGAGAATGATTGGCCCAAAGTCATCTAGCTGGCTTTCATGTCTAAGGCTGGACTAGAACTCACAATCTCCCAGTTTCTAGCCTGCATAAAACTGGTTCTCTGTTGCCATTGGGAGCTGCTATTTCATCAGTATATTTCTCAAACCAATGCACCCCATAACAATGCTTTAAAATGTGCTAAATTGTAGCGGGAGGAAAATTTGAGATAAAAGAACTGCATTACATTTATATCATAACGGAGGCATTCACCACCAATAATACAATCTGAATGTGTTTCTTTGCTTGCTTGCTTGCTTGCTTGCTTGCTTGCTTGCTTGCTCGCTTGCTCGCTTGCTTGCTTGCAAAGAATTATTGAAAACTCACTTTAAGCAATTGGACTCCAATGTGGTCCTTTAATACTCTCCTGAAGTATAAAACCTAACACAATTTTCTAAAGACAGAGAATGTTAGCTTTGCAGTAGTGCTTAAAAGTTTGTGAACCCTTTTGAATTTTCAATATTTCTGCATAAATATGAGCTACAGCAGGGCTGCCCAATGCGTCAATCGCGATCAACTAGTCGATCGCGATCGGCGTTTGGGTAGATCGCCAGAGTGCCGGCGAGGAGCAGGGGGAGCGTGCGCAGAAAGGTGGGGGAGCGCACGAGCACTCGTAGAAGAGTGGGGGAAGGAGCGTGCGCATGTGCAGAAGGGTGGGGGAAGGAGCGTGCGCATGCACAGAAGGG
>JAOYMU010000192.1:19178552-19188954 GCA_025802295.1 Psammodynastes pulverulentus
TGTGTGTGTGTGTGCGTGTGTGTGTGTGTGTACAGCAAAAAAGTATAAAAATAATAAACATATCAAGCACAGTCATATTAAGAGAGAGAGAGAGAAAGAGAGAGAGAGAGAGAGAGAGAGAGAGAGAGAGAGCGAGAGAGAGAGAGAGTCTGGTCCACCATCGTGTCCTGCCATTCTGTTGGAAGGGAGACGGGGGTTTGCTGGCATTTTTCACATGCTTTTGGTTTTGCTGTAACTGCTTGGGAATTAGGGAGGGGGATTGTCTTTGGAGACAGAGTGGATTCCCTCCCAGCTGGTTCCAGCCTGGTTTTGAAGGCCATCATGCCCTGAGAGTGACTGTTATCTGCATAGCACCTCAATGTTCTCAAAACAACTTTGCGGCATCACAATGGCTGCTGGTGAACTGGGTCAGAGGGGTTGGGTTTGGGGAAACGGAAGAATTGCTTTGTGCTTTGTGTGGTTTTTTTCAGATTCCACCTTGCTCTACTGCAACCACTTTCTCTCAGTAAAAGTTCTTTTGATTCAACTTAAGGGACCAGCTGGGACAGGTCTTTACACACACACACACACACACACACACACACACACAATTCAATTGACAATGGAGCCACCTCAAACTCCCACCAGTCTCCTGAGATCCTCAGAGGATTGATGACAAAATCGGTTCTTGATAGGCTTTTGGAAAATAAGGAGGGATGGAGTTGACTTCATTTAATGGGGGAGAATGTTCCTTGGCAGAGAAGGCCAGTCTCCTTGGATCTGCCATGTATAGATCCCTGAGAAAGGCGACCTGCACCATACCTCTCTTCCTGGATCTGATAGGATGAGCAGATATAACTGGTGAGAGGCAGTCCCTCAATTATTATTACTTGCATCTCTCAAAGGCACCTGCCACGAACCTTTTTACCAAATGACCACAGGTTTCTTTAGAAAGATGTACTAAAGGTATAACTGTGAGGCTGCAAGAAATATTGTTCCACGTTTGTAGTTGCACACATATACATGTGTATTCCCCAAGAAACCTAATTACTTATTGACATACATGCATACATATTCATATATACAAGGAACAATGGTTGCAAACTAATTAAAGAGAAAGCAACCTAGAACTTAAGGAAAATTTCCCAAGGGTGAGAACAACGGCTTGTCTTCAGAAGTTGTGGGTACTCCATCACTGGAAACTTTCATAAAGAGACTGAACAACTATTTGTCTGAAATGGTATAGAGTCTCCTGCTTGATCAGGGGGTTGGACTAGAAGACCTCTGAGTTCCCTTCCAACTCTATTATTCTATGTTATATCATGTTATTTCCTTTCCTGCAGGACATAGACAAAAAAATAAGCAGTTATAAACAATATAAAGGTGTAAGATGTGAAAAAGTTATTATGCATTTCAACTTTTTTAAAACAATAAAGCTTCAGTGTATAATTGCTTTTGTGACAACAAAACAGTAGATTTATTTGTTTGACTATTCTAGTTCAGGATCCCAGACCAATGTGAGTAAGCCAAGTCAGTTTCATCCAAAACCTGAAACTAACCACAGGAGGTCTGCTATAATATTTCCCTATGTTTCATAAAATCTAATGTAGCAGTAAATCAAGTTTTTGAATAAAGATAAACTCTTCTTGTGGAAATATGCTAAGTTATATGGATATAAAAAGTAACCCTGATTGGATGGGGAAAAATGGCTCTGTGAAAGTGGGGTGGTAATTACTTCAACAGATTATTTTGATATTACTGTATCTATTGGTTTTAGAAGAATATTATCTGGTATGAATGAGTGAGAAGTATTTTCCTATAACAAAGTAGCTTTCTTAGTGTACAGTATACGTTAAGCATAGAGTTAAGATTTAGCAGAAGATGTGCTTCTAGACAATCCAACAGCTTCAGGATATACTAGATACGTGACTATACCATTAGCATGAATGTTAGAACTTTCCCAAAAATTTGTTTTCCTCCTCCCCTTAATCTTCATTAGATCTGCTGTATGTTGAGAGGAAATGTTTAACTCTGATTAAAATCATATCCATGTTGTTAATCACTTTTGCAAAAACAAGCAAAAATTACTAATTGAAGTAATGGCATGAAATAAATAATTGGGTATCTATGGAGAGTCTCAGTCATCCATGTCATGGTTGTCCCAAAGCTGCTTTTTCAAGAAGCAATTGTACTTTCTGTTTTTTCTTTGAAGACATTTTGCTTCTCATCTAAGAAGCTTCTTCAGAACTGAATTTTAATCTTAACAATCTTAATAGCTAAAAAACTGAATGTATCACATTCAATTTGTATAACTTATATTTCTTCCTTTATATTATGTTGCAATTCTTATTTTGGCTGAGTTTGCCAAAGAGCATTATAATTGAGGACAAAGTCTTATCTGAGTGAGGGCAATCCTTCTTGGCCATGAAAATATTTTTTTAAAAATTGAGCAGATTGGTGTCTTTTTAAAAAAAAATGATAGCTTTTGGATCGACTTAGTTTTCAGGCATGTTTGCCTCCATTTTGTAATCATTCGTGTACATAGACTAAAGCACCACTAGTGAGAGTTACAATCATTTGGTTTGTACATGTTATGGAGGAACTAGCAAAGATGATTGCAGAACTGCTCTTAGTAATGTTTGAGAACCCCTGGAGGATTGATGAGGTACCAGGATATTAGAAAAAGTAAATGTTACTCCCATTTTTGGAAAGGAATGGAAGAGGACTCAAGAAACTACAAAGCTGTCAACTTGATATCTATCCTGGGCAAGGCATGTGAACAGATTAACAAGAAGCTTTTGTTGGCTTTTGATTAAGTATGCTCAAATTAACAGGAGCCAGCTTGGGTTTATTGAAATCATGTCAGACTAACTTTATCTCTTTCTTTCATAGATTTACTAGCTTAGATCAAGGGAATGCCATAGGTGTTCCTGGATCTTAACAAGAGCTACAATCTCATTATGTTTTCCTTAGTGAAATAATAAATTATGGGCCAAAGAATAGTATTGTTGGACTCCATTTCAGCTTGGAGAGAAGTTTTGAGTGAAACGATACAGGACTCTGGACTCTGATTATCAGATAAAATAACATTTGCAGATCACACAAAATTGGGTGGCTTTAGTGAAAGAGACAGGATTTTAAAATAAAGAGAGGTTGAGTAGAGAGCTGAAATGAGTAAGATGGAAATTAACAGGGAGAAATGTAAAATTATGCACCCAAAGAAGAAAACATATAAGGCACAATTATAAGATAAGAGATATTTGGCTTGCAGAAGTACATAAAGAAAAGGAATCTAGATCTCCTTGGTGATTACAAATTAAACATTCTGATTGTCAGATAATCAGCGGTGAAAATGCAAATGCTATTCTTAATGGGAGCATAGAAACCACATCTTGGAAAGTAAGTGTTCTGCTCTCTTCTACCCCAATCAGACCACATTTGGAATACCGTGTCCATTTTGTAATATCACAGATTTATAAAAAAAAATGCAATGACAGGCTAAAGAAAGTTCAGAGGAGTATTAACAAGATGGTGAAAAGTCTGGAGTCTGGAAGCTAAGGCTTAGGAGCATTAGTTGACGAATGTTTATATGATATGAGTATGTTTAGCCTATAGGAAAGATGACTGAGGGGAGATACAATAGTGTTCATCAAATATCTGAAGGGTTGTCACACAGAAGAGAGAGTGAAATTACCAGAGGGCAAGACCAGAACCAATGATTTAAACTACAAGTAAACAGATTCAAGCTAGACCTCAAGAGCAACTTCCTGCTTATATGAGCTGCCAGCCAGAGGAGCAGGCTGTCACATGAAGTGATTAGTTCTGTGCTGGAGAGCTTCAAAAGCAGGATGGATGGCCATCTATCAGAAGCACTCTAGTGAAAACTGCATTAAGCAGAAAGCTTGACTAGATGGTCTCTAAAGATCAATTTTAAGGTTCTATGATTCATATTTTTGCTACAGGGACTGCTGGGATTTCCTCTATGAGGGAGCTAGGAACCTTTTTCAGAAAATTGCCGGTAGTGACAAATAGGCATTTCTCTTTCTTCTTTTACATCTTTTACTAGAGAGCTTTTAATTGTATTTATTGTTAATGAACATCAATTTGCTTTATTTTCAGCTCTTAAATATTTGCTAGGCTCATTCTTTATGGTTCCTAATATTCAATTACAAACTTTTCCTCTTATTTAAATGAATTGAAGCATGTAGATTGGGACATTTGTTCTTCAGGAAGAAGTGACAACCCAGAGCATATACTGTCCTTTGTGTCCTGGTCTAAATTGTTTCTCAGAAGTTTCCTCCAGAATGTCCTCATCTGATTTTTCTGCCAGTTAGAAATAAAGAGACAGAGATTTAGGCAACTTTGTTATCACAATGACATGCTGTGGTAATCTGTTTTGCAGACTGGAAGCCTGAAGACTTGAGCGATAGAGACTTTTACATCACTACAATATTACTTGAAACAATTGTCTTCATTGTATAATGCCCGAGTATTGCAATTGTCTGTGGCACCTGGACTGATTTCTGAAAGCCTCATAAGAAGAAGAACTCCTGTTGTGACACTCAATAATGCAAGTAGATCATCTTCACCATAAGTCTTCTAATTAGCACTACCAGATTTAAGCAGATGTGACATTTAAATTGTTTAGTTTATAGTCAAGCACCATAGGTGATTCGGCTGGTGGAGTCATAGCTACATCTACAACTCAGTGGGTATCTAATCAAAAGATGTTTCTGAAATGCAGGAGGGCTTCAACTGACTCTCTTTTTAAGGAGAGGTGTCAAATGCATCTATTATTAAGCCCAGCATAATATTTCTCAGCTCATTTTAACAAACAAATTTCAAAAAAAATATAGGTAGGTATACATTTCAGTTCTAATATATACGTGTGTGTGTGTGTGTGTGTGTGTGTGTGTGTGTGTGTGTATACCCAAAATTATAAAATCAATATCTTGGGTTTCCTGTCACCTTGACATGTAATGCTAACTTTTATTTCTGCAGACTATATAGAAATAATTTGCACTGCCATGATCTTCTTTAACAAAGGTTTCTCTGGAGTTTGTTTTCCAATCCCCTTTTGGCTTCCAGCCTTTCCTGAACCTCACCAAGGTCCTTGCACCATTGCAAATTCTTCTGTGTTTCAATTCTGACAATATTGTGAGCCGCCGCTCTTCATGAGCATGACATTTCTAGAAACATTCATTTATAAAGGGCAACAGCAAAAATAAAGAAGGAAATTCTGCCTACTGCAGATTTTGGGGAGTTCTAAAACATTTTTTAATTGCACTCCTTAACTCTTTTTGGTGGCTTTTTGTAAAATAATAATAATAATTAAAAAAAATGGCAGGGCTATTCCGAGCTGATTTCTGCAAGTGTCTGATTGCACTACCATCTAGAGACAGCCCTATAGGAATATAGGTAGCAACTATCAAGTGTTGTCTCAAGGTTAAAATGGCAGAAAACAAAGTGTATTGAGCGAACCAGAACTGTTTCCTAACAGCTTTCTACAGAAAAAACGATAGGACATATATCAAGCACTGAACTGGAAAATAGTGTTCAGATTTAATTTTTGAGCAAGTGCTGTATGAATGTCTTTTTAAAGCAATTTATTTTTTTTAAATCCACCCTGCACTCATTTTAGTTGAAGATGGCTCTAAGTATCATGGGAAACAATTGTAGGCAATAACAATTGCCTAGATATCCTTTTTGTTGGCTTCCTTTAGCCAGGCAGGAACTAAGGTTGGGAAGAAAATACTGGTTTTGGCAAGTCTTTGGTTGAATCCAGCAGGAATCTTATTTTCTTATCAGATAAAAATAGTTCTCTTTATTCTATGCACTAAATGGGAGTCACTTTCTGTGCTCCTACCCCTTGCATCCTGAACACAACAGGCAGTACAGCAATAAACCAGGTTACCTTAAACCCAGGTTTTTTAGTTTGCTGAATTTACTCCATGAGTCCTAACCCACTCTAGAATCTGGGTGAACCGGGAGCCTAAGTATTTTGTTCTGGATACCAAAAAGTAAAAATATGAAGCTGGTTTTATATTAATTCAAACAATTTATTCCTCGGTGTATATTAGTACACTGACTACCAGTAGTTTAGACTAAAATATTGTTAATCTTACAGTTTGTGGATTTTATAACTGGAAACTGAATGTGTATGTATGTATGTATGTATGTATGTATGTATGTATGTATGTATGTATGTATCAAAGGTGGTATTCAGCAGGTTCTGACCAGTTCTGGAGAACCGGTAGCAGAAATTTTGAGTAGTTCAGAGAACTGGCAGTGACCTTCCCCAGGACTGGGGACGGAATGGAGATTTTGCAATATCCTTCCCCGCCACGCCCACCAAGCCATGCCCACCAAGCCATGCCCACCAACCCACAGAACCGGTAGTAAAAAAAATTGAATTCCACCACTGTTTAGGATATAATAACAAAATCTTGAAAGCCTGACATTTTCTCTCTCCCTATACAAAGAGAATAAAGGTAGGAAAATCTTTAATTTCTGGGTTAATTTTTTTTTAATCACATTCCTTCTTCAAGGCTATCTCCATACTCCTCTAGTAATGTTGCCTGAAACATTAATGATATCATACACAGGTAAGAAAAATGTAGTAAACTTTCTTATAAGATAGGGGTTTTTTTAGATGAATTCATAGAACATTGTTGCTGTCAACAGTCCTAAAAGAAGGCCACAATTTATTTTCCTTTTTGATGACAACCGCCATCTCTCTCTCTCTCTCACACACACACAAACACACACTCACACACACACACACTGCACCAGAAAACCTATAAGTATGGGGTACTGTGAGAGATGCAACAAATAATTTGAGATACATTGCCGTGCTAAAATTATCTGGAGAATTGTTAGTTAGCACAACCTCCTTGAATGTAAGCAAAGAGAAAAGCAAAGGTAATTAAAGCAGAAAGTCTCCAGGATAATTAAGTATACATTTTCCCTAAACCCTGATATCTGTTATTCATTCATTGATGTCTTTATATTCTTTCCCCGCTGCACAACCTAACCAATCTAAACACTCACAAATTTAATTTTAAAGGAGCAGAGTGTAATCTATATTCAAGAAAAGGAAGCATATGTCAAGACAAGCTGCCATCAGAAATGGTACAACAAATTGTTATATAGCACCTTCAAAGCAGTTGAAAAAGAAAGACTAATTAGATGAATTTCACTGCACAGTCCAAACTAATTAATTAAAAATAATAAGAACTAGTTAGTATCGTGGTTTATGGTAGTAGTAGAATTTCCAAGCATTCGTTGTTAAGAAATCTGACAGCATATATAAAAATTCATAGATGAAGATTTGTTGTTATACATTTTCTTATCTTACAGTATTTTATGATAGGATATGGACATTGCATTCCATGTGTAATCCATTAAGTGAGAAAAAAATGAAACCTTTCCTTTAACTGGTAAAATTAGGAGCTGTTTTAGAATCAGTCTGAAGGTATCAAGAAAAGTCTTTGAACTTAATAAATGAAAGCTAGCAGCTCTTCTACTTAATTTCTTTACTATCTTTCTGATTAAGTATTTAGTAAAGAGGCAGATTCTATTGCTATGCAGTGCTTCTTCATCAGGTAGGGATGAGGGGAAGTCTAGCCATTAAGTGAATGGGTATTATATAAATATTATACACTGCTCAACACCAAACCTATTTGTGTGCCTGTATATGCACACAATACAATTTGGACATATCATACAAGGACATAGCTCTCTTGAAAAGTTACTAATGCTGGAAAAGTGGGACAAAAAACAGAAGATGTGTGACTGATGGTGAGCAAGATGGCCAGGTTATAGACAAATCTATGTAATTACTAAGAGCTGACATCAATTGGATGACATGTAATCAATCAGTAATCAGTCAAAACATTTCTTCTATTTCTATGAAGTAAACCTTTGTTCAAAACTGAAACTTTCTGCAGTTATATCCAATAGCTGTTATAAATTAGACCATTCTCTGAAAATCTGCATAGCCAAGTAATGTATTTGGTTTTGCTCGATCTTCAACTTCAAGTAAGAATGTTACTTAACTCAATGACAAAGTTTTATTTATGAATTGATGAAAGTGTTTTTTATTATTATTTCCTAATTTGAAAGTTTTGAAAGAACTGCAGTTGGATATAACTTAGCACATTTTCTGTTACCTGTTAAGGTTAAAAAATATGTAACATCATCAGAACTACTAATAGAAAAACCCATCCCTCAAAAGTTATACATTGAGGATGCCTTAGATCAGGCAGAATAATATGGGCATGCAAGCCAGTCACTGGCAAGCAAACAAGACAACAGCAGTAGCAGATAGCCAAGCAGCAAGCAAGTAAGCCAGCAATAGTGGTGGCCATTGGTGAGCAGGCAAGTGGCCCAAACCAGTGAGCCCAGCAAAGCAGCAGAGACTTCCTCATGAGGTTGTAAGAGCCCTCTGGGACTGGTTGGGGCAATCCCCATGCAACAAGAGGGTCTGTGCCTTTTCAAGGATGAGAGCCAGGGGCTGTCTGTCCTGTGAGAGATTGTTGGGAGTGCGTGTATGTGTGTGGAGGAGAGAGAGGGGGGAGGGAGGGAGAGAGAGAGAGAGAGAGAGAGAGATGGAATTTTGTGGTTGTTGGATATGTCTATGTGGAGTCACTGTATTTGACTGGGTTCTATTTCTTGAGTGAACTTTGGGAATTTGGGAGGAGTGGGTGGAGGAGTGGGTTGGACAGTACCTGGCCAATTATTGAGAGGCCAATGAAGGTGGTACAGGGCTAACAGTTTTGGGCTCCCTGATAGCATGGAAGAAAGACTTAAAGCACTGTGGGGCTTGCCACTAATCCTGGGGTTGGTAAGAGGGTGGCTAAGTGATATAAAAGGATGGAGGGATTCCTAGTCATGGGAGCCAGGAGGTCAGAGTTGGGGGGATGCATATTGGTGGGCTTAGGCCAGCTCAGTATATTCAGGTAGTGATGGCCATGGGACATTTCAATGGGAGACAGAGAGAAGACCATTTCTGGGAAAACACCCAAGTGTTTAATACCACTGTTGTGTTCCAGCTCCCAGTTCTATGCTCCCTATTGTGTAGGAACCTCCCTGCTAAGCTAATGGAGACCATTTCAGGGTTGGCTATGGAGTTCCCCAGACTTATAGTCCTGGATAACCTCTGGTGGGAGCAGAATGGGAATAGTGTGTCCATCCTAGCTCTTCTTGACTTCTCAGCAGCTTTCAATATCATCAATGATGGTATCTTTTGGGATGGCTCCAGGAGCTGGAAATGGGTGGCATAATCTTATGCTGGTTCACCTTCCTCTAGGACTGGTGTAATTGGTATTGATTGGGAGATGCCACAATACTTGGTTCTCTCTCCAATTCTTTTTAACATCTACATGAAGCTGCTGAGTGGGATCATCCATCACTATGGGATGAGGTATCATCAATATGCACATGATACCCAGGTATGTATCTCCATTCTGGGTGAAATAAGTGACGCTATGGATGTCCTCTTTCAGTGCTTGGAGACTATGGAGGACTAGATGGGGGACAACAAGCTTCAACTGAACTCTGTTAAGATGGAGTGGCTGTGGGCAGGAGGCTCATCTGCATCTGGGGATTTACCATATTTGGACCTGGATGGGGCAGTGCATAATCTGGGCATCCTCCCAGACTCACAGCTCCTGCTTGAGGAACAGATGGCAGCTATTACCAGGAGGGTCTTTGTTCAACTTTGGGTTGTGTGCCAGTTAAGCTCCTTCCTGGATTGAGAAGCCCTCCTTTCAGTCACTCATGCCATAACCATCTCTCGAATGACACTATCTTTGAAGAGAGCTTTTTGGAAGCGGAAACTGGTGCAGAATACAGCAGCACAAGCAGTCTTAGTTGGCACTAGGGTGGTGCATGTAACATCTCTGCTAGATAACTGGCACTGGGTGCTAGTTTGCTTCTGGGTTCTATTCAAGGTTTTGAGTACTACTTTTAAAGCCTTTATGGTGTGGGACTAAGTTGCTTAAGGAACTGACTCATTACATCAACCCGTCCCACCCGATTGGAGAGGGAGGGCATGCTGTGGATCCTATTAGTTAAAAGTTTTTAAGTGGCAGGATATAGGAAGAGGCAGTGGTGGTATTCAGCTGGTTCACACCGGCTCAGCAGAACCGGTGGCGCAAATTGGGCCTGGGTCGCCGAACCGGTAGCAATCCCTGGCTGGCCATGCCCCCGAACCGGTTCCCAGTCCCTCACTTTTCCTGCCCGCTCTCCCTACCACGTGGCAGCCTAGGTGCAGCTCCTTGAGAGGGCAGGGTTGTCCCAGGGCTGCACAATGTGCAAAAGCCCCAGGAGACTCCCCCTGCTTTGGAGTGCTGCCCCCGCCACTTTTTTTCCTTCTCCCGCTGCCCACTGCTCTGGAGCTCACCAATCCATCCAAGTCCCA
>JAOYMU010000192.1:19209023-19222825 GCA_025802295.1 Psammodynastes pulverulentus
TGTCTCTAGGGGGGTGGGGGAAAACAGGGTCATAGGGGACTGTAAACTGGGTGGGTCAGATGCAGCTTCAAACAGGTTGTTTCTAATTAAACGTTTTGGAGTTTTTGAAGTTTGATTCATGGCTCATGATTTATTTGGAATGACTGTTCGGAAACCTGACAGCAGGGATATCACAATAGGATGATAATCATCAGAGGTACACAGGTTTCAACAGGCTTCTTAGAATTTAGAATCTCCTGTGTGTGCACTGCTCACAATGTGGGGTGTGTATTGTTCCTTAGCTGTTTTTTTCCACAAAGGAGAGCATCTTTGAAGCACCTACAACTAAATCGGTCTGTAGAGATTGACTCCATCTCTACAGGCAAAGTCTGTAGAGATTCTCAGTCATCCATTTCAAGGTTGTCCCAAAGGTGCTTTTTCAGGAAGCAACTGGACTTTCTTGCTTTTTTGTTTTTTGTTTTTTTGTTTTCTTTTGAAGACATTTTGCTTCTCATCCAAGAAGTTTCTTCAGCTCTGAGAGGATAATGGGGGATGGAAGGATGGATCATAATGGGCCAATAGGAATGGATTTCCAGAGGGAAAAAAATTGCAGACTACAGGAACCATTAGCACTATTCAGATGATCCAGAGGCCACAGTTAAACCTCCAAGTGCTTCAACAACCCTCTAAAAGGATGCAAATGACCAGCTGTTCTGCAAGGAATATAAATCCTTCCATTCCCCACTGTCCTGTCGGAGCTAAAGAAGCTTCTTGGATGATAAGTGAAACGTCTTCAAAAGAAAAAGAAAAAAGAAAGAAAGTCTAGTTGCCTTGTGAAAAAACACCTTTGGGACACCTACAACAAAGGATGTATAATATAACATTGCCTTCTTTTTTTCAATTTCTGCTCTCAAATATTTATCATAAATGTTAGGGCAAGTGGCAAAAAACCCAGGTGAAGTCATGGAGTGAAAGGAGATCAGCAAAAATGGCAGTGGTGGGATTCAAATAATTTAACAACCTGTTCTCTGCCCTAATGACTAGCTGGGTAGGCTTGGCTGGGTGATCATGTGACTGGGTGGAGCTCAGGTGACAGTAAGTCTGGGCATACTGCCAAGACCTTTAGCTGTTATATGGGTTAACTAAGAGGCAGTTTCTGTAAGCAAGGCAATAAAAATTAGGCTAGAAACAACACCAGAATGTTTCCTTCCTGCCTTCCTTACAGGATTAGCCCTGTAAACTGGAAAAAACTAAAAGGAGATTTCTTCCAACAACCGGTTCTCTGAACTGCTTAGAAAGTTAACAACCTGTTCTCGTGAATAGGTGTGAACTTGTTGAATCCCACCACTGACTTAGTCCAATAATATGTACTCATGTAGTAGCCTATTCTCACAAATTCACAAACAGTTGCCCATATATAGTTGTTGGCATGTTTCATACTGATTTTATAGGCAGCCATGGGCATCATATTCAGTGGTGGGATTCAAATATTTTTACTACCAGTTCTGTGGGCGTGGCTTGGTGTGTGTGTGTGGCTTGGTGGGCATGGCTTGGCAGGCTTGGCAGGGGAAGAATACTGCAAACTCTCCATTCCCGCCCTAGTCCAGGGGGAGGTTACTGCAAAATCCCCATTCTCTCCCCACCCTACTAACCTGCTTTCCAGCTCCATTCTCCTGTGCAGGGCAACAAAAGAAAACCCAGCCAATCATCTGGGAATCGGGAGGCAGACAATAGATGGGGGAAGGGCCAGTCAGAGGTGGTATTTGCTGGTTCTCCAAACTACTCAAAATTTCCCCTACCGGTTCTCCAGAACCGGTCAGAACCTGCTGAATACCACTTCTGATCATATTTACTTAAGTTATATTTGTAGTTTGCTTTTCTGCCCATATGATTGTTTATCATTCATTCTGTATTTAGCCTATCAAACATCAAAGATTGAGTGGGGGAATATGCATATATACTGCATGCTTTTGCCTTAGTGAATAGGTTTATTCAAACTTCTAAGTTTATCTTAGCTATCTAAAGTTAGTCGAAATAGTATCTTGAACAAGGATGTGCACAGCTGCAGAAAACACACTTGCTTGTAATGCAAGATACATTATTTCTGACTCCTGACTCCTGGGCTATTTGTGGCCATATTGTATGATAATGAGAATTTAAAATTACATCTCCTGTGATATTAGTAACTTTGAGACTGATGGTCTAAAACTGTGAATGAGGAAGCATTTAAATTGGAAGGCCAATTTTGTGGATGAGTATATACCCGTGATGGCGAACTTATGGCTCTCTCAGTGGGCTCGTGCACCATCGCCAGCTGCTCTTCTGGTTTCTGGCCCACATGTGCACACTGGCCACCTAGTCTTTGCGGGCACCGGAGCATCAGAAAACGGTCTGAAAACAGCCCCCAAACCGGCCAAAACCAGGCATGCACACACCGGCCACCTGGTCTTTGGTTTTCTGGTGTTCTGGCACGCGTGCATGCACATGTGTTCTGGTTTGGGCACTCTGTGCTGAAAAGGTTCTCCATCACTGGTATATGCAAAATAAGGGAAGTTAGGAAACCAATCAAAGACAAAGGTTTATCAGAAATAAACCCTGGATGATAATCTGTAAACTATCTTTGCAACCTATTAGACCTTCCAATTACAAACCATGTGATACATCATTGAACTCTGTCCTTTCTTCTCTCAATTTCTAATAATCCAAGAGGTTAAAAGTGTACCAGTCTACAGTCTGTAAGATAACAGGATTAAGTAAAGCTTCAAATATATGTCCATAGAAAGTCCATATGGGCTTTGCCAATTGCTCATCCAGTTATGAATTAAAAATCAAGTGGCTTAAAATGCATTTGATAAATGGCAGGCAAGGGTTCTCTGTGTTTTGCTTTGCTCTGTTTTGAAGGGGGAGAGGTTTGCTATGCTTTGAGTTCAACCAAAAAGAATTTTAAATTATTTTTACTAAAACCAGTCCACTTGTAAATAGGCCAAGGCTTTTATTTGATGCAGAAAGTGTAATATAAACCCAGAGTTGTCTGAGCTAATTGACGGGATGAAAAACTTGCAGCAATGATGCAAGTTGTGGAATTACAGAACAGCCAAGGAGCTGATATGTTGTATGTAAAATTAGCTAAAGTTAAACTCTGTAGTCACCCTGCATGTACACCCAAATTCTGGGTTTATTTTATATTTTTTTCTCATAAAGATTTGTGCCCCTGTTGCTTTCCTATCAAAGCCTGTGGCGGCTCCTAGGATAAACATGTGGTCAAAAGACAGAAAACTCCAGGCAAAATTGGTATTCATTTCGTCCATAGCAGCATAAACTGAGAGGCTTTTAAGAAGGGTGAATGGTTTTCAGTAAATCTCTCATATCAGCAGAAACCTTTGAAAAAGTTTGTTTAAAGGCTGTGGAGATAAACAGCCCAGCCAAGTGTTTGTTTAAGATGTATGTACTCTGTGTCAACCAGTAGGCTGGTATTTGTAGGGGGAAGGAAAGCTGGGATCTGTCTGCTACTTTAGACTGCCATGAATGGAGCCTTTAAAAGGGCTGGAGGGTCCCTGGCTTTTTCACCAGGGGAAATGACAGATGCAACTCCTGGTGAATTTAATTCAGCAGGATAACTATTGGATTTCATTTCTGAGCATTGTGGCCAATGTTCCCTTGCTGATCTTACAGACCAAGCTGAGCACCTGAATTCTTAGTAACATTCTCAGAAAACTAACAGCATTTCAAAAGAGTTCAGCATCGTTGGGGGTGTTGCATAGGGAGCGGGCGAAAGCATTTGATCATCATCAATTATGAATACCTAAGACTGCATCCAGACCTTAGAATTCTGAAGCTCAATGTAATATTACTGTATGTTGAAATAATAGTTGTGATCCTTTTTTATCTGAGGTTTTGATTTGTCCAGGATTGTAGTTTCAATTATTTTGATCACAGAGGCTGCCAATTCTTTTTTTTAAAATCCTGGGAATAGATAATATTATTCCCATGAGCAACTGAATTAAACCATGATTATCTGCATGTTATTCTTGTCCTAGGTGGACATCCATCTTATTTCTGAAATTTAATTCACTAATGGTCTGTAAACCTGCTTTTATACTGTACCTGAGGATAAATATTACATTAAAAAAATATTTATGAATGATAATGTATATATTCATTGATAAAATATCATGAGGAATCTTGCCCATTAAATATCATGTTTTATTTATTTTGGTGTTGTCGGGATTACAAGCACCATCAGTCAAAAAAAACGTGTAAAAAATTCTCAGCATATTTTTCTGAGAATATGCAGCAATGGACATGATAAGAAAAGAAGGCACAGTGGGGTAAGATGGGGACTCTTGCCCAATTCTATGAAAAGGTTTCGCTTGGAAGTATTGTCAGGGAAGAAACATTTTAATACATCTAATAACTTTAGTATGTTTTGCATGAGGAAGTTTCAAATTCTTGCACAAAGAACTGAAACTGAATATTTTCTGTCTGTGTATCATCTGTAGGATTTTCGGTTGCTGTGAAGGCAGCTAATGATCAGTGCAAAAATCAGGCTTTGGGAAAATTCTTGTGATCAGCCTATACAAAATCTTGTTCAAATTAGAGCAGGGTTTTTATAATAACCATTATAATCCAACAGCCAATTGAAAAGGGTTTTTTTGCAAATGTCCACTGTGAACATGTTTCACTATGCATCTTCAAATCATTGGCAGATCTTTTGTAGAATGACCAATGCTATAGAAAGAAGTCTATGTGTTTATTTGCTTATAGATATTAGTATGGTGTCTACTTTCTTCCAATCATTTATCAAAACATCCATGCATTAAATTTAAAAAAAATCTCTAAAAATCAGGCACTATCTTCAAACTTACTACCCAAAAGCTCTGCAGAAGAGGATGGTGATTAAGCGAATAAAAGGGCTGGAGGGCAGCCTACCATCAGAGAGTAAGTATTTTTAATCAGGGCAACCTGGTCTACCCAATTATGGGATGGAGCATTCTGCTCTCTTTATTTCTTTGTCGGTAAAACATAAATTTAACACACCAGAATGTAAATTATTTCTCAATGAGAAGGCTGCCACCAAATGCCATTTACTGGGTTTCTACCCCTCAGATCTCTCCAGAGTTAGGTAACTATAGTATCTTCTGCAGGTCAGGTTGCATAAAACATGCAAGTACCAATTGGAGAAGGTGGTCTTCAAAGTGGAAGTTTCTGATGTTCCTATTTGATTCAGGAGTTTTGTCAGCATGCTTACTCTCTCCTCACTCGCTTGGTTATTTTGTTACCAAGTGGAGGCTTTTACTTCAACCAAATTACAGTTACTTGGTGGCTGCACTTCAATTGTTCTTTCTTGGCTTAATAAGTACACATATAATTTTTCCCTTAACACAGAACTCCTTTGTATTTATTTCACACAAGCCATAATTAAAAAATAATCTAACTGACCACAATTTTGCATTTTATCTGAACTGGAAATTATAGCTGCCAGCCCTGAAACAAATAGAATCCTAAATCTACTTCAACCCACAATTTGATGTCAACGTGTTGCAAAGATGGAAATGACTGTTATAAGTTCAGAACAAATAGATGGGTTCACACATAGTTAACCCATGATCAAATTTGGTCTTGGCCCAGCCTAAGTGTATGCCTAATTACCACTCACAATAAACAAACTATGCTTGATATATACCCATCCAATTACAAACCATACTTAATAGAAACCTCTGAGACTGAATGTGGGAACCAAGTAAGCATGCACAAATTATTTGATATTTTATTTAAATTGGAAATATGAGAAAGACATGATTCAGTCTGAGTTTGGGATCTGAGGCTCAAGAGCAAATTATAGCAAAAAGCAAATTATAGCAGCTTCTAGGTTTGATTCATAAACAAGTATAATTTATGGGCTATAATGAATGTCTTCGATGGCAGAATAGAATCAAAATGGAGATAGCCCTTGAAAGAGTATTTATTTGCCATGTTTTAAAGCCTTCCTACAATACAGTTTTGAAATATGCATTTTGCACCGTTTTAGTGGCAGAGATCAATGGGGTCTATTGGCTGGGGGTGTGAAAAAACCAAAGATGGGATGTTGTAACTTTGCAATAAAAGATTCTCTGCTCCTTTTAAACATTTATTATAAATGTAATACATGTAAAAAGGGCTGGGGCTTTGATCACTCATTCATAACCATCCTTTAGACAAGAGTTGCTCAATCCCAGCATGTTTAACATGGGTGGACCACCTCCCAGTCAATATTCTGACAACTTTTCCCATAGACACACTTGGCAAAGATAGCAGGGATGAGGAGACGACAACATGGTAATCTCCAAATTATCCAGCAAGCAACGTCCAAGATGTGGTGAACCAATGCAGTGAGAAAGTATACGACTCAAGATTTAAAACTTTCAAAAACTGTTTAAATATTAACCTCTTATTTCTGGGATGTTAGGTTTGGCATGAGGAATAATTATTGGCTTATTCTTGTGTGGTGGTGTAGCTTTGCTGCCTCTGAAGACTGGGTTTTTAGGTTGGCATAGCTGTTTGCAGACTGGAAAGGAACCCACTTCATCACTGCAAGGACTTTCTTTTGTCAGGATTATGCTTTGATTTTTGTTAGGATTATACCTTATTTCAAGATTATGTGCCCTGGCACAGATACCGTACTTTTCGGAGTATAAGATGCCCTTTTTCTACCCCCAAAAGTGGGTGAAAATTTGGGTGCGTCTTATACACTGAATATTGCAGAAGCCCCATCCACCAGTAATTTACCTCTTTGTAGCAAGCAGCAAAAAACCTGTTGCAGATTCAGTACAGCTTGTTTGCATCAAGCTCCGAACATCAGCTGTTTCAGAATGAAGGGATTGCCAATAGGCTATAGCAATCCCTGTAGCCTGAAATGGGTGGAGCCACGTGCTAATTATGCTGTGCTGGGAAAGTCTGTTTCTGCTTGCTGCAACGGAGGCAAATTGCTGGGAGGCAGAAGCTGAGGTAAGATATTTTTTCTTGCTTTCCTCCTCCAAAATTTAGGTGCGTCTTATAGTCCGAAAAATACGGTATTTATGTGCTCATCTTAGCACACCAGTAGAGGTGGCTAAACAAACGGTCCCTTTGTACATTGACATCTGGAAAAAATAATTACAATTTCAAATTTGTTTGATAATTTGTTACCGATGTGCTGAGTTGCTCACTTGATGCTTCATTTCCTATGGTAGAAGGACAACTTATACAATTCACAAAAGTATCTGATTGGTCAAGGTGTCACTGCCAGGTCTATGTCGCTTCAAAGAGAAGTTTTTAGTCCAGACTCCATTGAAGCAAAACACCTCTTTAAAACTCTTTATATTTTTTATCATCCAGATCTATTTTGCATGATGCTCAATGATATGGGGAAAAAAAACATGCAGCAGAACTGGCAGATTTTGTTGTGAATAGAAAAAAAAACATTTTGGAAACTCTTCTATCATGCAGCGTTGTTTGCAAAAACGATCTGGATGCTACAGTCAGTTAACTGAACCTCTCACCATCGTGGTACAAAGTTTAAAGCATGACACATTCACATACACTCATAGCAACGGTTCAATTCCTCTGACATTCACAATATCATTTTCAAACATGCTTCTTACACAGCATGTTATCTGTAACCGCCACTTAGGAAAGACACATGTTAACATAACTGATAACGATTATTGCATTACTGCCTGTCTCCCATGAATCTTTGTGTGGGAAAGAGCAACCGCACTTGTTGCGACTTCTCTAACATGATAACTAGGGCTGTAATTCTACATCCATTTACCTGGACTTAAAGTCTTATTTTTTTAAGGAGTCGCTCATGTTTTCTCAGAGATCAGATAGCACTGAAATACCCTCATCACCCAGAGTCTGCCTATCATAGAAAGCAAATAGGCAAAATGTCCTGTTCTTTAAGAAACTTCTTTGGTTGGAAGTCACACTCCAGGAAAGGGGTCATTAACATGAAGCAGTAATTTGATCAGCTCTGTCAGGAGTGGCCCTCAGTCTTTGTGTATTGTAACAGTTGTTAATTCTAAAGTAAGCTTTCAAAAATGTGAAAGCTATGTGAATCCGGGCTACATTTGAGCTAATCTCTTTTGCATTTATTTATTTTATTGTAATGTGTATTCATTAACCATTTTAATAAAATAATTCAAGATTGGTATCTAATTTCTTTACATGGCAGAGAAGAGGCTGTTTATTGGCATTATTGTACTCTTTTTGAAGATCAATATTAAAAAGAATAAATACAGGCAGTCCTCAACTCAACAACAGTTTAATGTTTGTTTAGTGACTGATGGAAGTTACAACAGCACTGAAAAAAGTGACTTATGGCCATTTTTCACACTTACGATTGTTGCAGCATCCCCATGGTCATCTTCAGATGCCTGGCAGCTGACTCGTATTTATGACAGTTGCAATATCTCGGTGTTGTGTTGTCACCTTTTGCAACAAGCAAAGTCAATGGGGAAGCCATATTCACTCAGCAACTGTGTTACTAACTTAATAAACTAGTGATCCACTTAACAACTATGGCAAGGAAATTCGTAAAATGGGGTAAAACTCACTTGACTCGCTTAGCAACAGAATTTTTGGGCTCAGTTGTGCTTGTAAGTCGAGGACTACCTATATAAGACTAAAATCTTGTGTTCTTTTGTTAGGGAATCAGGCCACTGATCATGGTAGGACTCACTTTTCAATGAATAGGCCCAGCATGACACTACAAAGGACCATAAGAAAAGGAATCATTGTGTGATATTTCATAGTCAATAACAACTGAATCAAGAGGGATGTGTTTTTTTTTCTTCTTAAGGAAAAAGGAATATCCCAGAAGAAAACACAAGTGGAAAGAATAGAAGATATCAAAGAAATGAGCACATGCATAACAACAACGTCTCTTAAATCTTGTTCACCAAAGAGAAATATCTTGCCTGAAGGAGGCCTGTATCAAAAAAATCTTGCAGCAAATCCAGACTGCTCAGCAAGAACGGAAGGACTATCACAGACTATTGTGAAAGATGGCACTGCATATTCAGGTGACTGTGTTAAACAGAATAAGCAGCAAGCAAACCAAATAACGACAACATCTGATACGGAAAACACAGGAGCCATCCGTTCCCATATTCCAGGAAATTGTCGGACCATCAAAAACATTTTTAACGCTGCTGCTACAGATTTGCAAGTTTCCGTTCGAGACCTCCAGTTATGTTTTGAGCATGGCTCGGATTCTAAAGCCACAGTTTTGCAGGCCACACATCCTGAACATGGAGATTCATCTCTGGAATTCACTAAGGCCCCCCTGCCCATGAGTGAATTTAAATCCGATCAGTTTGATCCTCACATTGCAAATTGCTCAATAGAAGTACAGATGGATGAAAATTCTGTGTTGCTTCAATCCATGTCACAAGCTTTGGAACAGCTCAATGGAAATAAGGAGTCTGTCATCACCATTATCGTTCCTTCGGAGGACTCAAGAACCCCCCTGCTATTGGAGGGCTCCTTTATATCAGCAGAAGAGGTATTAACCCATCTGGAAGCGGAAAACTCTATTGTCATCGGCAGCTGCAACAGCCTTGAAATGCTACAAACGGAGCATTCATACTGTAGGCAAGACACAGACCGGGAACAACTCTGGCAAAAAATTACAAAGCTGCACTCAAAAATAGCCCTTTTAGAAGTCCAGGAGAGAAAAACCCTGAGCAGACTTAAAACTATAGAAGCACTTATTGCAAAACTGAAGCAAGACAATCTCCTTTCAGAGGAGAAGCTTAAGATCGTAGAAAACTGTTTTACAACATTTGAAGTTACCATGATACAATAAAAGCTTTAAAAGAAGGGTTTGCAACTTGTTCTGCCAATTATTTTCTGGGGTGTCTTTTTGTTTGTTGGTTGGCGAGAGAGGGTGTGGTCTTTATTTATAAGCAGAAATGGAATAAAAACAGGCCCACCATTTTCCTCCCTCTCCTCTGCTCTCAGTATCTTCCCAAATTCTTTTATGGAATATTGGGAATAGGGATATCTTGTGGAACTGCATGGGAGCTGGCATTAGGGGATATATAAAGGAAGAAGAAATTAGTAGTACATATGCCATACATACAGCTTAAATATAAAAACACCTCCCTTGAGTCTCAATCACTTCAGAAAATAGAAACTATTTTAGAGCCATAAGGTCCATCAATCCAAAGCCATAACAAAAACATCCTGGTATATTACAACTGTACAACAGGCTGACTGCTTGAGGGGGGAAAAAACATAAACCAATTTTAAAACATGTTTATTCTATTGGTAGAGAAGCAGTTTGGTGCAGTGGTTAAGGCATCAGGCCAGAAACTGGGAAACAATTCTAGTCCCGCAATGGGCATGAAGCCAGCTGGATGTCCTTGGGACAGTCACTTTTTCATAGCCCTAGGAATGAGACTTTTGTCAAACCACTTCTGAAAAACTTGCAAAAAACCCTATGGGAACTTGTGCATGGGAATTAGACCAAATTGAACAGAAGAAAACAAAATTAAGATAGGCCCAAACTATTCTCAGTAAGTTTGTATGAGAATATAACATTGAAGTCTATAACTGTGCAGGTAAATGAAATGTATTCATGAAAGCTTATTCCCACAAGGGCACACATAACTGCAGTGCTTTCACTTTGAGCCATTGCTTTCAAGGTCTACCTCACTTGCCACCTAATGTTGTTCATGAAAAACACAATTCTAAGCATGCATAGGAAGTTCCATTGATGTGTATAGGGTTTATTTTGTAATTTGCTGCCTTAAAAGAATAGCCCGTATCTCCTTAGAATTAATGGAACAATGGAAGATGGGACAGAATGCACTCTTAGAAAGGAGCTCAGTTGAAATGAGGGGTCTTTGGGGCCGTCTGTGCTTGGTTGTTTTCTTGCAACTGTTTCATTGCCCAGAATGGGTGACATCATCAGAGCTAGTCTAGTATTGACCAGCACTGATGATGTTACCTAGTTTGATAATGAAATGTCTGCAACCAAGCTCAGAGAGCACCCAAGAACCTCTCAGGATGAAGTCTTTTCTGGAAATAATTTGGAAAAGTGCATTTGCATTAATGTCAGGATTGTGCTCTTGGAGTCAGAAACAGTAATTAAGGATTTAATTTTCTTCCTGGCAGGACAAGGGAAGCATTTGAAGCAAAGGGAGTTAAGAGCTGCTGAAGTTGGTGATGGCTGGAGGGAGAAGAAAAACATGATAGGAGTAGGGACATATCTTTCCAACGCAGAGACCTGCCCATTCATTCCCACTAAGACAGAGGTGTCCAAACTTTTTCCAAGGAGGGCCGCAATTGGCCCCCAGGCCAGACCAGTTGAGAAAGTCTAAAGTTTCCTACCACACATTCTGCATACCTGCTTTCCTTTCTTTCCTCAACAAGACTCTAAAAAACCCACGTGAGTTCCCTTTAATTGCAGAGGTCAATCGTACCACTTTTCACCGAAACAACGGTGTTTAAAAGTTTGGGAACCTTTTGAAAGTTCAATGTTTCTGTATAAACATGACCTAAAGCAGGGGTGTCTAAATGTTTTGCAAGGAGGGCCGCAATTGGATCCAATTCTTGTGAACCGGTTGTTGCTCTTTCCCCCAAGTACCTAATTGAGGATGGCAATGAGCCACCATTTTTCAATGCCTACAAGCAGAAACTGGCTAGGCTCAGAACTGGGTGCTATGCAAAAATATGGTACTTCTGCATTTGGTCTTTATGTGGTTAGAAAAATCAGTGAAATGGCCCTGCTGAAGGTGCTTGGTAATGCCAATCCAGAAGCGCCAGGAACAATGCAAAAGGTTGGGCACCATCTCCCAAAGACTCAAATGGGAGAAAAGGCTACCCGACCCCTTCAGGAAGCTGTCGTGGATACTACCAACCCCATTCTCTGAAGTTCAGAAATTGGCAGTTTCTTGACTGAGATAACCCTTGTGACTTAGGTGAATGTCAGCATTTTATATTGAATTTCAAAGGTTTTTGAGAGTATCTTTTACCAAAGGACACAAGTAAGTGCTTCCCTGCCAGCTAAGAATGTGGGAACTTAATGCCATGAGCAGTTTTGCCAAAATTATCTAAAGAAACCGGATGTACGAGAAGTGGCAAGCTGCTACAGTATTATGTCCATACTTTACCAGCCTTCATCATTGTTCCATATTTTATATTGCAATACGTTCTTAGGTTTGCAGTTTAAAGATCATAATGGACGTAATACAGCAAGAGAGCATTTGTATCTCCCCTGTTCCTCATACTTCTCCATATTGACTTGGTGTGCACTACACTGCACTAAACTTTGGCTTGCTCAATTACGATTTATGGATACAACAAACCAAGCCAACAAACAAACTTTTTATTATAGCTCAATAACTTGTGTGGACCCAAGCACATACTGTATGTATGCACTCCTGCCAGGACTGATTAGTAGCACTGCAAGCTTTCTTGTCCTGGTTGGTTGGTTTCATTTGCTGTGAAAATTTCCATAATTAAGGGGAAATTTTGTGTGAAAAATAATTGACTTTCTGAAAGGCTGATGACTGATTAATGAAAGATCTGTATAATCAAATAAAAATTAAAGTATAAATTAGTTTCAGTGAGTTGGCAAATTAAAATATAAATTAGTTTCGGTGAGTTGACAAAAAGTATCCACATCTGCTCATCTCTTATTTATGTGCATTTTAAAACATGACTTTTGAATGCTTTCTATATGTATCTCTGTCTGTAATTGTATATACTAATTGAACAATGAAATAAAAATGGCTTTATTTATTATTTATTTTTAAACTTCTCATCTTTCTGTCCCCACACTAGCAGTAATACGCAACAGTAAAAAACATGAACAGAAAATTAAAATAAATCAAAGTGAAAATCAGCTGTTAAAGTAATTAACAATGAAAAAAATAATTTGGTTTTGTGCAAGACTCTTTCAAATAAGTTGGCTCGAGTAAAGCTATCCCAATATTTGTATAAATAAATAAGCAGCTCTGTAGGGACTAAAATGTACTGCTTTCTTTCCTAGTCAACAGTTTTGTTTTTGTGCCATGCATATTAATTTGTGTTGCCCTCAGGCCAACATTTAAGAATAAGGAAAACAAGATAAACTTGTGACAATAACATTGCATCAGTTCCAAGCAAGAAAACAAGAAAATGTATGTTCCTTAATGACTTTCTGCAAGATACTTCCATTTGCTCACAAATTTCTTTTGTAATATCTATCTTCACACTCAAATATTTTTCTTGGTTCCCTCTTCTGACTTACATAATGCATTATTTTATTAGTTGTCACTGTCAGATTGACAGGAATTCACATTATACAATTCACTACTTTTTTCTATTTTAGAGTACAATTTCATTTCTAATTGCTAGCAGATGTTGCCAGTTTATATATTCTGATCCATGACTAACATCTATTTTAACAGACTTGTTGGAAAGAGGTACAATTGGAAAAGTGAATGCACTATTTGTGAATCTTCCATTTTTTAAAACAAATATATATTTTTCCCAAAAAATTTAGGCCATGTAAGAATGACCTTTAGTGTAACCAATAAGACACGTTATCTATTATTTCTATAATGAGAGACTGTATATCACAACATACTTCATTCATATCCAAATAATCACCCTTGCCTACTTATGTTGCAGTTATATTTAACACAATTTATTTATTTAGTTAGTTGGTTGATTTTGTAGGTTTATATGGCAGGCTGCCTATCTCAAAAACATGACTTGATTGCAGAAAGAAATTAAATGTAATTTAAGCTTACCGTATATACTCGAGTATAAGCCGACTTTTTCAGCACATTTTTTGTGCTGAAAAAGCACCC
>JAOYMU010000192.1:19245092-19260811 GCA_025802295.1 Psammodynastes pulverulentus
CTTAAAACTGTCAAGTTTGCCCACCCCTGTTCTAGTCTATAAAGTAGTAGATCAGTGTTTTCAGAATGTGTGTTTTCTGCTGTAATAATACCTCTGATTGGGCCAGAGACTTGAAAAAAATGTCCTTTTTTCCTGTTTTCTTCTCCTGTGTTTAGTTTCCCATATTTAATTTTAAGATTACCAATCCAATAATTAAATAGGATCAGCAGATTTTAAGCATTAAAACAGTGTCATTTGATTGCTTTCAGGGTTTGTGATACTGCTTTCAAGATGTTAATAAGATTCAGTCTTTTTTAAAGCAATCACTACCAGGGCATGGTAGTTTTAGTTTTCAAGTATGGATTGTAGTACATCAAAGAAAAAGAATTTCACATTAATATCCCTCTACATTTTAATTAAAACAGTCTGTCTTTCATGTATACATTTTTAAAAACTGTCTTCTACATGTATTGAACAAGAATACCCAATATCTAGTAAAGAAGTCTTGGCAACTGTTGTCCAACATTTTTTGAGGAATAGAGAATTTGGAAATTGCAATAATCTTTGCATGCCATTAAAAAATACAAGTCTTACAGAAAGCAGTGAAAACTTACTTACAAAATTGTAGCAAAATACTCCAATTACCAGCACTCCATGTATATTCTTAAGTACTTTTGATAGGTTTACAGTGGCCAAGAGTTTCACATTTCACTTTAGCGAGAAGGGGACAGAGAAATAGTCCAAGAGGAGAATGAGTGGTGAAAGTTAAAAGCAGAGCAGATAGTTCTGCCTTGTGAGAGTTTTAATAGAAAAATCCATACAAATGTTCATAAAAATAAAATAAAAATAATTGTAAAGAAGAGACGAGATAAAAATCACATTAGGTTATATTTTTGGTTAGGAGCTGTTTAAATAGCTGTTTAAATACATATCAAGTTAACAAAAACACTTTAAATATTTAAATAGTATTAATATGTTATAGCAGCAAAATTTCTGGAAAGAAAAAAGAGAATAAACTGGAAAATTATATAATAAGTAAACAAATCTAGAAAATTCATATTTTATGCTTAGCTTTCACTCTCATGCAGCTGGATGCTATTAAAAAATACCTGATATCAGTCTTTCATTAATTTGTTTCTTAATTATACTATTGTAAAAAAAAAAAATACATCTAATCATTCTAGCTTCTGAGATATGTAAATTGACATTTGAGAATTGGTGTGCAGTCATTTTACTGTAAATTATGAAAATTCTGCTACTATTAACACCTTGCCCTTTCTTACTACCAGTTTAATTTCACTAAATGTTTAATGCTCTTGTCTAGGCTGTGTGGACAGAGGTATACTATAGTGGAGTAATTTTCTTGTTTAATTTTCTGTGTAAAATACCAAACTATTTTTGTCTCTAAACTTTAACACATTGTCCTAATTTTTGCGTGCATTTTAAACTTATGCTTCTCTAAAATTACTCCATAATTCCTAAGAGGGGCAGAGGTGGTGCTGTGCTCTCTCAGGTGTATACATACACACTTTAGACAATGACATATTTGATTAAATAGAGAAAATGAGAATCCCATTTTCTTAACCAAGTCAGTCTTTAAAGAAGAATGACATATTCTTGTCACTAATAGAGTTATTGTAGCATATATTTCATAAATTACAGCCTAGTTCATCAGCCATAATAATTTTTGATTAGTATTTACAAAGCTACAAAATTTTGTTGGTTTGGGGTCTCAAGGAGCATTAAATTTTATGTGTGATAAATCTCATACACGATTTGGATATTTCACTGGGATTTACTTTACTAGAGTTTTTGGTTCAGAATGCAGTTGAAAATTTATGGTTGCAAGTGAACTGACAACCTAAAAAGGCACAGAACTAATAATTTAATATTAAACATATTTATTAATTTTATTGATTAAAGTGAGTTTAGCATGAAATTGAGTGCTATAGTATCTGGAAGAAAGGTGTTATAGTAAACAAATATAATATAGAGATGATGCAAAACTTATAGTTTATGTACAGGACATAATCATTTCCATGAAATGTTTTTATCATATCTAGTAATTCCAAAATAACTATCATGCATTCTGGAAAACTCTTCTTCCAATAGAGATGTGGATCCCATCCTCCTGAAGCCAAGAGATCCTGAAAAAAAACCCAACAACCCTAGGTCCTATAACTCTGAGGCTGATTAGGAACCTCTCCTGTGTTGGAATGAACGTCCATCTGGGTTCAGTTCCAAGTGGGAAGAAAGACACTGGAAACATGGAGACTGCTTGGAAAGATGGTTTTAATGGTAGACAGGACCACATTGAGGTCTTGGGCAAAAAAAGCACATGGATGAGAGAGGGAGAGAGATTTATAACCTCTGTTGGGCTTTGAACTTGCTTCCTGTTCCTGTGACAAGAAATGTATCCTGATTGGTTGTCAGATTCCCATGGGGTCATGCAGAGGTAACTTTGTAGGTTATCTTGAGTCCCAGGCTTGGCTGAATCTTGCTGAGTGATGTAATTTGGGCAATTCTTTTTATGGCTTAATGGCTTTGTCCTGGTTTGGATTTTGAGTGAGGGCTAATCCTAATTTTATCTATAGTAAATTATCTAATGTTGATAACCTTATATTTAAAAAGCTACAATATTTCTGTAGTCCATTCCAGTCTAATCTTCAAATCCCAAAGTCCAAAGTTGATTTTTCTCCTGCCTAACATTTTAACCATTCTGAATCCTGCAGTAAACAGCTGATAATATAACTAGGTGTTACATTCTTTTAATAGCGATTTAAAAAAACCTCTTGGTGTATAGTTTCCTGAACTTTTTGAAAAGTGCAACCTGAGGATTAAACACTCCAAAGGGTCGTTTGAAAAAAAATATTTTTTCTACTTGTTAAAGGATATAAACAAAACAAAGAGTAAAAAACAGATGGCTACAAATAGAAGGTATTTGACCCTATGAATAAAATGGGAAGTATTAATTACCATGAGAAATGCACTAAACTGGCATTTTTCTACAACAAAATTGCAAATTTTGAACAAATCAAAATGTCCTTAAATTCAAATCTGCTTACATATTTCTGTTCTCAGAAATTCTTTCTGGCTGCAGGGAAAATTCATATCTCCCATAATTTGAGTGGTTTTTTTTTTAAATATACAGTACTTTTCTAACTTTGGTCTTTTCCAAACATACTTTGAAGTGCCTGCTTCTTTTTGCTTCCATTTGATCAATCCACACTCAAAATTTACTTTGAGCCTGGATTGCTTGTCACAATTTCTTTCCCCAGGAACTTTTTTTTTAACCATGAAATCAAGTTACTTAGCTCAACTCCTGAACTATCCTTAGCTACTTAGTTCACAAAACATGCACAATTAATTCTGGCTGTCTATGGCATCATGCAAATTGTTGGACATTATCCCATCAGCTCCATATCAGCTGAAACCTGCCCATCATTTATAAAATAGACCGCTGCTATTGCTGGATTTAATGGTGCTAGAAGAGCTGCCATTATCGCTGGAAAAGATGTCAGTGTCAGATTGCTGGATGTCACAATATGTCTGGTTGTAGATGTATATCCTCACAATTTTTCATTGATTCCTGCTTTGCCATTATTGCAGTCTGCTCAATTTGATGCAAATTGCTAGCATCTTTAGCCTGTGAGAAAGAATCCAATGTTTGCTTCTCCACTTAAGGTATGTATATGTTTGGTGGTGGATTCGACATGGCAGCAAGTTGCATTTGCGGTGCCTCAACAACACGGAGGGGGAAAGAGCAGTAGTTGTACAAAACAGTCAGAGGTCAGGCATTTCACTCAAACAGATAACTCCTTACAATCTTTGGAAGATACTATTCTTTCTATTTAGTAACTGTTCTAGTAATGGCAGTACTGTACAGTAAAGCTTTGTTCGGTCTTTTTATCTTATTATGCTTAGGACATTATAAAGTCAATAACCTTTCTAGGATGCCAACATTGCCATCCAGCAAAGTTTTAAAAAACAAAGGAAATATGGCAGGTTCCAAGTGAAAAAAATAGATGCACACTGCTTTAGAAATGAAATAGTAATTAAGATAGAATATCTAAAGCCTGATCATCTCTAGCTCTGCTATTGTTTATCTATTGACTTTGTAGACTACACAAAAACTTCAAGATAAAAATTAAAATTCTCATAAAAGTGTTAGTAAAAATAAACTGCATACAGATGGAGGTATATTGAATAATGTAATGGAAACTTGTATAAAACGGACATTTTCAAAACTTTTTCAGGATAGAGCAGGAGTGTCAAACTGGTGGCCCATGGGCCACATGCATCATGTGCAGGCCACATCCACCCCAGTTCCGTGAATGGGAAAAACGTCACAAAACATCATGTGATGGCAATGTGACACTGTGAGTTTGACATCCGTAGGATAGAGAATAGAGAACAATGTAGCTTATAGTCAACACTTTGGGAAGGCACCATGCTGAGGAAGGCAGGCCTAAGTACAAGGCTGAAAGTCCAGTCAAAAAGAATACTTTAAACTCTTTAAATATATAGAAATGGATAAAAAATGTTTACTAAACTAAAACATGAATCATCTAACTAAAAAGTTAGGCAGCCGTATTTTTTAAGATGTGATAAATTTTACTGTAGACATTATCTCCATCAAGTGACATATTTGCTAGAAAACAAGAGTAGGTCTTCCTTCCTTCCTTCCTTCCTTCCTTCCTTCCTTCCTTCCTTCCTTCCTTCCTTCCCTTCCCTTCCCTTCCCTTCCCTTCCCTTCCATATGCTTTGGAGAAGTGGACAGGAGAGAATGAAGTCATTCCTAACCACCAGCTCTCTTTCTATCTCCCACTTGGTTGACTGTGGCTAAAAGGTTGAAGTTCCTCTTATCAGAAATCCTCAACAATCAGCTCAGGCAGGCAGTAGCTTGTCTGCAGTTCACCTGTTCTGGGTTTCCAAGGGGGCAGGCAGTGTCTTTGCACATCTTCCCTACCTGTGGAGCTTGCTCCATGTGTAAAGATGCAACCATTGCTGTGCGAATCTTCAGAAAATGCCATTTATTGACAAGACAAACCCTGCTGATTGAGTTGGCACTAAATCATCCAGCCTTCACTTACAGCTATTAAACTTCAAGCAGAGAAAACTTTTGTTTCTTTTCATGTCAAGAAGAGTAATTTCCCATCACTTTATGGGCCAAATAGAACATTCACGTCTTTCATCCTAGCCTAAAATAATGTTCCATATGGTGTGCATCACTTTTTTCTTCTTTCTCTCATCGCTAATTCTTTTCCAACTGGAAATTTTGCCCTAGTTAGGATGGGGAGAGGGGACTCATTAAAGGATCACTTAAGTTTAGTACACCTACAATTCATTTTCAAAGGAAACTTACTACTTTGAGTCAGCACTCTAAGCATTTATGAAATTGTGCCAAGTTGAATTCCAGCCTATTAAATCTAGTTTGTTTTTGTTTTTAAAGCTTAATTAACTATTTCAATGATAATCAAAATATCTCCTTGAGATACCTATGGATTTGAAGCACATGTCTTTCTATTGGAAGCATGCAAGATTTCAAAATCTATATGTCTGACTCTGACTGAATCAGTGGCCTCAAAGAATTTTATTTTCCTAGACTGGAAGCCAGCATATCCAGGGTATCAGTTTGCCCACTGGAGGGTGTCTTGAGCTAAGGAACTTTGCATTATGTGCATTAATCTTTTTAAGATTCTATGGAGTTCTTTGCTGATGTTATAAAGACTGGCAAACCTGTCTACCTTTTAATATAGCCAGTATGGTGTAGTGGTTAAGGTGCTAGAAATCAGGAAAAGACAAAATCTAGTCCATCCTTAGCCACAGAATCTCATTGAAGTGACTTTGGGCAAATCCCACTCTTATTCTGAGCCTACCTCACAGGATTGTTGTTATTGGAGAAAATAGATAGTGGTAGCATTATGCATGCTTGTTTTCAACTCCTGAGCAAAAAAAGCAAACTATCAATCAAATTAGATATGAATTCTGTTTTATTCCAGGATGCTTGGATAGTGAAAATATGAAAGACCCAATACTCCATTTCAGATTGGATTTTTTTGGAAAAAGGATCCTTCTTACAAGATGGCAAAATGTAATTTTTAATGTTTTTTAAATTGAATGAGCTATTTAGTATGAGTCAACATAATAGCTAGGAAAAATGGATGGTGAGACACAAGAAACAATAATCTTATCCATTGTTTTGAAAGAGACAGCAAAACACACTCTAAAATATCACAAAATCCTAGAACCAAACTTTTCTCTGAGAAAAAGTTGGCAGTTTTGATAACAGCTTATTATCCTTGAACTTTCTCAAGTTCTATTAGAATTCTACATTCTTCTTCTAATACCAGTATCTATTTATTAATGAAAGACAAAGTACAAGATGATACTTTGGATGGTACAATGACAGGTCTCTGGTCCAATGTAATATTCTTGATTCTAGACTCAGTGACATTGCTTTGAAATCTATCTAGAGACTTCTAATGATCAAGATCTATTTCAATAGAAAACCGCTCTTTTCCATCAATGCCAATGTCATCCTTTGTAGGTTTTTTTAGTCATGTATGGTGGAATATTTTCTTGGGGAAAAACAAAATCAAGTCTTACAGCTGATTCTTTTGTAGCCATAAAAAAAAACCACTTTTGTGTAATTTCAAATGTCTCAAATGATGCACTTTTTACATAGAAGATATCTAGTGTTTGGCAATTTTCTTTCCTCATGCTAATTGGCTACAATTCTCTAGATGCCTGGAGGGGATAGTCTAGTGAGAAGATGTGTACAACTAGTCTTCACCTTAACAACTACAATTGCTCCTAGAACTTCCATCACTAAGCAAAGTAGTTGCTAAGTGAATCACACTTGATTTTAAGACCTTTTCTGCTGTAGCTGTTAACAAAGCACGTTGGGGGTCAGTCACCGAAGTGAATCGTGGTGTATTTGCTTGTTGGAAGCCAATTGAGAAAGTTGCAAATGGCAATCACGTGACCCTGTAACCATTGTAAAAATATGCCGGTTGCAAAGCACTTGAATTTTGATCTCGTGACCGCAGGGATAGTATGACAGTTGTAAGTGAGAGGATTAATTGAAAACTGCTTTTTTCAGCACTGTTGTAACCTTAAATGGCCACAAAATGAATGGCCAACCCATGTCCTGTGATTTCCTCTTGACCAACCATATGGTTCAGTGATCGGATTTGCAGCCTCTATCACTTTCCTCCTGGGGCTCAGGAGGAATGGCCTGGATTCTGCTCAGCTGTTGAGATGTTAGGGCAGACCTGACTCTGACAGTTTGAAGGAGAAGAGCTGGATTGTTGTGATTCCATTCTCTCAATCAATTCCCCTCATATTTTATGTTGTTCTTCAACCAGAAAAGATTAAACTCTTCTCCTATAGCAGGGGTCCCCAAACTTGGCAACTTTAAGACTTGTGGACTTCAATTCCCAGAATTCCTCAGCCAACATAGCATAAGTCCACAAGTCTTAAAGTTGCCAAGTTTGGAGACCTCTGTCCTACAGAGAAAAAATAAATGTGTTGATATGGTACTGAATACTACCAGGGAAAATTATTACAGTGTATGACCAGGGAGATAATTTCTTCATGCATGTAGCCTGACAGAACATTGCATTTGAAAATATTTTCATAGCTGTATGGCTTACTTCTACATTCCATTCCCTCTGCATCAAGATAAGCCATTAAATTTTGCTAGCTAGTTTAAAATGAACAAACATCACAAAGGTATTATCACTGAATAAATTTGAAATACAAAAGGTGATGCAAGAAGTATGGCATTGTGGTAAAATCACTATATATTTAATGATACACTATGGCTGACAAAATCATGACAGTACATTTTTTTAATTGGTCTCAATTAGAGGAATTTAGGGTGATGCATCAAATTCTGCTAGTTTATTCTTGTCCCAAGTTGTCACCATTTACATTTGGGAAGTTATATTCCAAATCACCATCCACATTTGAGAAATTACATTTCTGTTTATGACTACTGCTTTTGAAATCACCAACTACACTGTGGCTGTTTTCCATTTTTAATCCTCATGAAATCAGTGACCGTATCTGCTGGTTTCTAAATTGAGATGAAAGGGGTATCTTTGATTTTTAAATTTAAGGTTTGTTTTGATTAATGCACATTCATATTATCTCAATGCACAGATCCAGCATCACAGAAAGTACAATGCTATTTTTTATATGTTCTTTCTATCATTAGTTTCATACTGTAATGGAATGAGTGGGTAATCTTGGGGGAAGAGGGGAGGAGATGTTGATTAGGAACTATCAGACAAGTGAGGCAGGAGGAGCCCCCAATGGATTAATAGCCAGAGCAAGAAACTTAGGAAGAACATGCCCTAATTTTTCCAGTAGTTAAAAATGACAGTAGGAACTTTGTACCTTGAGGCTTATAGTCTAACAACAAAGTTGAATTAGTTCATTTAGTCTGTTTCCTGTCTGGCTTACCTGGGAGCACTGACACATACCTTGATACCAGAAGCTGGTTATCAGTTGGTCTTCTGTGTGCTTTGTTTTTTTCATATACTTAAACAAGTCAAGGCCTTTTGACAGTTGGAAAAGCCTTCAACATTAACTTTCATTGACAATTTCAAAGAAAATCCACAAAAAAGATTCAGTCTTATCCTAACTATATTCACTTATCATCTTTAAAATTGTGTAATGAATTTAGCAGCAGTTAGTAGTTATATACAGATATACAGGATATCTGCACCTATAGATAGAAAGATGGAGGAATATAATTTCTTCTCTTGGAAACCCCCTCAGTCTTCATTCCCTGACCTGTTTTTTTTTTTTGTTTTTTTTGAGGTTGGGACTTGATTACCAATTATTAACTAACAGTGTGCTGCATCTGCCAAAAAAGCCGACACAATTCTAGGCTGCATTAACAGAGGGATAGAATCAAGATCACATGATGTGTTAATACCACTTTATAATGCTTTGGTAAGACTACACTTGGAATACTGCATTCAGTTTTGGTTGCCACAGTATAAAAAAAGATTTTGAGACTCTAGAAAAGAGTACAGAGAAGAGCAACAAAGGTGGTTAGGGGACTGGAGGCTAAAACAAATAAAGAACGGTTGCTGGAATTGGATATGTCTAGTTTAATAGCAAGAATGATTAGGGGTGACATAATAGCAGTGTTCCAATATCTAAGGGGTTGCCATAAAGAAGAGAGAGTCAAGCTATTCTCCAAAGCATCTGAAGACAAGACAAGAAACAATGGATAGAAACTAATCAAGGAGAGAAGTAACCTAGAATTAAGGAGAAATTTCCTCAGTTAAAACAATTAATCAGTGGAATAACTTGCCTCCAGAAGTTGTGGGGGTGCTCCAGCATTGGAAGTTTTAAAAAATAAATTGGACAACCATTTGTCTGAAAGGGTATAGGTTTTCTGCCTGAGCAGGGGGTTGGACTAGAAGACCTCTAAGGTCCTTTCCAACTCTGTCATTCTGCATCTACATCCTAACTCTGCTGTGTGAGAGAGATGAGACTCTCGTACCATGTGCTGCCTTTCTGCTGATTAAACATCAAACAGTGAAATACTGTAATGGTAAACATTGAAGCAAGGCCCTCTAGATGATTCAGACCTTCTTCTCCTTCTTATGAAATAGACCAATCTTACAAGAAAGAAACAAAATAAATAATTAATGTTAGAAAAGGAAATGCAAATTATACTTTAATTATTAAAAAGCGAAAATTTAATCTTGAGGGAGATGAATTACAGAGTTGCTCAAATCATAGCATATAGAAGTTGCAAATTAGTTAAATGAAACCCAAAGAAAACATAAAACTTTGGATAAACTAAAAGACGGCAGTGGTCTGATACAAATTAAGATTTATCTGATGGAATCTCTGAGAAGAGACTGGATAAGTTTCAAATTGATATTTCAGATTTTGGAAGATAATACAGAAATAATAACTTAATGAATATAGCCCAAAGGATGGATGAAAGTTGAATATTAAACACCCGTTTCTTTAACGTTTACAGAAAGATATAGAAAATGAGACTGGTGAAAATACCTGGCTCAACATTTGGCTTTTGTCTACAGAAATACAAAACCTTCTGAAACAGTTGTTTTGTGTGCTTCATATATCTGGACTTCTGCCAGCTAGGGAGGAAGATTTCACTTTAATTAAAGGTTGCTGGGAAGATAGTAAATCACACTCAGCTTTTGTCTATGGATTCTGTATTTCGCTTTAATGTGGCTTTATTTTTTCCCTAACATGGGCTGCAGTAATCTGACTTTGTGTATGTGACAAAAAAAAAACCCAGAAAATTGTGGGAATACGTATGATTATCAGAGCATACTACTTTAGTTTGACAGGCAGGTTATATCCACAATGATTATTTAAAAATAAAGAAAGAAAACCTCTGATTTCCAGGGCATAGAAACTCCTATTGTATTCCACAGAAAACTACACAGACGATGATAATATTGCAAATGCATTTAGAAACATCTGTCAGCTTCAGGACTCATCTTAAATAATTGTATGTTTTGCCTCAGACAATGCCTCAATAATGATTAGCAAACAGAAGAAAATATTGGCAACAATTATGATGCAGGCTGTGCAGGCTGTTTTATTTTATCTACCAGCAATATATATGGGTGTGAGAGACCGAACGGATCAGTTGTGTGTAATATTCAGAATAAAAAAGTAAAAAAAAATTGAACATGCCACATCCCCTTTTCTCATCATGGCATGTTGGCCAGCACTATATTTATACCTCACCTTTCAAAAAACAGTACAGGTAGTCCTTGACGTATGATCACAATCAATCCCAAAATTCCTGTTGCTAAGTGAATTTTGCTCCATTTTACGACCTTTCTTGCCATGGTTGTTAAGTGAATCACTGCAATTATTAAGTTAATAATGGGGTGGTTAAATGAATCTGGCTCTCCCATTGACTTTGCAAAAGGGGATCACATGACCCCAGGAACTGTAACGATCATAAACACGTGCCAGTTGCCAAGCTGCTGAATTTTGATCATGTGATCATGGAGATGCTTCAATGGTCATAAGCTGAAAAATGGCCATAAGTCACCTTTTTGGTGCCGTTGTAACTTTGAAAGGTCACTAAATCAACTGTCACAAGTCAAGGAGTACCTGTACAAGCGATGATTTAATGTCCACAGTGTTATTTTTAAACAATATTCTAGGATTCTTTTCACATAGCATTACTATTACGGTATTTATTAATTATTATAGTATGAACATAAATGTCTGGGGTGCTTGAGGGAAAAGTCCAGCTAAGAAAGCCTCTCTCGACTTAGACAAATCTGTCTTAATCTTTGAGGGGAAAGGTTATTTGCAATTGGGGGTAAATACAGTCCTTGCTGAGAGTTAATGTCTAGGGACATAACTCTGTATGTAAAACTTTTACAGTTAAGTGAAATATTACAAAAAATGCTTTCAGTTTCCAATGCTCTCTGTTGTTTAAGAATAAAGCTACTGATGACACATCTGTCAATTCCAGTATGACTGCTAATTATGGTTTTAAAAACTCTTAAACTTTATCCTTCGATCTTTAGTCCTGACCTCATTTTAGCAAGAGGACCGGCTGTTCTAGTAAGCATAATCTCCAGAATCTTGTTTCTACTTCCTTCCTCTATCAATTGCTATAGCTCAGGTCATTCCTGGAAGAACTTTTATTTCGAGAATATTTCCCTAATGGTCACAACCCATTAGCGTTTTCTGTGGGTGATGGCGGTGTTAAGGGGCTACCCAATTGATGTAAACAATATTGCAGTGTCACAACACAATCCCATCCTTTTTCTATTCAAATTGTGTCATCACCTGCATACTCAAAAAAATGGCTTACAGTAGCACACTGAAAGGCCCTATGGATGCTGTTGTACCACTTTGAAGGACAACAGTCTTGATTGACACTGAGCTAGGAAAGGGCTAGGAGTATAAAGAAAACTAAAAGAAGGATGGAGGTATGTCATTCTATTTTCTATATCTTAAGAAATTAAGCTCTGATAGGCACTACAATAAGATATAAGGGAATGATCTTCACGCTGCTGAACATAAATGGATGGGGTGTCAAAGAAACCATTGAGCGTTCACATACTATAGTTATCTCCAGAAGTTACAGCTCAGTTTTAAACATGTTTATTTGGAAATGTATCCTAATTAGTTCAGTTACACTTGCAGCCTCTACCTAATAAGTAGTTTAAGGTTACAGCCTGACAGAGACAAGGCAATCATGAATTGATCTGTCCAGGTTATCTGCAACTCTCATTTGTAGGCTTTGAAATGCTAATGAGGATGTGTCCATATGCTGTAGGAATAAATCAGACAGGCTTCTTTGACCCAGAAAAAAATGCAAAGCCCAGGCGATTCTAAAATGCTGGCATTCACTTTCCTAAAAGGAAGTGTTGTGATTGTTGCCATCCCACATAAATGACAACATGAACCTTAACAACATTGTTAATGAATGGTAGCTGCCCCTACTTACACATTTTAATTTAGAATGTTGTGCAGTTGGAAACGTTATTGAATCCATCATGATTAGTGCGTATAGATACATGTAGGTATATATTGTGTATATACCCTATGTATGTATATAGATGATTGTAGACTAAGACAGTCCAACATAAGAGTCAAGATTGGCTTAGTTAGCTCTATGTATTTTCCATTAAGTTGCCTGCTGAGCATGCTATTTATTCAACATAGAATAAAGAATCCCAATTTTAATCGGAAGGCATAGACTCCTTGCCATATTTCAGCTAGGGCTTTTGAGTAACATACCAGGAATTGTATGTGGACCAAGACAAAATGATTTATTTATTCATTTAATTCATATGGCCACCCATCTCACCAAGTGATTTTGGGTGGTGAACATAATGTAATTATGTAACAATAGTTTCATTTATAGCAAGTTAAAGTTAATTGAAATGAATAGATATGCTCTTCCCAAGTATTGAAAGATTCCAGTTCAGGCCGATTAAAATTTTACAGCTCTGTGGCAACATTTTGAAGAACTTTATGGTCAAACTCAAGAGTTTCCGGTAGAAGATATGTAGCAGAGACAAATGACAAATAGGGATGGCTTTTGACACAAAGGATGCAACTTATATAATTTTGTCAGATCTAAGATACATGTACTACCGTAAATTATGTCCTTTGGGCTATTACATCATAGCATACACATCACTATCTCAATGTCATTCCAGTGTGTTATGATTACATATGGACACCCAAGACTTTTATTTATATATTCACAAGAAGAAAAATGCTAACACAAACTAATAAAAACTAAGGAAGAAGAAAGACAAAAAAAATACAAGAAAGGAACAAAAATGGAAGAAAAATAGGAAAAAAAAGAAAATATAAAGAAGTGATTTTGATATTATTCATAACATTATAACTACAAATAATGATATTGGACTTGGACTTTTACACTTATATTGAAATGGCAGAACAAAACACTACGCTATTTCACTTGCTATTCTATATTCTCTGATTCCTTCCACACAATCATCATACCTTCATTAGAATACGAATTAGCGCTGCAGAGTTAATGTTGCAGGAGGATAAGAATAAGATGATTAAAAATGCTTAGAATACAGCCAAACATACACTACCTCATGTGCAAGTATCCTGTGGCTCATAGGCTTGAAAATAAATTTGTCCAGCTTTTGACAAAATGGCACATATGTCTACAGTACTTTCCCTCTCCTCTCCAGTGCCTCCCCCCTTCCCAAAAATCTGGAGACCCACCTGGAACATATTCTGTGCATATGGCTGTGGGATAGCTGAGAGCAGCAATAAAAGGCTCAAGAAGCAATCCTGTTAAAATTATGGCTATGATATAGCCTAATAAAAAAGTAAACATGTAATATTTCATTGGTATGTATATCCTATGATTTAATAAGAAACTCATCTGGCATCTACTATTAACAAGACACTCCTGCTGTGATTTTAGCTTTTAAAATAATGCTTTAAATTTCAATAAGAAAATAAGACAAAATTGCAGTAGTTATCTTAAGCAAGCAGTTTAAATTCACTTCAAACAATGAATATTTTGTTGGCTAGCCAGCCTTCAATTAAAGTATCATTTTTACTCTGTAATTCAAAACATGTACTCGTTTTGTAAGGAGGCTTAATAGCTATAAAATGTGAGTGCGTGGTATAGTTTTGATGGTTTCTGTTTAACGTAACTTGATTCTAAATAAAACTGACAAGATAAAACAGAAAAAACTATTAATTCAACACAGTACTGTATGATCCTACAATAGTGAAGCTATCCACTAATATTTTATGTGTAATATGGGTGAATGACTGCCAATTGTAATTTAAATTGAGAGGGCTATTCATTGTAGAAATAAATGCTTCTCCAAAATGAATCCACAAGCCAATCATTTTGCCATGTGTTTCAACATAAGTTGCCAGCAGAATGTTTTAATTTCCCTTGTGTTTAGACAGCATCAGCAATTTTAAAAATTGGGGTTTTTTTTTTTTTAAAGTGACTAAACCAGGACCTGAATCCTGGTTATTAAAAAACAGGTCTTGATATTTTAGTAGGCTGAAAATGGGTTTTGATATTTCAGAAGGCTTAAAAGCTACTATTGATTTTTTTACTATATCTAATTCCCCAGAAATAAAATAAATAATTTTGTTTGGCCACAGCATATATACTGAAATTGAAGATAACAGGGCTTTATTCTCAAAAGTCCCTGACATTCTGGTGCAAAGGGCAAACTTGTATTTAAACTAGTGTTAATATTATATGCATACAGCATAGTAATTGATGTTGCTTTGATTTCAATTATAATCTTAACTGTGGTCTGTAAATAATGGATGCCTACAGATATTCTCAGTCATCCAGGTCATGGTTGTCCCAAAAGTGCTTTTGAACAGCATCTTAGGGTAAATAATGGATATTTCATTCTTTAAAAATATCTATTTCCAAACCTGATTAATGTTCTGACTAATGATTTTTGTCTCTGGCCAGTGGATAAATGATCTAGGCATTGGGGATCTAGTCATCTCTCCCTTGTCATGGTCAGATCATTCTCTTCTTCGGCTGGACTTTCCAATCGCTACCTCACACCGCGGGGAGGTGGAGCCGGATCTTCGGAGATGGTTCCGCCCCAGGCGCCTGATGGACCCCGTAAGGTTCCAGAGGGAGCTTGGGCCAGTGGTTGCCTCGACCCACGACACGACTGAGGAACTGGTGGCCGCCTGGTATAGGGCGGCCGCAGGGGCCTTGGACCGTGTCGCGCCTATGCGGCCTCTCTTGCGGCGACATCTCGCCGGGGCTCCTTGGTTTTCTGAGGAGCTGAGGGAGATGAAACGCCACAAGCGACGCCTGGAGAGCAGGTGGAGGGCCTCCCGGTCTGAATCCGATCGAACACGGGTAAGAGCATTTTTGAAGACTTACCTCGTGGCGATCGGAGTGGCCAAACGCCATCATTGTGCCACTCTGATTGCCTCTGCAGATAATCGCCCAGCGGCTCTGTTTGGGGTGACCCGCTCCCTTCTGCAACAGAGGCCGCGGGAACCCCAGTTGCACGGCCGGGCGGAGGAGTTTGGGGATTATCTGTTAGAGAAAATCGCCCGGATCCGGAGCGAGATGCCCCCCACTATTGAGGTCCCGGAGGAGGTCCCAGCGTCTAGTCTTGAGTTGGTTTTTTGGGAGGAGTTTGACTTTGTTGCTGTCGATGACATGGACAGGGTGCTGAGGAGGCTGAAGGCCACCACATGTT
>JAOYMU010000192.1:19273720-19293993 GCA_025802295.1 Psammodynastes pulverulentus
CTGTACCCCGCCCCGAGTCCCTATGGGGAGAGGGAGCGGGTTATAAGTATGAATAAATGAAATGAAATGAAATGAAATAATATATTATGTACTGTATTGGGAAATTTACAATTTACTACATTGATAAGGCAGTTAGTAATATAGGTTTGTAAGATTCATTAGGAATCTTACAAACCTATATTTGTTGGTCATTAGACAGCTATAGAAAAAATAGTCACTATGTAAAAAATAGTCTTCCCATCCACTTCTGAAATTTGTTTTTTGTTTGTTGATTTGCCGTGAAGACTGTATTTATAAGGGCTTTATTACTTCTACAGCAATGTTCACATACTTTGAAACATTGTGTTAAGAAAACTGTACCTTATCTTTGGTAAGTTGTGAATATGGAGTGAACAATTCTGTAACGCGAAGAAATAGTGTAATAAAAATGTTGAATAATAAGTGCGTTAATAGACAAGATTGTGACTAAAACATTAACATGTATAATAATAGGCTAAAAATGTTCCATTTCAGGTGAAAATTCTGTTTGATACAGTATTCTGTGTTGCTTGGAAGTATTCAGTGAGAAGAAAGTATGAACAGAGAAGATTTATGCAAATTGGAATGTTGATAATTTCCTGAAAATATAAAATTAATATTAAACAAACAATTTAAGTGCATTTTATAGATGGCAAATTGATTCCTTTATGTTGCGTTGTGCCATTTTAAAGCTAGTTTTGTGAGAATTTTCATGATTAAAATTCAAGATCAAATAGGCTGTTTTCTATGATTGCAAAAGACGTTTAGAATTTCTCAGATTGTCTATTTTCTTTACCTAAAGAAACCCAAATATAGATTTGTATAGAAATGCCTTATGTGTATAGTAATTGACTAGTTTATATCTGGGACAGGATACATGATATCCTGCTGCCTGTTGGTGCAAACTTTTACTTAACTAACTTAACTCTGGGCTCTTTCATTTTTCCCATGAATTTCAGGATGAACTTTGACTCCCTACTGATATTGTCTCATAAGCCTTTTTTTAACATGCCATCATTATTTGAACCTTTAGATAAAAGTGTAAACTGAATCTAGTGTTGTGATCTTAGTTTTAGTGTGTGACCCTAATTTTGCTCGGGATAACAGCTAGGGCAGTAATGGCTAACCTTTTCGGCACCGAGTGCCGAAATGGGAGCTTGCGTGTGTGCGCTTGCTGGAAACCAGAAAAGCAGCTCCCCAACTCACGCAAGCAGGAGTGCCGGAAACCAGAAGCTTAGCTTCCCGGCACATGCATGCTCACCAGCCACCTGCTCTTCCAGTTTCTAATGCGCATGCATGTGCAAAGACCAGTTGGCCAGCGCACGCATGCACTCCAGGGAGCTGCTCTTCTGGTTTCTAGTGCTCCCGCAAGCACGAAGATCAACATGTGCACTGGAACATGGAAGAGTAACGGGAAACAGCTGGCGTGCCTGGAGAGATGGCTCTGCATGCCACTTCCGGCACGCGTGGCATAGGTTCACCATCATAGAGCTAGGGTGATGCAAAAGAAGAAATCCTAATGCTTGTGCAGTTACAAGCAGATTGCATTGTAAACCTGTTCGGTATCAAAAAGCTCCCAAAATGGCTTTGAAAACAATTCTCTCTTATACTCAAAAATACAAATCCAGGGGGAACTGAGTTCAGAAAAAGAAAAACCAGACAGAATTGATTGGTATTTCAGCAGAACTAATATAATAATGCAATTCTCCTCCCTCTTCTGGAGCCTGAAGGAAGAGCAGTTGCCATTCATTCAGACTCCAAAATAACTCTGTGTGCTTCACAATTTAAAACAGTATAATATATACAAAAAAGTAAACATCTAGAAAACAATTCTAAAAAGGGGACCACATCCATCTTATCACACAAAGATCTCTCATTAGAAGTATTGGTACTATTTGCTTATCCAAAGGAGTTAAAAATATGACAGGCCACAATTAAGTTAGAAGCTTTCAGCCAATGTTTAGTTCTGAAATGCTAGACCTAATTTTAGCATGGTAATACGTGATAATATCCCTTTAGTAATCTGGTTAGTTGTGTATTATGCATGCCAGCTAAGCATTGCCTGAAACTTAAAATTAGCACTGGCAATTTTGTGATTAATTACTAAACATTTCTGTATCATATAATGTATGTGGGTATATGCATAATTTTCTCTCTATCTCTATCTATCTATCTATCTATCTATCTATCTATCTATCTATCTATCTATCTATCTCTTCTATATCTTGTCGTGTTTACGTAGTGTATGTTGGAGGTAATGATCCTTTGAGAGCTGTATGCACCGAAATTTCATTTTAATGTATGCCGATTAGTGTACATTCAAAGTGACAATAAAGTTATCCTAGCTCTAAGTCTAAGTCACAGTTGTTAAACGAGACATCGTGCAACTGCAACTTGTGACCATTTGCCAGCTTTACATATTGGAAATCAGCTGGAAAGATTGCAAATGGTGATCCCTTTGCTGCAGGATGCTGCAACTGTTCATAAGTGTCAGCCAGTTGAAAAGTACCCAGATTGCAGTCATATGATGTTGCAACAGTCCTAAATACAAGGGCTTAAGGCACATCTTAAGTCAGGACTTAAAAGTGATGTAAGTTGCTTTTTTCAGGGCTGTCATAATTTTGAAAAACCGCTAAATAAATGGTCATAGGTTAAGGATTGTAGGTATTTTTAGTGTCATAAGGATCCTTTCAAATGTAATTGATATTTTTCATAGTTAAGATGTAAAAGTAGCATTTCTGAACAGTCTTTTCCTAAAATAATATATGGATATTATTTTGAATATGATCAATTCAATTGATTGCAGTGTAGTGTAATGGTTTTGTGATTTGAAAAATGACTCTTCTATCTAACAGTGCAACCCTATGTACACCTACTGAGAAACTAATTCCATGGAATTGGCTGGATCTTACTTAACACACCTGAAGTGAAGGAGATGACTGCTGCTGCTTTAAAATGTCTGTGGACTTTAATGAAAATAATTCTTGATATAATGCTAAATCTGTAGTGCTAAATCTGTTTTGTTCCAGTATTTGTTTCTGAAATTAATACTTGTCTTTCCCCTTAATTGTATTGTCAGGAAACAAATTATGCATAACTAGCACTATAAGTGTTTTCTGGCAATTTTGTCAAATACACAATGGAAAGATAAGTACATTCTTATTCTGGTAGAATCATGCAGCATAATAATGAGACTTAAAAATATTATTCTATTCCAGTCGGCGCTGTTTTGTGGAACAGAATGATAGTAAGCTAATTAGTCCATGACCAGTTTCAATTCTGAAAATTCCATATTTGTGCCACTCAAGTTTTCTAAGTGTGATATGGATATTTCTAAAGGAGGCATCCCAGACAATTACTAGGAGAGGCGTGGACCTGTTCAGAAAACAGGGAACAGTGTGGGAATTAATACAGAACAGTGCTAGATGAATAGTCAGGATGAATAGAGGGAACTCTAACATATAAACTGAGATTATTTTAGATTTCAAACTGAAATACAGAATTAAGAAAAATGTTGATGGAGATTCTCAGTCATCCAGGCCATGGTTGTCCCAAAGGTGCTTTTTTCAAGAGGCAACTGGACTTCCTGTTTTTTCTTGAAGACATTTCACTTCCCCACCCTTCAGCTCTGACTGGATGGTGGGGAATGAAAGGGTTTATATACCTTGCAAACAGCTGATGCAATTAACTAGCTGTCTGCAACAGAGGTGATATTCAACCGGTTCACACTGGTTCGGCCGAACCGATAGCAGAAAAAACTGCCGCTCAGGTGAACTGGTAGAAAAAATATGGCTACTGGTTCAGCCGAACCGGTGCGAATCGGTCGAATACCACCTCTCCCTAACCCTCTCAGATGATCTGCGCATGGTTTTTAGCTACCGATTCGGCCGAACCGGCAGCTAAAAAGTGTGCTGATCCTCTCAGCTGGTCAGCGCATACCGGTTCGGCCGAACCGGTAGCTAAAAAAAGTGTGTTGATCAGCTGAGAGACTCAAAGAGTCCTCTCAGGTGATCGGCGCGCACATGCGCAGTAGGCATGCACCGGTAGGTATGCGCATGCACAGAAGGGAGGGGGAGCGTGCGCACACACAGGGGGGCATGCACTCACACATGTGCACTGTCAGCAAACCAGTGACAACACCAAGAGGAAATCACCACTGGTCTGCAAGGAGTATAAATCCTTCCATTCCCCACCATCCAGTCAGAACTGAAGAAGCTTCTTGGATGATAAGCAGAACGTCTTCTAAGAAAAACAAGAAAGTCCAGTTGCCTCTTGAAAAAAGAATGAAGAAAAAAAGCATCAATGCTGGTTGGGAACATATAAAGAGTAGAAACACATCAAAAGATACTGATTAGAGAAATCAGTAGAAAGTTATTTTACAATTAGTATGCAAAGCCTTTTAGAAATATATATATATAATCTTTTTAATATAGAGGAATATATATAAGATGAAAGTTCTGAATGTAGTTGAAGTTAAATGATTGAAAAAATAGGGGGATCAATAAAACACACTTAGTGAATCTTAAATATAGTATCAATGGGAAAACAAATCTATTTTAAAAATATTCACTCCCTGCTTCCAAAAGAAAATAAATTCTGAACAGAAAGATCATAAGCCTGTGATGGCAGAAATTCAAAAAAGGAAGGACAGACTTTCAAGATAGGGAATTGTAGAGTTTTGACAGCACCAACGAAAAGCACTTTTTTTGTCGCGACATGTGGCCTTATAATCATTTTGAATACTTAGAAAAGCGGGGTATAAATTCTTTAAATAAATAAATAAATAAATAAATAAATTTGCCAGGGTCATATGCGAAAAATGGTCCTTCAAGGTCCTTCATCTCAAAACATGTGAGGTTTCAAAGGTCATAACTAGCACTTTCAATTGGGCTTGGAAAAAGATAGGTTACTGACATGTTCCTGAGATCCCACCCACACCAATAAATAAAAGACATTGAGCTGAATTTTAAAATGAATCAATGTTGACATGTAGCTTGTGCATGTTCTACCATACCAAGATCTGCCCTCCCTATATGTGTACTGACTGAAATGTTTCTGACATTGGGTGTCAAAGCTGAATCCAGGAGTGTCCCAAGTGAAAAATCCATGTTCTCAAGAGGAATATCCTCTTATCATTTCTAGATTGGTTACTCTGCTAACTGGAAGATTTTCTTATTTTAGCAGGATTAAATTTCCGTTTAGAAGAGAGATTCTGTTGCGATTCCATTCACTGTTTGTAATCTATTTATTTATTAGATTTTTATCCCACCTTTATTACTTTATAAATAACTCAAGGTGATGAACGTACCCTTCCTCCTCCTATTTTCCCCACAACAACGGCCCCCCAAAACAATATTATACCACAACAGATGTACATTTTCTTAATATTTCATCTATCTTCCTAAAAAAGAATTAAATTTAATAAGTGAATATTTTATATTTATGGATTGGATAGGGATATTAATTGCTAACAAAATATGTCCAATCTATATTCTGTTCTAAATTTGGTACAGGTAGTCTTCAACTAACAACAGTTTGTTTATTGACCATTTGAAGTTACAACAGCACTGAAAAAAATGACTTACGATCATTTTTCACATGTGTGACTGTTGCAACATCTTTGTCATATGATCAGAATTCAGGCATTTGGCAACCGGCATGTACAGGTAGTCTTCAACTTACAACAGTTCACTTAGTGACCATTTGAACTTACAATGGCACTGAAGAAAGTGACTTATGACCATTTTCCTAAGAGCCACGGTAAAATGAGGGCCCAGATTGTTGGGGGCAATATTCTGACTCTAAACCGCTTAGAGAGGGCTGTGAAGGACTGTGAAGAGGTATATAAGTCTAAGTGCTATTGCTATTTTTCACACTTATGACCATTGCAGCATCCCCATGGTCATGTGATTTACATTCGGATGCTTGACAATTGACTCACATTTATGGCTGTTGCAGTGTTCCGGGGTCACGTGATCCCCTTTGGGACCTTCTGAGAAGCAAAGTCAATGGCGAATGATACACTTAATAACCGTGTTACTAATTTAACAACTGCAGTGATTCACTTAACCAATGTGGCAAGAAATGTTGTAAAATGGGCACTTAACAAATTTCTCACTTAGCAACAAATTTAGGGCTCAGTGGTGGTCATATGTTGAGGATCACCTGTATTTAGGACAATTACAGTGTCCCAGGGGCGTATGATTGCCTTTGGTGTCCTACTGATAAGCAAAGTCAATGGGGAAGCCAGATTCACTTAATAACCATGTTACTAACTTAACAACTGCAGTGATTCACTGAACAACACTGGCATGTAAAGTTATAAAATGGGGCAAAATTTACGTAACAACTGTCTTGCTTAGCAATTGAAATTTGGGCTCCATTGTGGCCATAAGTCAAGGCCCACCTGTATATATTTTTGTAGTTAGAACTGCAGATAGAAGCCCCCACAAATACAACTTCCATTACTAACACACATATAGTGCACACTAATTTAATGTACACTAATGTAAATGCTTTTGTATCCTTCTAAGTAGAGATATAATATAGAAGTATATACAATATCTAATTTACTTGCCTTCCTAAAATATGTGGAGGATATTTCTTATTGTGTGAATGTCATTATTGCTTGCTCTCATAAGTGATCTTTTAAGAATATAAGGATATCGTCCAAAAGCTTGAACTCTATAGTTAGAGTCTGTTAATGAAAACAGACATCCCATGCTATACCCATTGCTTAGTATATTCTGTACTTTTCTGCTATCGTAGGAAGGTAGATAGATTTGCATTCTAATATTATGTAGATCTGTAAGATTATGGATAATTGTACTTGCAATCTATATGTGGTGATGCATTATGTCCTTTTGTTCTCTAATTTAAATTTTTGAAGTGATTAATGAAATACATATTAAAAAAAACACTACAGCAGGAATAGGCAAAACATCTTTCTTCTTGCTTGACATTATAACTAGCAAACAAATGGTACTTTTTCCATTTAATTTGTATGACATTTTGATATTGAGTTGACCATTTAATGTATCCAGGTAGATCATTACATTAACTAGGTAGTTACAACTCATGGTCAGGATGGCTTATAGGATTGTCCAAGGACATAATATAGGTAGTCCTTGACTTATGACCGCTACTTGAGCTCAAAATTTCTGTTGCTAAGTGAAACAATTGTTAAGTGAGTTTTGCCCCATTTTCTGTCTATGCTTGCCACAGGTATTAAGTGAATCATTGGAGTTGTTAAGTTAGTAACAGAACTGTTAAGTGAATCTGACTTCCCCATTGACTTTGTTTGTCAGAAGGTCTCAAAAGGTGATCACATGACCCTGGGACACTGCATCCATCGGAAATAAGGGTCAGTTGCCAAGCGTCTGAATTTTGTTCGGGTGATCATGGGAATGCTGCAATGGTCATAAGTATGAAAAACAGTCAGGGGTCACTTTTTTTCAGTGCTGTTGTAACTTTGGGACGGTCACTAAATGAACTATTGTAGGCTGAGGACTACCTGCACAAGTTCATACTTGAAAGGTAGAGTATTGTATTTATGTAAATCAGTACTGTAGCATTAAGATGCTAAAAGTAAAACAGCTAGCTCTTACGGAAGTCAAGGAGGCTGTTTGCTCAAACGCCATTCCTCCACCTGGTTTCCCCCCCCCCTTCTAGTTTTCATTCCAAACAGCAAAGCTTATTATTTAACAATAGTGTTTTATCTCTTTGTATGCTTGCTTCATTCAGTGATACACTACAGCAAGAAATTAAAATATGATGAAGCATATGCTGCAGTGAGAATCCAACTCCTGTTTCTAGGACTCATTGGCTGTAGGAACAGAATCTGTTCTTGACTTAGCCACACGGCTTCCTCTTGTCTGATTGTGTGACATCCTGTTGTATGTGGAGGTGCTGTCCTTCTGCCTCTCCTTGAATACTCACAGTAGCTCTTTCTGCGGTTCAAATCTTACAGTGTTAAGCTGCTGTTATTTGAGGGAAGCGAAATGATTAAAAGTGTGGGCCATCTGTGCAGATCCTGTAATTTGTTCGGTGGTTATATAATTTCCTTAATACTCTCTGGGTTCTGGACCACTTTAGCAATTACATTCCAATGGAAATGTAATTATATTAGTTCAAAAATATGATCTGTTTGCATGTACACACGAAATATTTTTTCTCTCTAAACAATTGAGATATAAATAATTTGATTTATTTGTATTTTAGTCTACACTTGGAGATACTTTTCAGTGGAAGCTTTGCAATTATCTTTGGCATAGTTTTGCCTAATTAGCCTGTACTTAGTGATTTGAGATGTCTGTCAAAGACTGTTAGAAGAAAACATAGTGAGTTAAAAACTAATGTGGTGACCTCATCTCCGTTCGGTAAGGCTCTGGAATACAAAATACATTTGAAGAAAGAGCGTTGAAATTGTATGAGTCCATTTTATGCTGCAAATTAATTGGCTTTCACATGGATACCAATTTCATTTAACCATTTTAATTATGGGGAAATGCAGGGGGGGAGGAAATCAGCACTGCATTATTTGGCTTATCGCGTCTGCTTGAAAATATTTTTTTCTGGTGTGTTGTTGTTTTTTAAACACAGAATCCTGCTGTTCTCTGAAATTATTTTCCTCTCTGCTCGCATGCGAGGCATTAAGTCACATTCATTTAGTTTAGCACTTACATAAAAACACACATGCGTTTGCATGTGCTGTCGCTTCTTACTTTTCAAAACGATGTGAAGTGCGGCTGCGATAGCTGGCTCTTTAATATTTGGGCACTGTGCATCTACAATAGGTGTCACTGTGCTGCTAGTCCAATTGTTATTGGTGACTTCAGCGATTGGGCTAGGATGCTGCTCGTCTGGCTCCATCTGCAGGGCTCTAATGCCTCCTGTGTGCAGATCCCTTCAGCACACAAGTTGAGGCAGCTGACGAGCAGGCAGCACACATCTCTTTGCTCTTCTACTTGCTTTGCCACAGCCTAGCCGTTTCAGGTGATTCAGCCTCCAGACCTTTGGAGTGAGGGGGGAGAGAGAGAAGAGGGGAAAAAAAAAAAGGCTCTGGCGAGCAAATGAAAAAGGGAATCACGATGGGGAGACGTTTAACCAGTCAAGCCCTGGATCAAACTTAAAAAGCCGATCTCTTATTCAGCACCCTGGAAAAGGTCACCTTGTCTTTGCTGAAAATAGAAAAAAGAAAAAAGAAAGAAAGAAGCACACTCTCTCAGCTTTGCTGCTCTTTGATTTGTACCTTCTGCGCCCTCTGTTTACCAAGTAAGGCTCTCTGCTTACACAGACAGAGATACTCATGGTAGATGACAAGGGAAAGAACATGAAATGTCTCACCTTCTTCTTGATGCTTCCAGAGACAGTTAAGAACAGGTCCAAGAAAAGCTCGAAGAAGGTAAACAGTAGTAGCAGCAGCAGCAGCAGCAGCAGCGGTGGCGGTGGTGGTGGAGGCAGCGGCAGCAGCAGCAGCAGCAGCAGCAGCAGCAGCAAATTACCTCCAGTGTGCTATGAAATCATTACCTTGAAGACTAAAAAGAAGAAGAAGATGGCTGCTGATATTTTCCCCCGAAAGAAACCGGCTAACAGTAACACAACTACTGTCCAGCAGTACCACCAGCAAAATATCAATAACAACAATATTATTCCAGCTCCCAACTGGCAAGGGCTCTATCCCACCATCCGAGAAAGGTAAGGAAGTTTGGCTCCGTTTCTTTCTTGAGTTTGCAAGTCCTGGAGCAGCATGTAATGAAATGTTTTATTAGCACACAGGATCGTTCGTTAAAACTGAGAAAAGGGGAAAGGTTTCTCCTTTCCAACAGGGCAGTTTTTGTCTTTTGATAATGAAAAATATATTCTCATGCAAGCCATTTTAATCTCATAATTGTTTGCGCTCATAAAAAAAAAAGTATTTCCTATGTATTAACTTTCAGATGTTCGCACAGCTTGGCACATTCACTTTGATGAAAGTTTTCCCCAAAGTTTTTTGTAATGGTATCCTTATTTTAAAAACACTGAACCTTGGAATATTTAATTATTGCTTTCTGTTTTAATTTTCTCGGCTTGATTTTGAATGAAATCCTTTAAAGAGCTTCCAACAAAATGAATTGCGTGTGTTGAGGAGGTAGAGCTTGATGCTAAACACTCCCAATTAATATATTGCTTCTGTTTATAGAAATGCAGTGATGTTCAACAACGACTTGATGGCAGATGTTCATTTTGTAGTTGGTCCACCAGGTGGGACCCAGAGATTACCAGGACACAAAGTAAGCAAGAACTGCAGTAGCAGGTCTGACATGGGGATGTGAGGGGCTACTTTAATTCATACAAATGGCTTGAATCCTGGGACTGGTATACATAGAAATACTGTTAAAAAAAACTTTGCCTGTGAAATGTTCTAATAATTTCCTTTCTAGTTAACACATTTTTGCAATACTGGTAGAAGATCTGTTGCCGAATTTTATGTGTGATTTGTGACACTGTCCCGATGTTCTTCCAGATTGCTACCATCTTTCCCCCCCAGAACTAATTCTAATTCTTACAAAAATCCCATGAGATATATAGTCTTACCCAAGGTTGCTGCAAGGGTGGGTTTGATAAGCCTATTTTGCCCAAGCACCTTCTAAGTGCTGTAAGATAGACTTCAATTCTAATAATAGTAATTGATGATGGGAGCTAGAGGTGAGTGAAATCATAGCCCATCCGACATGGAGAGCACAAGATGTGGAAGCCTGTTCCGAAATGCTACAGCTGCTTGGTTCTTAAGCCCTTTTAGGAAAGCAGTAGATATATCGAAGAACTATTTCTTGAGATGAAAAGAAAAACCCAGCATTCCCCTACGTAGTTTTTGAATGGTGAAAACCTTCATTGCCTTCAGCTAGGCCTTCTTTTTTTAATACACATGTGACTCTAGTATATCTTTTTATTTTCGTTTTATAGCATGAACTAATATTTTCCTTTTGTTGAAACCCCGCCCCCCCCAACCCCAGTATGTTTTAGCTGTTGGAAGCTCTGTGTTCCACGCCATGTTTTACGGAGAGCTTGCTGAGGATAAAGATGAAATCCGTATCCCAGATGTGGAGCCTCCTGCTTTCCTCGCTATGCTAAAGTAAGCAAGCATCTTTCTTCGGTTGCGGGAAATGAATTACGAAATGAATTAGTTTGTCTGCTCTAGAAATGTCTGTGTTAAAAAGTTGTTATAAAAAAGAAATATCTCAATCTTTGCTCCAAAAATGGTCCCTGTGTTAGTTTTAAAACTTTTAATTTGTACATTTTATATTTTCCCTGACTTCCCCACTTTCTCCCGCTACATTTTGCATGTCACTTACAACTTTGAGGCAGATGGTTAATATATTATACACATATGTATATGATATAATTTCATATGTATCCTGATAAAAATGTCCGCATGACTTTTTTGGGTAAAGCACACCGTTCTTTCCCATTCCTCTTCAGTGCAATTGTCATTACCTAAAGCTGTCAAATGAATTCATTATGATAGTATGATTTTCTATTGGCTGCATAAAATCTAAAATGTTAACAACAATTGGTTTCTCCAAATATATTTGAGGCATTTTTAATATGGAACTGAAGATAGAACATGGGTTTTTCTTTTTTTAGCGATTTTTCACTCCATCTGGCTTGCTTCTCTTGTATGATGAGTGGGATGTAAAGAAAAACAAGTTGCTTTCTTACTGTGCTTTCCATAAATTCAAGTAGAAGGTGTATCTGAAAATATTATTATTTAGAGACATTCATCGATTTGTGCTAAGGTTCATTTTTTAAAAAATCATATTACATCTTAACATTGTGGGAGTTGGTTCCCCCTCCCCCAACTTTGGATAGCTATCTCTTAGCTACTAATATCTTAATTAAATTGTCTGGATGATAATAAAACAAGTTCTTTGTAACTTCCTTAAAATCAAGTGCATCACCTGTTACCACACGATGTGTGAGGAACATGAAAAGAAGTTATACAAAGTAGGATAACCAGCAATAAGATGTCATTGTGTCATGACATGTGGCTCGACATTGAGAATTCTCAAAGTTGATTTTGATTGTAATATTTACGTATAAGTGCTAGGTTTTAATTGCTAAGATTGCCACCATTACCACATATTTAGATAATAAGCATGAACTTTAGCTAATTATCTTTAGGTAAACTTTTTGATAGTTATGTTCCCAGTAAAACTGAAATACTGCTTGCTTGACTTCAACAACACCATAATGCTCTATGATGCATTGGGAAATGTATTTGGTGAGATACCATTGACATGTGCCTAGTGTACTTCTGTAATAGATTTCAGGATTGTTCTGGAATCTTCAGCAGTGCTCTTGATTAAATTTCTTATGTGTACTGTACTAAAAACCTGCAGTTTATACATTTTTTCCGTCTAATAAAACACAATTCCACAAGTCGGAATTGCACATTAACAGCTTTTCTAAACCAGGGCCCCTGTAAATATATTAGAGAACTACAACCTTCAAAATTCTTAGCCATTCTGAGACTAATTTTGTATAGGAACAGTTTTGCTAGGCTTGAACTTTGCAGACATTTTTTTAAATTATTATTTTCACAGTCACTGGGGGTAACGGAGAGGAACTCTCAGCCCTCTGCAGGCATAACTGAGGGGCCTGATTCAAGTCTGTCTTGGAGAAACAGATGCTGAGTGCCTCATTTCATGGTCTTAATGCCTTGCTACAGTGGGTTCTTTCTGCAGATGCAGTGGGAGTCTTCCCAGTAGCAGAGCTCTCCCCATCAACAAAAGCTAGCAAAGAGGCATCTTCACTACATTCTAATCATCTGTAGCAGATAATAATTTTGTGTTCTGGAAAAGCCTTAGGTTGGTGGTATAGGTTACAGCAGCATCAGTATTCAATGGAGCTTAGCACTGCCCTAGAAATAAGCAATCAGTGCCCAATAGCAGGGGAAAAAAAGGCAAACGAGTGGAACTCTTTTTAATAACAGCTTACCTGAAATTGGCATTTCTTCTGCATTTTGAAGCCTTTCCCACTTCCAGATAGCAAGTGATGTTTAAAAAGGTTGCATAATTGTCTTCATTTTTTCCCCCACTAGGAAATCAATATAGTGCTCAAGCAAATTTCAACATCAGATTCTCCCATCTTTTTCTGTAACTATTAATCTTGTTATAAATCATATTTCCCATTCTAATCCGCAGAACTGGTATATAATGCCAATTTTAAATGGGTGCAACCTGGCCATGTTTCACTTCAACGATGGATTGCGTAAAGCTAAGATCAAAACTGTGGCACGGGAAGAATCCTCTCTCCGTTCACATCTTTCAAACGAATTGCCATGTTCCTTTTAGCTTCATGGCTGGATTTTGGAAGTCAGAAAATGACAAGCACCAGAAAAAAGTGTACTTTACAGCAGGCATTTTGAAGCACAGGTCACTAGGGAATACCCTTCTTCTCACCCCCCTCACCCCTCCACGTCTTCAAGTCTAGCTACTTCCCCTGAGAGGGCAAATTGGAACATTTCTCATAAATGTGCATGTAGACAGTGATAGAACAAGGTCTCTGAAGCACTTGAATTCATAAGGAAGAAAAGCCCGTTAGGACAGAGATAGCTTAATACTGTTCCTTGAGTGTTCTGAAATTTTGATAAGGGCTATAAGAACTCTACTAGATTAAATACCTAATGGGGGAGGAGAAGAAATTAATTGAGTGTCTTGCCAATTTTGACAGTCACTCAGGAAATTATTGTTGTCTTCCCACTCCTCCTGGAATTCAGAAGCATTAATAGAGTAAGCTTCCACTAAATCAACTAAGAATGCAGAAAGGCATTGAATACCTGTTTACTCTCTTTTTAAACCCACCTAAGCCAGAGGTCTTTGCATTGTCTTCTGGCAGAACAATCCATAAGTCTGAATGGCCAGAAGTATCTGTTGTTGGTAGTGAACGTCGTTATCAATTCCCTCCACCACCACCCTCCCCCAATGTAACTTTCACAGTAATTCACCATCGTGGAAAATTTATGGAGCTGCCAGAGCTTTAGTTTATTAATTGGTTGAACAGGGAATTAAAGTTGCAGTTTTTATTAGGTTGTTTCTCTCATGGTGGCTGCATTCATAAGAAAGTTAACTCTGTGTTTCTATTAACTGCGATCCACCGAAGAAGCCAAATCAGTCTTTGTCGTGAGCAAAACCAAGTCCAGTCTTGATTTGTATTGTTTTTTGACAGGACCAATCTTATAACCTGAACTGGCATAACTTTGCTGTATGTTCAGCTCTTTTACCATTAGCAGTCTGCAAAGATGGGTCTGTCTATCTGTATGCTGTCATCTGAGATTTTGGTTGCAAGTAAAAACAAAAATTCTTCTCTTCTTCCCCTCCTTGGGATGTCCAGCAGCAACTTAATTCAGAAGTGAAAAAGACAGTGGAATGTTTCTCTGACGGACTTTGTGCCATCCAAGCAGATTTGTCATATTTTTTTTTCTTTCAAATAATTAAATCTGTGAATTGGGATGTGTATTAAGAATACAAAAATATACTGAAAACAAAATAATTAGTATGAGGTACAAATAATCCAGGCATCACCTGGAGGTGCTGCTTTGGAAAGATTGTTTCCTTGGTAAATTTAGACATTTTGGAACAATTAGACAAGGGTTCTCTCCTTCCTTGCTTGAATGCCTCTTCCCACATTTCTTCTTTCCATCCAGTCTTGTTGCTTTCTTTCTCCATCCCCTTTCACTACGATGACTTTTTCTTCTTATCCGATCTCCATTCTGAATTTTCCTCTTCGGAGGAATTTGTGTATCTCCTTTTGTGAGACGCTGTTCATATATGCAGATTTTGGAAACAGTGTATCTTATTTAACAGGCAATTGAGCTTAATTAGTCGTTTTTACAAGGAGTCCTTGGCTAACATCCATTAGTTCAACGATTATTCAAAATTACAGTGGTACTGAAAAAAAATAATGTATGACTGTTCCTCTGAGTTCTGTGGGACTTTCTGCACTTCTGCAGTCACGTGATTGCAATCTGGGCACTTGGCTGCTTGGCTCACAATTATAACATTGCAGGCATCCCTGCAGGCTTCCCCATAAGCAAACTCAATGGGGAAGCTGGCAGGAAAAGTCACAAGTCATTCTGGTAAATTCCCCTGGTTTTCCTGCATTCATGCTACATCATGCCCTCCACCCCATGGCCTTTTTAAATTTGCACTCTTACACTCCACTGCACTCTGCCTTCTATCCCATGGCCTTTCTGCACTTGTGCTGCACCCTCTACCCCATTGTCTTCCTGCACTTGCATAATGCCACAACATCTTCCTCTCCCTACTGGGCTTCCCCATTCCCTGTAGCACTGCTTCCCTCTTAATGAACCCACATACAACTTGGGGTGGCGATAGCAACTGCGACTACTGAGATTGTCACTAAGCGATGCAGTCACTTGATGTTGTGCTTTATGTCCACACTCCTCAATTATGGCAGTCCCAAGCCCACCTGTAGTTCATTTAATGCAATTTTATTTTTTATCCTATTTAGGTTATGTAGATTTTGGCAGGTATATTTCCATACATGCTTATGAGGGGTGCGGTGCCTAGAGGTGGAGCTCTTGCCTCACGAGCAGGAGTCTGTGAGCTCGATCCTAGGTAGCGGCAGATATTTCTCAATCTGGGCACAATGAGTAATTATCTGCTGCGAACTCTGCATTGGCAACAGGAAGGGAAAAATAATAATAAATTCCATACATGCTTATATGTGTATACAAGAGTATCACATGCACAGACTTATGGCAGAGGGATTGCCAGGATTGGTTTCAACTGGCATTGGCAACTAAGTTTAATAGAGAAAGAAATTCAGCACTGCAAAAGTTCTTTTTTGTTGTTGTTTTGAATCATCTAAATAGTTGTTTATTATTAGGTAGCTAGGGGATTTTCTTAAAATCACATTGTCATTTTTAGGGAGGTCAAATAGCATATTACTTTGACGGTGGACTATTATATGGAGATTTGCACAGAGCAAGTTACAGAACCCTGGCATTATTCACCAAATTGATGCAAAAGATTTGTAATATTAAATGGGAGAATCCTTTTTTCCAGTCAGCTGCTATGGTCTTCAAATGGTTGACTCACAACCACCTTTATTGGCTGACATACAAAAGAAGCAGTGCATGGGGAGATTTGTGAACAACGTCTTAAAACATGTTGTTCCTATCAGAATTTATAAATCTTACATGTTATTTAAAAAGTCCCACATAAATCCCCTCTTTTTTACTATTAGCTAGTGCATCCCTGTAAGCATGCCACACTATAAATATATGTTCTTAACTATCCTGAAAAGTATATGCTCATTTGTAAGGCATATAAGATATGCTCTGCAAAATCTGATGTATATGATATAACTGCCCACAATGAAATTTTAACATTGTGGTCACTGCCAAACTATTTTACCAAAAATAATAGCTACTATGCTGGCTCAAGTTATATATGCAGTAACTAGACCAATTAGGTGTTCCCTTTAAATTTTCCACCATTCAAAGCTAGGGCGGCAGGCTTGTCAAGTAAACTAGGTTAGCTCAGTCAGAATTATACAGGAGATTAGTTTTGTTTTCTAACTGCGTTTGTTTCATTCCTCTGTGCCTAGGATCAAGGAGAGGGTGAGGTGCAAAGAAAGCAGGATCAGATTGTGACTAAGGATGTAATGAGAAGCTGCTATTAACTCACACTTGGATTTGTGAAACAGCGTCAGACTAATTTAAATTCATTATGTCATGGCTTAAGTCACGGCTGCTGCCTAAATGAGTTTAGCCATATAAAAGAATCATCACTCAAATATATGCAAGCCAACAATGCATTACAGTATTGTAGAAGAAAAAAAGGAAGCATTAAAGTTTGCCTTCTACTGGTGATTTGCAGCATAGATTGTAAATTATCCTACACTTACAGACAAGTTTTGAGGATAAAGAATTTGTTAAATAGGGAGGGTGTTATTTGGTCAGCAACCTAAATTGGTGTGTACAAGCTGTGATTGAAGGAATATATTAGTGTTTCCCAGACATTTTATTTTTATTTATTTAGTTTGTCAAGCATGCATGAAAAAAAAGAAGAATATATCATATAAACATATAAGTAAGTACAAATAAAAAGAAACATTAGGACAGGGACAGTAGGCACATAGGTGAGCTTATGCATGTCCCTAACAGAGAAATGGGGTGAGGTCAACAGTAGACAATCTAAGGTTAAAGTTTTTGGGTTTAGGGGAAGAGATCACAGAATCAGGTAGGGCATTCCAGGCATTTACAACTCTGTTGCTGAAGTCATATTTATGCATGAAGTCATACATGTTCTTTCTATTGTAGAAAAAATGTCATCCCCTCTCCCCCAATCTGCTAAGAAAAATACTAGAATGATGTGTATATTTATTTATTACAGATACATTTATTGTGATGAAATTGACCTGGCTGCTGATACGGTTCTGGCAACTCTTTATGCCGCCAAGAAGTACATTGTTCCTCATCTCGCCCGGGCCTGCGTGAATTTCCTAGAGACGAGTCTGAGTGCAAAAAACGCTTGTGTGCTGCTTTCCCAGAGTTGCTTATTTGAGGAACCGGACTTAACTGAGCGTTGCTGGGAGGTGATCGATGCACAAGCTGAGCTGGCTCTGAAATCGGAAGGCTTCTGTGACATTGACTTCCAAACCCTTGAAAGCATTCTCCAAAGGGAGACCCTGAACGCCAAAGAGATTGTGGTTTTTGAAGCTGCCCTCAATTGGGCCGAAATGGAGTGTCAACGGCAAGAGTTGTCTCCTAGCATTGAAAATAAGCGCAAAGTGCTTGGGAAGGCGCTCTATCTCATTCGCATACCCACCATGGCCCTGGATGACTTCGCCAATGGGGCTGCTCAGTCTGGCCTACTGACCCTCAGTGAAACAAACGATATCTTCCTTTGGTACACAGCTGCCAAGAAACCAGAACTGCAGTTTGTCAGCAATGCCCGCAAAGGCCTGGTCCCTCAGCGCTGTCATCGCTTCCAGTCATGTGCCTACCGCAGCAACCAGTGGCGCTACAGGGGCCGGTGCGACAGCATCCAGTTTGCTGTTGACAAGAGAGTTTTCATTGCTGGGTTTGGACTCTATGGCTCCAGCTGCGGATCGGCAGAATACAGTGCTAAGATTGAACTCAAGCGGCAAGGTGTTATCCTTGGGCAAAACTTAAGCAAGTATTTCTCAGATGGATCTAGCAATACTTTCCCCGTGTGGTTTGAGTATCCAGTGCAAATCGAACCAGATACCTTTTATACGGCTAGTGTGATTTTGGATGGTAACGAGCTCAGCTATTTTGGGCAAGAAGGAATGACAGAAGTCCAATGTGGCAAAGTGACTGTGCAATTCCAGTGTTCTTCAGACAGCACCAATGGCACTGGGGTTCAGGGAGGGCAAATTCCAGAACTTATTTTTTATGCTTGAAGGAAAAGGTTGGTTTGCAGAACACTCTATGACTCTCTGATGTATTGTGTCTGGTTCAGGCCAATTTCATGCTTAGCTTGTTGTCTGCAGATATATATGGTCAATTCAAGTAGGACACTCCTAAATGCAGTGAACAGTTTTAACTCTTGCTGTACTTTTTATTGTCTACATGTATTTCTTCTACTACATGCTCCCAAGATCAAACTAGCAAATTAAGTGTTAAAGATTTTTGGCTTTAGCACAGATGGAATGCCTTATTAGTGAAGAAAGTTGTCATTTTTTCCCCATGCAGTGTGTGTCAAGGGACATAACTTGTCTGGTCTCTACTTTGCTGCTATTTCCTGTCATTTTGATTTATGATTTATTTATTTTTGCTCCTCTATGCTGTAGGCTCCTTGAACACCTCAGAATTAAAAGCGTCTTTAGTCTTTTGCCATTTGGATGCGACACAAACTTAGAATTGAGGCTGGTTTAGCTGCATCATCAGCATGCCTGGGTTGAGGTTTTCTAGAGGAAACATAGGAGGTCTTCAAATGACGAGCATTTGAAGGCCATAGCAACTGATTGGAAAATATATAAAGTATGATTTGCCCTGAATTGCTTTGCAAACACTGGCATTTGGTATTTAGTTTATGTTGTGGAAGATAACAGCAAAAACTCAAGGTCTTTGGGGACAGTTGCTTTTTAATTAACCTTTTTTTAAAAGAAAGCTCTTTTTGAAGGAAACTGTTGATATTTAAAAATACATTCATGCGTTTTTGCTTGCCCATGATTACTTCTGGGTAGCCTTCCCTAACTGGTAGTCCTCCAGGTGTATTAGTGCAGTTCCTACTATCTTCAGAGTACACGCAGGATGGGAATGATGGCAGCTGAAGCCTTTCATACAAGGAGAGCCTACTCTGAAGTATTACATAATGGCATTTACACTATTACAAAATCTCTCTGATAGTTACTTTTCTTTTCAAGGGATTAAATGCATTTCATTTAATCACGTCTAATAGCCATTATTCTGGCTGCCTATCATGCATCATCTGTTTTTTCCAGTGTCAGAAAATGGGTAGCAAAAAGCAGATGATGAGTTTTGTGAGTTTTATTTGCCCAAATACCATTTTTAAGATGCGTGTGTTTTTTTCCAAAGTAGTAAAAATACAGATGTTTGGAGCATTTTAATTGTTAGAAATTGCCATGGAATGTATTTGTTCAGTGTAACATACAGTGACATTTTTTCCCCCCATAGAACTCAAAGCTGAATATTTTAATGCTTCACATATTAAATTAACTAGTGGGACATTTAAACAGTTGAAGCAAGTAGGTTTGAAAGCTCTGTTTTTGAATGAGCAAGTAGACTGGACATTATGCAGTTTGGTTAGAATATGAATTATTCACCCAATTATAAATTTTGAAACATCTCTCAAATTTCTAGATGTTAATTTTTTTTTCTCATCTGATTCCCTCCACGTCCTATAGTTTTCACTATCTCCAGCCAGTGTGACAAAGGGATTCCTGGTATTTGTAATCTTAACACAGGTTGCAGGAGAATCATTCAAGGGATTGTAATCTGCCAGGCTCATACAAAATAATATTTGTTTAAGTTATCAGACACTACGACTTCAACAAACTATAATTTATTTATTTTTAGTTTATCGTTAAATGTAAATGTGACCATTAAGATTGCTTGTGAATCTGCTTGTGGTTCTCTCCTTGACTACAGAAATATACTTTTTAGCACAGGTATAAATTACTGCTTTGTTTTGTGCAGCACACAGTAAGACTATCAAATTTGGGTTGCAAAATGCCACGCGGCAGCAAACAAAAAATTC
>JAOYMU010000192.1:19300792-19311047 GCA_025802295.1 Psammodynastes pulverulentus
ATCTGCTACTGGGACAGTCTCTATGGCCTTGATGGAGAGTAGATGTAATATCGCCTCCTCCATCAGTCTCTGTTTGGTTTCCCTCTTTGGAAATGGGCATTGGACAAATGAGTGAGGAGGGGTCGATACGAACTCCAGCCGGAGCCCCGAGTGGACCGTCGACCTGACCCAAGCGTCCAAGGTGATCTTTTCCCACTGGTCGCAGAACCTCTCCAACCTGCCACCAATGGGAAGGTCGGGCCCCGAGTCAGCGGCCTCTGCGAGAGGTACGCCCTCCTCCTCCTCGAAAAGGCCGCTTTGATTGAAAGGGAACCCTGTTCCTGTCCCTGAATGCCTGACCTGTCTGGAAGTCCTGACGGGACTGAAAGCTCCTATAGGGGCGTTGGTAGGTCGGGGCTGAGAAGGGAGTTCGAAAGGGCTGGCCTCAAAAATGAGCCGGGGAAAAACGCTCTCCCCTCCTAGACAAGGTGGGCATCCTCTTTTTCTTTTCCCTTGTCTCAATTAAGATAGGGTCTAGGTCTGGACCAAAAAGGTTGTCTGGCTTGCAGGGCGCCGATGCCAACCTCCACTTCTTTTTGGCATCGGCTTGCCACTGCTTGAGCCAAAGCATCCTGCGAGCCGTGATGGCAGACGCCATGGCTCTGGCTGCATATTTGGCTGTATGCAGGGTGGCGTCAGTGGTATACTCTGTCGCCGCCACGATTTTATTCAAATCTTGGTGGGTCCGAGAATCTTGAGTGGGAATTTTCTTTTGCAGATCTCGGAGCCAGATGAGGGCGGCCCTCGTGAAAAAGGAGGCAGCTGTGGTCGTCTTGACTGCCCAGGCCGCAGCCTGATGCGCTTTACGCATCAGGCTTGAGGACCTCCTCGGACTCAGAGAGGGAGGCCGAGGGGGTCACCAATGCTACAATGGGCTCCTCCACCTCAGGCGTGGTTAGTAACCCTGACAGATCCGGGGCCATGTTAAAATATTTCTTGTCATATGCTGGAGGGCCGGGATAGGTACCAGGCACCTCCAGCTGTTGTTTGACCATTTGGATGAAAAGGCCAGGAGCAGGGATAGTTTCCTGAGTCTCAGAAGTCTCAGCAAATAATATGCTGTTCTCCCCCCTGATAGAAGGTGCCTCTCTGGGTGCCTCTAATCCCAGGCCCGTAGCTATCTTGGCCTTTCTTAGTAGGGAACTGAACATGTGCGTCTGGAACAGCCCTTTAAATTGGGGCTGATCCACTCGCAAGTCCTCCTCATCCTCTGATAGTTCATGGTCTATCTCGCCTTCTTCCTCCTCAGGAACCATGGTTGATGACCCTCCCTCAAAACGTTGGGGCAATGAGGGCTGGGATGTTCCGGACCTGGATCGTTGTTGCAGAATGTCCGTGGTTTGAGCAAGGGGCCTTGATTGGGATGCTACTGGTGAGTATTGACGGCCTGCCTCAAATCCCCTTCGCATGGCCACATTAAGCATCCACGCAATGTCCAAGGTAGGTAGACCCTCTGGATGAAGCCCTGCTGCCGTGGGTGTAAAGGTGGCAGAGGGTATGGTCGGGCGAGGAGGAAAGGTCCCTGGGTGAGGTGAAGGGGATAGCCCAGATGGCCACCCCAAGGGGGCCAAGGACTCAAGGTCTGGCACTGTAATTAATAATTGTTTGTAGGGGGGAACCCCTTCAGAAATATCTCCTTGTCTACACTTGTTAGGCTCCATGGTGGCAGGAGTAGCTGGTTCCGGGTTCTCCTGAGGGAGCTGGGCCTCTGGAAGGGTGATGGCACATTCCACCTAGCGCCCTCCCTGGCTGCTTTAGCTGATTGTTTTTCAACAGCTTTATGAAGTCTCTGTTCTGCTTTTAATTGAGACTTTGAGACCCTGGAGTGTGAAATAACCTTGGCTTTAATTTTAGCCGCTGTGGTCTTAGTGATTGAGCTCGTTGTGGGAGTGGGAGAGGCCTCCTCTGAGGGTCCCTTCTCTTGACAGGTCTTCTCCCCTTCCATAGATGATGAGGGTCCTGCCCTTCAGACACTAAATGAGGCCGGAATAGGTGTTCCTCAGATGGCAACCCTGGATGGAATATAGGGTTGTGAAGAGGAGATTTGGGAATTTATCCTCTATTCTCCTCACACCTATCAGAGAATAATTTGGCTAAGACTGAATGGAGATTAAACTCTCCGGCGTTCTGATGCTCTGCTTTGCCGGCTAAGGGAGAAATCTGCCGATAAGTCGAACCCTGAAAATGGCGGGCATAAGTTCTGGGCGCTCCCTCAGTCGCCTCTACCACTCAGGCGAGACCCACAGCCACAAACTCACAATCCAGAATAAGAGCGCCGGAATCTCCTTAGAGGCAGGCGACGCTGTCCATCAAATGAATTCTGCGGTCTCCTTTGGCGCTCCGCTTGGCCGGGATGCAAAGGAGCCGTCTGACAGGGCGCTCAGCAACGGCCCATTTAAAATAGCGCCCGTTATCTTTCCGATCTCTTCACCACAATCGTGCCGGCTCCCGGACCTTTGGAGCTCTGGGATTGCACGCCGGGCTGCTGGTCGGCCTTCGCCACCTTGACGCAAAGCTCTTCAAGTCTTATCTTCCCTATCGTCCTTCTTATTTAGTCATGCGCGCCTGAGTAATTTTCCTTAAATTTGACAGGTCATGCGGGAAATACAAACTAAAATGGCGGGCGCAGGGATGGTCTTGAGCTTAGATAATACCTCGCCTGTCTCGTCCCTCCTACCTTTGCACAACGGTCTTGGGCCTGAGACCCTTCACGTTTCCAGAAAAACAAAAAACAAGAACTAAACTATAAATTCACTATACTGTTTACAATTGTTCACTAGCTAATCGGTCTCAGAGAGACCAAATTTACACTCTATCCTTCTCGGAGACAGAGACGAAACTGGGACTTGAGTGACAGCAGGGATGTGTCCTCAGTTTTGCCACTCTGTCTGAAAGAAGGAGGAGGAGTCAACACCCATGCTCTGCCTGGATACCAGCCTCCACAGAGAAGGAGCATATCAGGTAGGACCAATGCCCCTTCTGCTAACTGGCAACACAAAACTTTGATACTAACCTTTTTAACAGACATGTCCTGGTGATGTTTCCTTTGTCCAGTCACCAACCTGCTCTGGGGCCAATTTAAGTTTACCTTTATATGAATTGATTTAAAAATATTCTTGACACAACATTTATCATATGAATGAACCACAATACCTATGACGAAAACATGAGAACAGCCCCATTCAAACAGACCGAGGATTCAGTAGCTTACCAGATGCATGTAGGAAGCCCACAAATAGGACATCAAAGCAGCTGTTGAATTGTGGCATCAGTATTCCTATTATAGAGAGCCCCCAAACTCCGAGTCATCAAGCTCAGTCATTGATAAAATTCTCCTCTTGGAACTTGTTTTTGGGGCATTATATGCCACAGGTTGATTATTTGCCATTTGAAAAAAATATTTCTTCTTATTAGTGCTAAATCTTCTATTAGTTAATTTCATTCGGTGGCCAATTATTAATCCTTGGGTGTTCTATTATAAGGAGATGGAGAAAACTACCACTTTCTTTACTATACATACGTATAAATTAAAGTTGCTTCCTAAACATTTTTTTTGCCTAAGCTAAATAAACTCAACTGTTGCATTCTGTCTTCCAATCTTATCAGTTACCTTGTTTTGCCATACCTTCCATTTGATTAGACCTATCTCCTCTGTAACACTGAATGCTACCCTGTAGACTCATCCCTATCTTTTCTGTAGCTTGAATCTAGAAAACTTTCACCATTCTTAATAAACATTCCCATTTTTGCTCAGATTTTTATCATTAACATACAGGCATAATTTCTTTCCTACAATTCCTTCTGCTAGCCCACCTGTTATTCCCTTGGTCCAGTATTACTTTCCTGCCATGCACTGGTCATTGTGGATATATTTATTTCCTTTAGGACCCACTGTCCCAATTCTATTTCTTTTATCCCAAACCAGAGGAATATTCATATAGGAAGTACTAGTTGAAACTTCCGCTTGACTGTCCCACCAAGTTCAGTATAAAACCTGCTTTGTAATCTTTTTATTCTTAAGCACATCCTGGAATGTCCTGGAATGTTTCTAATAAATTTGAACCCTCATCCTGGTACCACCATCTCACCCAAGAATTGACAACCCTGTTCCTCCCATACCTGACTTTTCTGATAAACAGAAAAGCATTCTTCAGAATACTACTTGAGAAATCCTGTACTTAACATCAGTGGTGCCAATGTGCACCACAATTGTGCTACCCCACTACTTTACTCTACAAACCTGTCTAGCTGACTTGTGATATCCATAACCTTTGCACCAGACAGGCAAGCTGCTGCCATAAAGTCTACACACCTGTCCAAATCAATTTTTTTTAGTGATCAAATATCTCATTACAAGTAGCCTCCCCAAGAGGAGAATTCTTGGTAGGCAAGGATATTGGAACATCCTAGTGGAGAGACACAGGATGAAGCAGAAGAAAGTTCACCTGATGTTTCGCACAGTCTTTCCACCATTCTAGTGATTTGCGGGGTGGTGGGGGAGAGGTATGGTGATCATTTGAAAGATTATGTCCTAAAATAGCCCAGCTGACAGGTTAATGGTGCGGAGAAAGTGTGCAGCGGGAAGCAGAATCCATGCTGATGCCAGCTACTCAGGAAATTTGAAAGGTGGTTAAAACCTCCAGATGTCAGGACGAAGAAGGACAGTGGAGTTGCTTAAGAGTAGTTTCCTTTATTGTTTTTTCACTATAGACAGAATCTTGCCAGACTAAAGCAACCCTTTGCATAACTGCAGATACACTTTGGGAAAAGCTAGGGAGGAGTCATTTTATCCTCTTTCGGCTGGCCAAACTTTCCAAGCTCCACTGCATCTTTGCCCTCTGGAAGCAGCCTCTCCTTCCTGGGAATCCAGACTATATTCCACCACATCACATAAGCATGCCACCATAGCGATCCCAACCCATTTCACCAAGAAAGGCTATGTTGTTTCCATATCAGGGGCAATCCTTGATGGGGAGGGAAACACAGCCAAGGGAATCTACAAATCATTGCCCTTACAGTATCCCAGATTAAAAGTGAAAGAAGTGGACCAGTCACAGGCCTTATCATTGACACTTTATCACTGACTAAAGGTCGTCCCCAGCCTTATCACTGACTGGAGATCTGATGTCAAGACAGAGCCATTTATGCTGACATAAATTTTAGACACCTCAGCCCTTGGACAGATGCTAACCTACTATTGAGGAAGAGGCCAAAGAAGAGGAGGATAACAGAGAGGCTGTATATCATGCTTTATTTCACAGGCAGGAGAAAGTTGCTATGCCAATCAGGTCCCCCGTTTTGATTTATTTCAGCTTAGGCTCAGGTAGGGAACTACTTGCTAAAGGAAACAAATTTCACCTTTGTACAAGGCACCTTGGTGTTGGAAAGCAAGGGCAATCCTGCCAGAGAAGGAAGAGAGTAATGCTTCCTGCTAGGAACAATCTCTGCCATCCAGCACTGCATGTCAGTGAGGTGGAAAAGGAATTATATAGAGTAACAAAATGAAATTGCTAACCAGCTTCAGCCTTGTTTCCAGCACACCTTTTGGAATCAAATTTACTGAAATGAAGCATCAAATGAAAGGGAGTGTATGTGTGTGTGAAAGAGAGAGAGTGTGTGTGTAATTTGATCTGGGAAAGGCACTAGTAGTAATTGCACCCAGAGAATTAAAAGTGATATCTAATAGAAAAAGATACCTGGGGGAACAATGTTGAAATGGGGTAGAAATGATGGATTAATAGCTTTTCTACACCTCTAATTTCGGGTTCCAATAGACTGAATGAGAGAAGATAAACATTTGCAGGGTGGGGAGAGAAGAACATGCTCACCGGCTGATAAGGCTATGTGCATAAATAAAAAAGAGAAATTAGCCAACCCAACAAAGCCTCTGTGTGAGGTAACAAAACGGATCTGTTTGTCCTCCTTCTGGAAAGAGTGGGCAGGTGACACCTGCTCTTTGGAAGCTCCTGCTAAGACCCAAGCAGATTAGCCAAGGAAGGGCAGAATGAAAAGCTCTTTCCGAGGTCATTAGTGGAACCGGCCTTGTCAATGAAGCCCTTGATTGGAGAAAGACAGCAAATTACAGGGCTTTGACAACAGACGGGAAGCTTTTAACTGCTTCTTGCTGTTTTGTCATTTGGGCCTAGTCCCAAGTGGATGCATTAAATGTGTCATGTTTCTAACAAATCACTCACTTGCAAACCAGCATTAAAAGGGGGGGAATGGGAAAACCTGTCTCATAGATAGCGGAGGTATTATATTATTAAATGTGAACAGCTCATCCGAAAGCTACCCTGGGCCAAGTTTCTTTTCTTTTAAGCTATTAATAATATTTTAGTCGGCTATGGTTCCTTCTGTAGTGATATATGAATATTTTTAGCAATCTTAGCAAACAGAGATGTGGGAGGCATCTATAACTTTTCATGCAGTGCTACGTTTTCAACATGGAACTATATAATGAAAATAGGCAGAAAAATTGATAATTAGAGTAGGTGAAGAGATTTTTCCACAATATATAGATTTCTAAAATCCGGCATTACTTACCATTCATCATACTGTCTAGGGCTGTGCAAAGCTGTATTTCAGCGATATCTGTAGACCAACAGGTTCTCCATTCTCTCAGAACTGATTCCGTTGTTCTTTGTTTAAAGTCCATTGTTCTTTTTGTGCTGAGTGGGCAGTGGAAATTCCATTGAGAATGTAGCAACTTGGCCAAAACTGTAAAGCAGATTACAGCATGGACTCTGGAGTAAAGGAAAGGTAGCATATGAGACCCAAAATTTCATACAAGACCACTTGCTGATGGTTCCCTTTAGATTAGTAGGCTTCTTACAAATGCTGGCATCCTGCCTTGGCCATTAAAGTCGACCCTGAGCTTTTGTGGTGGCAGAATGAAGCAGATTTTATAATATGATCTTGTTGTGAAGCCAAAGTAGAACAGGGGATGGTATCTAAATCTTTCTGTTAATCATCTTAGTGCCAGACACTTATTTCTTTCTCTTTCAGGATGAATGGGTGAGAAAGGCTGTGTCCGTGCAAAGTTGCCTTTTAGTGAATCAGATTTTTGGTTCTTTGAGTTCAAACTTATCTATCTGGATTTCATAGGTCTTCAGAAACGCATCTTTCCTAGCCAAGCAGTTGATGCTGGGGATAGATACTTGGAATGAACAAAGGTTTGGATCCCATTAAGCCTCAGCTTTGTAAATGGTAGAGGCATCTCACAATTCTTTTATTTTAGGGGAGGCTAGTTAATAAATCTTACTAAAGCTTTCACCACAAGGTATTACACTCAAATGCTCTGTGCTGCAGAAATATGGAGGATGAGATAAAACAAGATTTAGAGATGCTACAAAACAAGTTTATGAAGCATATTCTCAAACTCCTTCCCTAACCATTTTTCTATGGCTCATCTCAGAAGTCACTTTGATTTATCCCCCACTGAAGGCAGGATGAATCTGCTTTATCTTTAATACTAGCGAAGGCTGAAGGAGACAGATGATGCCTGTCTGGATAGGATGTGTTGGCTGGGCAACCTTCAGAAGTGACAGTGAGCTCAGCATTTTGTGAGAAAGTATATGGATACATCTATGGTTCATCTATGGAATATCAGCGCATCTATGGAATAGCTTCTAACAGGGCTGCTTAACCAGCTATTTAAGAATGATAGTAAAGGAAAGAGAGTTATTCTACTGTAAACATTTACCGTTTCTTTTCAGGAAAAGTTTTTTTTTAAATTACCTTAAAGTTTTACAATATTTTGAATAGCAAACATGGAGTATGTAGTATCTAGTGTTACCTGATGTCTGCAGGACATAGATCTCTGGAACAGACCTTTAGAGTTTTGTGATCTTAAATTTTACTCAGGAACGTTGATTAGTAATCTTCCTTGTTCCATAACAACATTTGCTTTAGCTGCTGGTTTTTTAAAATTACTGTATTCTGACCATTAGCGTTTTAATTTGATCATAGTTTCAGATCACGTTATTTTGGAATGGAGCAGAGCTTTACATGATTCAGCAGATGGCAAACTGGCTGGGGCCAGCTTCGCTCAGAAGCTGAGCAGGTTAGCGATTGGTTGGATTGGTTGGATTAACTTTGTTCCTAATAATATATACTATGATGAGCTTCTGCCCACTTCGGGTGAATATCTATTTTAATTCACCAAAGCAATTTAATTGTAGATTGTCAGTTCCTAGGACAAGATATTGCTTGTAGGTTTTCACTTTTAATTACGCAGTATCATTTTACTAGAAAGTTGGAAGGGAAGAAGGACCCCCTGGTATGCACAGGTCCCAAGGAGCAAAGAGAAATATAATCAATTAAAATAGGTACTGTTAGCAAAGTGTTACAGAAGGAGCAGGGGTTGCTATGCAAGAGGTCACAGATAGTATTCATACTTAGGGAAAAGAGTAAGCTTGCCAGGTAAGCCCAAAGAATAGTGGATTGTAAAAACTAATGACATTCTGTTTCTTATGCTTTATAATTGTTTGTCTGCTCCCAAAACTCACTTGTGACAATTACTCCTATTATGACAGCAAGGTCTACTCTATAGACTATAATTTCAATGGCACTAGTAATAGAAATGATTGTAAGCTGCTTAGATTTGTCTCTTGGCAAAATGGACAGCATACAAATTTAATAAACAAAGACATAATAAACACAAAATAGCTATGGCTTCTGTCCTTCTTCCTCCTCATCTTGGGCCTGTAGGCTGGCTCTTTTCCAAGAGCTCAAGATGGATTCCACAGAGAATTCCTTTTATTTGTGAGGTAGATTGGAATGAGGAAAACAATTGACTGGTCAGAGACACCAAGTTAATTTCCATGGTTGTGAGAGTCTTGAACGCGAGTCTCCTCTGGGTAAATTTAATAACTTTAACCACTAGGTGAGAATAACAGAATTGGAAGGGACCTTGGAAAGTTGGAAGGTTGCAGTCACTCATGTGTGACCAGCCTCACCTTTGATAAAACTATTTCCATGAGCTGGGAAGTAGATGAGGTGGACAGAAAGGCCAGGGAGGAAAAAATAATAAAAATATTTAAATCTGACTGTTTTCTACTGGTTCTTTCATGGTGGCTGGCTGGCTGGCTGAACTATTTCTCTAGTCTGGATTTAAATGGAATCAAAAGTCTATAAATTATGCCAGCATTACTAGGATCTATCTGATATTTTCTGTCTCTTAATTTCTCTTTCCTTTATCCTGATATTCTGGAGAACTGGCAACTCAACAATGAGGAAAGTTGTTTGAAGATGTTGATAGAGCAACCAATGCTGCTGTTCAGTCATTCTTCTGTCATATCTGTCACTACAGTAGCAAACCATCAAATATTATATCCCTCAGATCTTCATTATACAAGGACACCCTCAGTGGAACATGCTGGCAGTTAAGAAAAATCAGAATGAAAGGACATCTCATGGGACAGCTGGCAGTTAAGAAAAATCAGAATGAAAGGACATCTCATGGGACATCTGTCAAAACAACTCTATTATTTTCCTTTTGTGTCTGTAATGAACTCATAAATGTCTTGATATAGATATGCAGTATATCAATATATTCATATATACATGAATGAATCTCTTTAGCATGTAAGATTCTGTTTTAAAAGGCCATCCATTTAAATGACATACATTTAGATAGATCGGTAGATAGATATTTGAGCATACAATCTCCTTAGACTCATATTTCTTCAGTTTCAGCCTCCTTTATCCTCTGGAGAGGAGTAACTGGAAAAGCAATTTGTTTCATTTTAACTAAGGCAGGAACCTTTGAAAACACGGAGGCTTCTGTCTCACCAAGAATCCCATTTAGTCTTGGAAGGAGGGGAGAGGGGGATATCAGGGTGAAGCTTATCTTATTGCTAACTATTAGTGAGACTTCTGCATTATTTACAGCTCTGGCAATGTGATTTCCCTAGTCAGCAGACCAGGCCACATATAAGAACATTCCCAGATATCATTCAACACCGAATCAGTTGCTAATAGCACCAGACTGTTATCAGAAAAGAGAAGCAATCGGCAACATTTCAGTGAATCAGAGTAAACTCAGGTCCTTTCATGATTGTACCCTGACATCAGTGTTTATTAACTAATTTCATTGTTTTAAAATCATTGAATGTACATTTCTGTCTTCTGTCATGCAAAGATTATATAGCAGACACACTGGAGTGTGTGTGTGTGTGTGTGTGTGTGTGTGTGTGTGTGTGTGGGTGTGTGAGAG
>JAOYMU010000192.1:19561338-19573995 GCA_025802295.1 Psammodynastes pulverulentus
CCCCACCCCTGCCAGAGGCCCTAGGCTGATGGAAGGCACAGAAACCTGGCGGGCACATCTCAACTGATTAAGACTAAGATAAGACCAAGGGAATATATAGTCATACCATAGAATGGCAAATAAGCATCTATGTGGCTTTCAGCATTACCTATCCCACTGAAAACATCCCATCTATATTTATTTATTTATTTTCAAGCTTTATAAGGCTGGTCAAACTCGGTGAGTCTGGGTGATATACAGCATAAACACAGAATACAAAATGTAAAATAGTGACCAAGTACGTGACAAAAAAAAAACATGTGGGGCCAGGGATGAGGGCTGCCATTCAAGTGGCTCCTAAGGCCTGGGGTCAAATCAGTCTTGGTGGCTTTGCTAAAGGTGGGAAGAGTTGGGCGGGCTGTCTTATTTGGGAGATGGAGTGGGATGGAGAATCCCATTTCCTATGCAAACAAAACACAAGGGCAGAATATTAGGGCACTAAACTAAACCGCCGCAGGATTGATTAATAACAAATATAATACATTCAATCTTACTGTCTAAATACTTCCAATAAAATCAAGAGGTTCTTCAACGGAGGGCTCTTCATTTGTCACACAGTGTCTAATTACAATCCTGGAGCAATACATAATTCATGCCTGTTCGTTAAGAATTCCAGGCTCTCAAAAAGAGAAGTCATATTATGTAAAATCTGCCTCCGCCCAGCTTCTTCTCAGCGGTACTTGGGGACACCTACTGTCCTACCGGGGGTCAGAGGATATTCGGAGCATCTGCTAATGTTATTGTTATAAAAATGAAAGTTTCATCCCTCCAGCTAAGAAGGAAATTGTATCCACTTCCTTCAAAAGATGCAAGGGAGAGTAAAAAGGAGGGAGGGATGGAAATACGTCGCCAAATTCATGTTTCAGCTTAGCTCTTGGGGTATTAGCTGTAATGACGCACCACAGTGGGCATTTAACACAAGAAGATTTGTCATACGCCATTGACAAGTCCTTGACAGATGTGCCCTGTCCTTGAATGACAGTCCTGGATCTACATAAGGTACAGGAAAGAATGAGCATGTCTAAAGAATATAGCACAGGGAAAACACAGATCTCCTAAAAGAGAGATTACATGGGAAGATACAAAAAACACTCCTCCACACATGCACACACCCTATGCAAAGCTTGCTCCCTGACTTATTTGAACATACTGCTTATAAAGAGCTGTGGAGTTGCTAAAATGATCTTTTTTTCTTCTCTGAGTAGACAAGGCATGATTTAGATTGCCCATAATTTTGCAGAAATTCAAAAAAATGGCACTTTTACATCTAAAGAATATGCATCCGATTTCTACATGACCCTAGAGATGCTGCTGTTTCAGTTCCAGTCAGTATGTTCTCACTCCTCAGTTTTTGCGTGTGTGTGTGTGTGTGTGTTGTATTTCTAGTCTCTTACATTCATATTTATATGCTTCCTTACATACCTTCCTATTTTAGTGCTAATAAATTATAAAAATCCCATAGAATTTTCAGCATAATTCATGGTCTTATCATCCATTAGTGTCATTTGTGAAAAGTAGAAACCTTGCATATTTATTCATGTTTGAGGAGACAAGATGTATAATTCTTTCCCCAAAAACTACCAAAGACTTGTTAATGACCCTATCATGAGACAGGACATCTGTCTCAGGAAATAGACTCTGAAGCACAGTATTGGCAGCTCTCAGAAACTCCCCAGATGTTCGCTGAAATAATCTAATCTGTTCTGTCCATACACCAGTCATCCTTGCATTTAGCCTCCTGTCTTAAGTGTTTCAGCTATAAAATGTCTTGGATCAACCATATTGGCCTTTCAAGTGGCCTAAGAAGGAGATAATCTAGCAGACTAAATATCTGTAGTTTAAGATCTTGATTCTTCAGATTAGCAGTCAGTAGTAGTAGTAGTAGTAGTAGTAGTAGTAGTAGTATTCATAATAGCATCCATAGCAACATCTATGTAACAGATTTCTGCAAAGGGAATTCACTATTGAATTATCATCTTCCACTTATGTTGATCAGTTTTTGAAAAGGCAGTAATTGCCTAGTTTACGCTCTTGGGATGTTTTGGCAATGCTGGTAGAATTGCAAAGATCATGGCTGGTTGAGAATATTGAGAGTTTCAGTATTAAAAATTGTGCCAGCTGCTGAGTTATTGAAAACTGGACTATGGAAATCCAATCATCAATAACCTGCATGAGTAATATTGCTGCTTGCAATACTGCATAAGGGGAACCCATATAGTAGTATACTTGGAATCTCCATAATGGGTTTTAGAATTTCCTAAAACAGCAGATTCGTTTTTTATTAAAAGTTAACAAAATAGGAACCGAGCTACATGCGGATGCTCTCAACAGTAATTATCTTAAAAATACCCGAAGCGAGCCGAACACCCCAAAGTTTTACTTTTTTTCCAGCAGAGCCAATCTATCACAACCTCTTGCTGACAGCAATGAAATGTCATTAGCATCTAAATTTCCAGCAGTCATAACCTGCAAGGGGAAAAGGACTGTCTCCTTATCTAACCTTGCAGGAAAGCTGAAACAAATAATAACGAAAAGGAAACTATTGTGATCTAACCCCCACCTCCAGATCACATTGTAATTAAAACTTGCCAGGGTCATTTCATCAGCAGTAAGGCCACTGCTGCTAGCCTGCAGCATTTTTGATGTCTTTAATGGCAAGCTAGAAGGAAATTATCAAGCCTAATTTATTTCAGGAGTCTGAATGGCACTGATTTTGTGCAGGGAGAAATAAAAGAAAAATGAGCAAAATGTCAGAAGAATGCTACTAACCTGAAATGTATCTGATCTTTTTTTAAAAAACAACAACTATTTTTCACAACAATTAGTTCTCTCTCTATCCTTAGAAAAAAGAATATACTCTCAAAAATAGCAAACAGGAGGGAAGAAAATACGGTGGAAAAGATTTCAAATGTGAGATTCAGATTCTTAGCACATTTTAAATTCATTTCATTAGCTTAATCCCCTTCTCCCAACAACAATCCTTTGGGGTAGCTTAGATTTGAACCTGGGTCTCCCTAATCCCAGATCCCAAAAAATAAAGTTCATTAGAATATGATAATTGAAGAAATCATTACTGGAGCAGCAGACAAACTGTAAATGTCAGACAGCTGATCGAATAAAGGCACCGTAAGAGGAATTAATCTCACTTTCCAGGAGACTTGAGAAAGCTGCTGCTAGTCTATAGTTGGATTCACATATCCCAGCAAGCTACAACATATTTTGCTTGTTTTTGACTTGTGTGAATCTAGGCACTGTGGTTTAGAAATCATATTTTAGATTTTAATTGGATTAAGCAAACATAACGCAAAATCCTCACTTCCACCCCATTCCAAAACAATGATAATGCAAAATCCTCACTTCCACCCCATTCCAGAACACCCACCCACTAACCTGCTTTCCAGCTCCATTTTCCTCTGTGCAGGGTTGCAAAAGAAGACCATGTGACTACCAGTTAAAAAAAATCAGTCAGACCTCCAACTTCTGAGGGGAAAAAAGATCTCCCGTAGTTGTAAGGCCTGACTGAACTGACTGATTAATCTCCCAGCTTATCGGACTGCTGTTGCATTGCCACTGGGAGGCTCCCAGTCATGCAGCCTAGTGGGCCTCCCTGCAAGAACAAGATGAGGAGTGACTGGACTGGACAGCGGGGGCAAGGTCAGCCAGAATTTTTGCTACCGGTTTGCCCGAACCGGGCTGTCCTGGCTGAATCCCACCACTGATTATAACCAACAGCTATGGTATTTGAAAACAAACCATGTCTTAGTATTAAGACTGAGACCAACAAAACATAGACAAAATTGTGCTGAATAATCTTAGGGTCTGAATGTAGAGAGTAAAGAAAATGGCCTTGACAAAAGAAAGGGAAAATCCCTCAGCACAGCAATGAGAAAGAAAACATTGCTTAAGGCCAACAAATGAAAGTGGAATGCAAAAATGTCCCAGACACCTCCCTATTTCATATAATAGAAAGGGCAGGGAGACTTCTGGCGGCACTTCCGTCAAAGACAGGTTGGAGTCCACGATCGTGCGCAGGTTCGACTTGTGCTCTACCTGCGGGAGGGTTCCAGACAGGACCAAATCCACCCTGGAGGGGTGGTGAAAAAGAGGGAGACCACCTGAAAGGGTGAGGGGAGCCACATCTCCCCCCCCAATTGCCTAGGAACCCTCCCCCCAAAGACAGGCTGTAGGGGTAACCTCAAAATGGCTACCTCGAAGACGGGAAGCTAATCGGGAAACAAGATTGTGCTGGAGGGAAGAAGCAGTGAACAGTGTGTGGTCTGGGTCAAAATCTGTTTGGAATCTGGCAAGGTAATCCCGGGGGAAATACTCAGGAAAAAATACTTTTAAATTGCTTAAGCAGTGAATTGGAAAAGGTGGAAAAAACCAAAAATATAAAGAATCTGATTTTTGGGGGAACCTAAACAGAAGTGGAATATACAAAAACTATTTTTTAAGATTGGACTTGGTGATCGGGCAGGATTTGGCATGGCAGGTTTTAATGGACTGGGATTAAAGGCATTTTGAAACACTAAAGAAATAAAAGAAAGAGGGTGGAAAGCGGAACTGGACTAAGAGCACCACCTGGTTATTAAATAAAAAGGAATCCTGTGGGTCCCACAAAACTATCTCAAAGGTGAACTAAAAATAAAACAAAACAAAGGGAAATTGTAAAACAATCCGACCCGGGAATTAGGATATTAAATCAAAATGTGGAGAAATAATGGATGATACTAACCTCTGATCCTGGAGAAGAAATGGACTGATTAGCTCCAGGAAAAAAAAAGCATAGAGACTTACGCCAAAAGAAGAGAGTTGCCTTAAAGAGAGACTACAACAATTTGGATATTTAAGTATAACAATCAAAAAACAAAAATGAGTGAAATATGCAGAGAAGTAATCTATGAACTTGGAAATCTAAAAGAAATGCTAAACAAACTAATGGACTTATGTGATGAAACACAGAGCATGGAGGGCCTGGAAATGGCGGTGCTAACCATAGAAGAATGAACAAAACAACAGGAACAAAGGGAGCAACAAGTAGAAGAAAAAGATAAGAGGGAAATTGAATTTGATGCAACTAATCAGGGGGAGAGTGCTGGGAAGGCTAAACAACAGATTAGAGAAATAAAGGAAAAGAAATTGGCTAAAGTGGGGTTAAAAGTAGACAATTTAAAAAAGAGGCAGTGGACAGCAGCAGAGAAAGGAGGGAAGGAAAGGGGAAAAGACAAAAAATGATAGAAAAGGGAAAACAAGCTAGAAACGAATAACTAACAAAAAAAAGAGAGTACGAGACAATGGTTAAAGAAAAGAAGGGTAAGGGTTCCAGATGAATGGGGATATTAGCAACTAAAATGTATAATTTTTGATCTTAAGAAATTTGGAACTAATGATTATTATAGTACTAATGAAATGTTATGTGGAATTATATAAGGATTAATATTAATGTCATCTTAAAATATATAAGTGAGTATGGACTATAAGAAATTGATATGTGGATAACTGTGAAATGTATAAAATTATAATAGTACTAGTGTTGATTAAAAATAAAGACTAGCAGAATACCAAGACAAGTAAAGATTTCATGTGGAACTTAAGGGAATTGTTAGGTAAATAGCTTATAGTAATAGAGAAAAAAGTATTATATTGGTATTAAAATGTATAATTTGTTAAAAAAATATTTAAGGTGAAGAATATGATTGTTGTAATATAATGAAGTTAGGATGGGATCTAAGATTGAAATTTAATGGTGAGGGAATTAACAACTTAAAGGGGAAAAATAGGATGATATAAGATCAGGATGAATAGGTGGGAAATAAAAATGGATGAAACTAGTAAACATAGTGATGCAATGAATATGTACTTAAAATGAAACTAAGAAGATAAAAATGGTTACAAAGTAATGAATATGTATTAAAAATGAAATTAAGAACGTGATTGATATAAGATAAGATATGAAAGCATCAGAAATTAATAGTAGGATGGAGGAAATAGTGCCATGTTTGCTTTGAAATGTTTGAAGATCTGGACACACACTATTTGCATAAAGATGTATGTAAGGAAATAAAAAATAAACTTTTGGCAAAAAAAAAGAAAGGGCAGGGAGAAGGTAATACATAATCAAATTTATGAGATTCTCTTACTGTAGCCAATCCTATCTAAAGTAGTTTTGGTCATAGTATGGACTTGATTTCTTGGTCTTATCTCCATCTTAGGGCTGACATCAATCTTTGTATTAAGCAAGGTTTCCCATCTTTTTGCTTTGGTATCAGATCTCCCTCTCTCCATCGTGGCCATGCTTTTTACTCTTTACACTGACTCAGTATAAAGCAGCTTATCATGCACACAGTCATGTACCAACACTTTTCTGGCAATATTTGTCACAATTATGGCAAATACAGTGTTTCCAGAAAATATCCAATTCATTCCTAGAGGCGCTGCACTGTATAAGACATCAATTAGCCAGATACATAAAAAAATAAAGATGTGTTAGAATGTTGCACAAACACATGAGCAAATTACACTCTCTAGGCCTATGCCTATGATTTGCTTTATCTCAAGTCTTCGTCACTTCGTCCATTCTGGTGGTGGTGTCTGAAGACATTCCATCTGGATGCTTTAGACCAAGGGTGTTAAACTTGCGGACCAGATGTGTCATGCACTGGCCACGCCCACTCCAGGTTTAGCGAAGGGGGAAAAGTTGCAATACATCATGTGATGACAATGCGACGTCGCAAGTTTGACACCCATGTTTTAAACTGAAACAAGCTGGCTTGATCCTAGCCATATGTCTCCTTTAGGAACTGGACTGAAGTTGGCTTCTTGTAAGCTTCATACAGCCCATACAGTCATTTATCTTTGTAACCCAGAAAAATGCCTACAGATTCACCTGAATAAAATTTAAACCATTTTTAATATTTTAATACTTTAAAATTCAGCTAGAATGAGGGAGAAGAGAACTTTAAAGAAAGATCATCCCAACTTCATCCCCTCTTGATAGCCTCAGAAACAACAGTATCCCACTGATGACAGCTCACAGAATTTGGAGATCTTGTGAAGGGCATCAGCACATATGCTGGAAGGGGGGTCAGTGAAAAGGAATAGATAGGGAGAGTTATGAGTCATATGATTTGTGAAACATAATGACAGCAGCCATATGGTCTAGATCCTTAAGGACATCAACAATCAAGTTCATATTTTAAAATCAAAGTTTTCCTACAAATCCAAAAAGTTCCTTTCAAAAAATAAAGAAAGTCTCTAAACCAGGGGGGTCAAACTCAATTTCATTGAGGGCCGTATTCAGGTTGCGTTTGACTTCAGTGGGCCAAGGGGGTGTGTGTGGCCAGGAGGCTTGGCCTTGGTGGGCATGGCCAGCTCAATGTCACTTGTGTTGGCCCCCCAAAGCTCCATTTTCATTGGCAGAGGACTGAAGGAGGCCATCAAGGCTGAAAACGGGGCACGGGGGATGTGCATGGACCCCAGCTCCGTTTTACCTGGCAGAGACACCATGGGCCAGTCCTTTGCTGTTTCCAGGCTAGCCTCACAGGCCACATCTAAGCACCCCGGGGGCTGGATCCAGCCCGCAGGCCTTGAGTTTGACACTTCTGCACTAAACTATTGAAGTCACCCAAAGCATTTCTTGTCCTCTCAAACAAGAGGTATTTTTATCATGTACAACATTTGTTTTACATTATGTGATATTATCTCTATGCTAGGCTGAATGGCCTTGGAGGCAATGACCTCCCACCATATTTGTACCCATGGAATCATATGCCATTTTCTTATGGTCCATTGGATTTAATATCATTCAGCCTTCATGAAGATCCCTCTTTCATCTGTCATTTAAGCAATGACTATTTTTTTTATCTGTTCCTAGAGTCTGCAACTATTGTTGTCTGTCTGCTCTGGTCATCTATCTCAGCAAAAGTCTGTGGCTAAAATATCATCTATTTTGAAACATAATGACTGCCAAGCAAAATACTCTAATTTTCTGTTCCTTAAATTTCTAGAAAAAAACTAGCATAATCAGATTAGTTCAGACTGATCAACAAGACTTGCTCCCTGTTCGAAGTTAATATTGGGTCCTTATATTTATCTGTGCTTATGAACTATTTATTTTAGATAAGGTAAGGGATGACTTCCCTAGATATGTATTAATATATTTTTAGATGAAGGCACTCATTAATACATCTCTAAGTCTAAAATATATTTCTCAAGCCTGGTGTGAAGTTCAGCCTAACCAATCTTTGCAGAGCAATGCAAATACTTCAAATATCCCTCTTCATATTGATATCTAATATTTCAGTATGACCAGGAAATTAGCAAAGTATAAAAAAGTGGAATCTAGCAGTGAGGAGTTGATATTAATGTTGAAGGACAGCCCCAAATGTCAAGCGCCAAACCAAGAAAGGAGGAGAAAACTGATTAAAGCATCAACAAAACAACCTTCTCCTCTAACAATGCAACCCCTTCTCTTCAGTGGTGGGATTAAAAAAAAATTACTACCGGTTCTGTGGGCGTGGTTTGGTGGACATGGTATGGCTTGGTGGGCATAACAGGGGAAGGATACTGTAAAATCTCCATTCCAACCCCACTCCATGGGAAAGGTTACTACAAAATCCCATTCCCTCCCCTACTATTCAAACTACTCAAAATTTCCACTATCGGTTCTCCAAACCATTCAAAATTTCCACTACCGGTTCTCCAGAACTGGTCAGAACTTGCTGAATACCACCTCTGTTTCTCTTCCTTCTCCCCACAGCTGCTTTCTTTTTTATGGCTGCCATCCAGCAAGTCCTCCACATTCTTCCCCCTTCCCCCACATTCAAATCTTGCATGTAAATTTTCCTTAATCTTTACTGTTTGCCAATAACCTCCCAATTCATATTAACTTAACCATGGTGTGTTGCAGGGATGAGTCAAAATATTTTTTTAAAAAATCCATTAAAAACATAAGGAAAACCTTTCTACCATTTTACCTCTGTCACTCTTTGCTACATTGAAATATTGTACAAATAAGAAGTGTATGATAGGATAGGATTCCTTGAAAAACACCTACCAATCTAAGTTTACTCTTTCTTTGCAGATGCTTGTCAGCCTGTTACTGCCAACTCTTCTTCTGTATAGAGGCTCACCTTGCCCTTTGCTTATCTTTCTGTCTCTGGATGGTCTCTTATTGTGTCTCTTGGCGTGTAATTGTAATCCTAAAAAGCCATTCACTGGCAAAATACCCTTTTTCTTTTCACAGGTCTACTCCAGTGTAAGTCACCTGTGACCCAGGTCTTGTGTAAAAAATCAGTTGCATTAGGCTTATTTCAATGGGAAAGGAAAATAACCGGAGCAACTATTATGGATGTCTGACATGAAAACTGCATCCATTCATTCCCCCAAGCACAATGAATGAAGGTATGAATTGATTTTGACAACAGAACCTAGAAAGGTGGAGTTTCCGTCTGAATTTTGCAAAATAAGACAAATGGTGTTCTGTCCTGCATAGAATTGGATTCTTGGAACTAGATTCGGCTTACTTGGGAGAATCACACAGGCATTACGTGCAATTAAAAATCTTCAGTAGAATTCCAATAGTCCATCAAAATATGTTAGATCCTGCTTGGTAGATTTTATTTTATTGTATTATTTTATTCTATTTTACTTTTTGACAGTTCAAAAGCAAGTTTATTTTATTTTATTATTTGTAAACGATTTATTTTTTTTCTGTCTTTTTCTTATTTTCATGAAATTAAAATGAAGTCTTTTTAAGTCCTGCTGTGTACTATTGCCAAAGTGCACAGAATTATCCCTGAGGGCGATTCAGCATTTCCCCAAATAACTACGCACCTTGATTCACAAACTAGACAATAGAGGAAGCTTTTAAAAGGAGGACATCTATTTTTAGTACTTTTCTTCTAGACTATTCTAATGGCTTATTAATTGTTTTACTTTAACACTGGATCGTCAAGAGTCTGGATGATTACAATAAATGTAATACGTGAATAAGAATAAAATAAATGTTTCCAGTAAAATGATTGTTTGGTCCTTACAATGCAGTCCTTTGTAGCAGTCCCAAGAAGGTCCCACACCTGTTTACACTCTGATTCAGGTGACTCCGAGGATACAGATAAAGCCCCAAGTGACCTCAATGACTCTCAGGGAGCTAACAATCAAACCTCAGAATGCTAATGATCAGATGACTGCTAAGAATACAAATCCTTCCATTCCTCACTACTCAATTAAAACTGAAGAAGCTTCTTGAATGAGAAAAGAAACTTTGTCAAAGGGGGAAAAAAACAAGTTCGGTTGCCTTTGGAAAAAAGCACCTTTGGGTCTTTACATGTGACATTCAGTAGCTTTATTCCTATAAAAAAGAAGATTATAAAATGAAGATCCAGGGATCATGATCTGGGATGGCTACAGGCTACAAGTAATGTTGGATAATGGGTTATTATCATACCTAACCAATCAGACTGCAAATTCAAAATTCCAGCAAAATAGGCTTAGCAGAAAGGCAGCTCTGGGTTATCTGTCTATTCATCTTTCTAACTATCCATCTATCCATCCATCAATCCAATTTGCACCCACGATAATCAGTTGTACTCTGGGCAGTTCACCCTTTACAATAATAAAAGATGCAGCTTTCATAAATAATTTTGTCTAATATAGAATCCTCTTGCAGACTTTTTTAAAAAAACACACCACTTGATTAAAGTTCTTTATTTCTCCTATGATGCGTCTGGGATTTATATTGTATTTTTCCTTTTCTTCTCTCAATAATACCAATTATCTATAGAGTACCAGAAACTTTGTACCAATTTTTGATTCTAGGAAAAACTATCTAATAATACAATTGAAAAATGTAATTGCTCGCCTTAGGTGGTGTTATTATCAAGAAATGTTTCTCATTGTGTCAAGAGACAAGCAAGCTGTTTCTTTAGTATAAATGATGACCATTGCTCCATTTGCTGGGTAGCAGTCTTATCACAATCTTGTCCTTAACATGCAGCCTGAAGTCTCATAACATTTATAGAAAATAAGCCCAAATGCACAAAAGCCCAAAACAAAGGGAAACATCCTCAATAAAATAGCCTGAGCTGCAAAAACCTCCTATAAGATAAAGAGCAATGAGGCTTCCATTAGCTGCTCTGTGCCTTACTCTATACACTAAATACCACCCAGTGGTGGGATTCAAATAATTTAACAACTGATTCTCTGCCCTAATGACCAGCTAGGTAGATGTGGCTGGGTGATCATGTGACTGGGTGGAGCTCAGGTGACAGTAAGTCTCGGCATACTGCCAAAAACCTTTAGCTGTTGTATGGGTTAACCAAAAGGCAGTTTCTGTAAGCAGGGCAATAAAGATTAGGCTAGAAACAAAACCAGGATGTTTCCTTCCTGCCTCCCTTACAAGATTAGCCCTGTAAAATGGAAGAAAAAATATTTCTTCCAACAACTGGTTCTCCAAACTGCTTAGAAAGTTAACAACCAGTTCTCGTGAATAGGTGCAAACCTGTTGAATCCCACCACTGGTACCGCCCTGCATCTCTTTAACTCACAGCAACCATGGCAAATTGGAACTGAACAGGAAAAGACTTGGCTGAAAGTGGGATTAAACTACTGGTTCCTATGAATGAATGAATGAATGAATGAATGAATGAATGAATGAATGAATATAGCAATAGCATTAAACTTATATCCCACTTCACTATGTTTTACAGTCCACTCTAAGTGGTTTATAGAGTCAGCCTATTGCCCCCAACAATCTGGGTTCTCATTTTACCAACCTCAGAAGGACGGAAGGCTGAGTCAACCTTGAGGAGGTGAGAATCGAACTGCTGGCAGTCATCAGAGGTAGCCTGCAATGCTACATTCTAACCACTGTACCACCTCAGCTCTTCAATCAATCAATCAATCAATCAATCAATCAATCAATGAATCAAGTAGTTCACTGTTTCAGAAAAGACAAAAAAAGAATTCTTGGACACTTTCTCTGAACCGTCTCTCTTGGCATAATTTCTGCCAAGCCAAGTTTTTGCGCGCATTCACTTCGAACTGGCGGACTAATGCTACCCTTTTGGGATGGCGGCAAACAGATATTTGTGCATCCCTTCTGGGACACGCTATAAAATCTGGACCACATTTGATAGGTGCCTCTGTATTACTGGGCTAATGACCGCCATCCCTGGCTAGTCTTGATCCCGCTTTTCATTTTCACTGAAGCCACGTTTCCAAGGAAACCGTAGGATTTCCCTCAACATATCTGTTGAACATCCACCAGGGATGTTTTGTAAAAAAGGAGTCCAAAACCAAACAAAAACAAAACAAAACCTAGAAACCAGGCGGCCAAAGGGAGGAAGGCATCTGTGCTTGCATTCAGCTGGATACCTGAAGCTAATTAATATTCACGGGCAGCTGTCAGAAAAGGAGACCCGCCACCCCTCTTCACCTCAGTTTTAATTACAATGTCAGTGTTAGGAGAATTCCTTCCGGAAGGTTCCCCCCTCTCTTCCAGCCGATTTCTGACTTACACTACCTCACCTCCCTACCCTGTCTGCTGCATTCTCAATTCATGATCTGCTGTCATTATGTTGTAATTACTCTAATGTGTCTTCACTTGGCAGCCCTTCC
>JAOYMU010000192.1:19680429-19692883 GCA_025802295.1 Psammodynastes pulverulentus
GATAAGATAAGAAAATTCACCATATTGTAAACAATGTATTTTATATCTGAAACCAATAAAACTTTTTCTATAAAAAAAAAAAAAAAAAGAAATGTGATTGGAAATTTTATTCCTCTCTTAAACCTAGAAGTGGGCTTGTCTGGGCTTGGAAGATGAGCAGGTTTAGATCTGCCTACTATAAAAAATATTCCTGGAATATCAGAGTTGAAAACTAGACTAGGAAGTCAAAAAGTATCCCTGAAAAAGACATAGCAAACAATTTGTCTAAAAAATTAGATGATTGTCCAAGAAATCACCAAAAGTTAGACTTGATTCAAAGGATTTATTACTGCAAGGCTTTTCATTTCCGGCTATCAAGAGTGAGTAGAACTTTGTAGAGCATGAGCCTCTCTTCAGCAGTAATGTACAAAGAATGTGATCTTGTCTCTTCTTAGGTCATCTTTGTACGCAAACTTGTGCCATTCCTTGCTCAGCTGCAAACTCAGAGGAGAAGAAAGAGAGTCAGGATGAGATCCCATTACCACAGCAGTTTTTTCTTTCAACCCAGGAAAGATTGGGTTCTATTAATCCTCACTAGTATATGAAAGCAGGAATAGGTTTAGCAAAAAACCTCTAGACCACAGGTGTCATATTCAATCGCGGGCCAGATCATAACATATCGCTATGTTATTTGTTTGCTTTTGCAGAGCTGGGGTGGGTGTGGCCTGCTTGTGATGCATCCAGCCTGTGGGCCGCCAGGTTGACAAGCCTGCTCTAGAGATATATCATAGTTAAAACCACAGTACATCATAACATCTCAACAAACTCAGCAACTAAAGGTGGTCTATACTAATTTTATCTGATAGGAAGCTTGAAATTGTTTTCCTATCCCTTCTCTCCCCAACTGAATATGAAATGTACACAATTGTACTAAATTTCCCACAAGTGCTCTCTGAAGGATTTCGCAATGGTATTTTTTGTTCTTCCATATTTATCTATATCTTAGAGCTCCGGAAAACATGAAGGGGAGTGTGTGGGAGAATTTCTCTTGTTGCGTTTTTCAGCTTCCTTCATTCTATTCAGGCTAATGTTCTAGAGCACGGGTGTCAAACTCGCCACATCACATTGCTGTCACGTGATGTTTCTGGACCTTTTCCCCTTGGGTGGGGAGGTGTCAGTATGTGGTCACATCTATGCAATCAAAACACCACTATTTGTATATGCATACATGTATAAAGCAGTAGGACTTCGTGTCAACTTCGAACCGAACCTGGCAGCAGCCATTTTTCAGTTGCCACACAGAGGGGGAAGGGGGGAAGGAGGTTGGATACAATGGAGAGCTTTCTTGTGAGAACCAAGGTCATCTCTACTGGCAGCAGATAAGGTTGGGGAAGGAGTGCCTGGAGAGCCTGCCAATTCACCCAATTGGCTAATGTGACCCGTGACACTTGGGGATGGGGTTATTTCCTAGTTTAATTACACTGAAACCATGGGAAAGATGTAGAATTGGTTTTCCTTTGAAGCTGTGCCATTATGATGTACTCAATAAAGAAGGAATTTTGAGAAGGATCCTAGTCTCAGAGTTCTGATTTGCTTGGGTTCATTAGTCGGAGACTTGATACTTCAACTGTGTCAACCTGATTTCCATCTTAATTTTCATGACATTCCCCATGGCCTCTATTGATCCAAACTCTTATGTCTCTGATTTCCCCTGAAATATCTTCTTGTGTTCACGAGTCTTGGAAAACAGGCACGTGAGATAAGCTTGGCTGCTACTGTTTTGCTGTGTCATTTACTTTAAAATTCAGACTCAATTAAAGTGTGGGGGAATGGAGATTATCTGTAAGCAAGGCATGATCACATTAAAGTGTTATTCACAAGAGAAGTATGCTGCCATAAACTGGGCTGTCCTGTGGTTGATCCCTAAATTGTGGCAGAAATAGGGATGGTAAAAGGCTGCTGGCTTGACACCTTCCTACTGCAAGGCAAATTAAGGACAAGTCTTGGTAGATTCTCCCAGTTTAGATTCTCCAACACCTACTAGTGGGGAAACAGCTACCAATCATTCTCCCGAAGAGAGAGAGCAGAGTGGGAGGCTGCTTAGAGTGGCAAGTTTAGACAGCTGTCAAGTTGCCAGCTAATAGGTTACACAGGCACCAAGAGGTGTGTGGGAGGAAGCAGAAGGGAGCACCCCTGATGTTCCAGCTTGGCACAACTGTGACCTGTCAGTTGAGTTATTTCTGAACACAGGGCAGGCCATCTGCTGAGAAGCACAGAGGGGAGAGGGGTGAAGTGAAGCAGAAGGCGGGGAGCGAACTGCATCTTGAAATTGTGCTACAAAGCAGTGCTATAGTGCTGGCAATCAGCAGTCAAGGAATCCAGGTCTAACTTTGCAATGAGTAGACTTTAAAAGGGGGCATCCTTCCCAACAAAACACAATAAAACAGTAAAAGGTACCGCCAGACTAAATCCATTCTTGGCAGAAGAACCAGTAGTCCTATTAACCACCCGATGGTGACAAATTAACAACATGCAGCTGGCAGATCTGCTTTTCTGTCCCCATTGAGAGCTACTTTCTGTTCCAGAACTTTCAAAAGAGCCATCAACCCATATTAATGAAAAGCTTATAAAAGTCCGCTCAAGGACTGTGGAAAATACTCATCAGGCACTATGCGAAACAAAAACAAACACCTCTACAGAAGCCAGATGGCTTCTTTCTCCTTCAGCATCAAACTAAAACGATTTGGAAGGTAGTTCCCAACAACCAGAATGAATGGGATGTGCCAGCAGGAGCCCAAAGTAGCCAATAGGAACTAGGCAGAGCCAGATTCCAGACCATTTCAGTAACTATGTCATCAGTGAAGCATGCTAAGCATACAGGAGCAACCAAAATTTTGTCAGCGAAGGAGAGAAAACATTAGTTTAAAATTGGAACAGCTAAGGACATCCATAACGTCAAGATGATACGGCAGACAAGAAAATTACCCAAGGCAATTTCCATTATCACTTTAACTTAACAGATGCAAAGAAGACCTCTTAAAGACATAACAATTAATTATTCAAATGAGGTAAAGGTAACGGCATTACTATTTAAAAAAATATTCCTGTGCCTTTGAAGAGGCTAGTGGTTCTCAGTAAACCAGTCATGCGTCCATTTTCAATCATTTTTCAGCAGCTGTTCTTTGAAACACGGAAGAAACATGAAAGGACAAATAAACTAGTCATAATCAGCTCATCCCACTTTCTGTTATTGCAGCAAATTCATGTTTCCTCACTCACGTTGCCCATGATTAGGTAAGAGTTTTGACCTTAATCAAAATCCTTTATACACCGTTATGGCTAAATGCATTTAGTTTGAAAGCTAGATATCATCGCATTAGTAGCAGAGCTAATTCTATCTCATTGGCCATAATGAAGACAAACCCTGGCAATTTTAGCACATTTTCTTTTTGCCACTTTGTAGTAAATCAGTGTAATAACTATTTTAAGCCAAAGCATTTGGTGGGGAGGGCGAGGGTTTGGAGGAAAAAATGATAAACTAGCCACTAGGCATATTATCCTTTTGCTGTAACTCAGGAATTGATCTGCCAGTCTGATAGAAAAAACTAATATGCCACTTCAGCAACAGTGAAATGATTCTCAGAGGGAGGGCAATTGGTTGAATTGATTTTTTACTCCATTACGTAATGGGATGAGCATGCAAATATTACAAAGTGGGGATGCTGTAAAGCATTCTCTTGTTCCTTTCAGATATTCAGAAATAAGAATGCAATCTTTTATGGTTCATTTGCTTTTGTCCTTGTGTTCTATGAAACACCAATCCGTATCATTACATTATTATGTTACCTGGCTGGTTGCTTTGATAATTTGTTCTAGGACAGGCATCAGATCTGAGAAGAGTCTTCAGCCTCCCCCTTAGCTTCATATCAGGGACTGCCCTAGTCAGGAAGTCATCTTATAAGTGTGGGAGATGTTGGGATTTCCTGTTGTGGTCTGCCAGCGGCCAGCAGAGCTGGTGACAGATTCAGACAGTGAGGAGGTTGGGGAGGAAAATGTGCCAAGCCTGGAGTCTGGGGAAGGCTCTGATGAGTGGTCTGCATCAGAGACAGAGATGGGGCCAGGGTTGTCTGATAGTTATCAGCTGCCTTCGGAGTCGGAAATCAGTGGGGCAGAAGAACAGCTGGAGTCTGTTTCTGATATGCACATGCGCAGAGCTGCCAGGAGAAGGGAACAGTTAAGGAACAAGGGTCAACTCGGGAGTAAAGGCACAGGTGGACGGTGAATGGCCCCTCCCATGGGGAATAAAGAGAAGCGATGGGGGAGTGGTTTTTGCAGGGGACAATTAGTTTGTTTAATTAGCGTGAAGATTTGTTCATGACTATCAGAGACTCCTGGCCAAATATTTTCTTGTACAGAGTTGCACTTGGAAGCTATCGGCTTGGCAGCTCTCCAAGCCTGATAAGGTCTGTGGTTGTAATTTACCCTTGAAAGTCTGTTTGCCGGGACTTTGCTGGATGTGAATGATAGGAATTCACATTCGCCTAATAAAAGGGGGTTTTATCGGGACAAGGAGTCCGTTTTGTGATTTTGTGATGCCTAGGTCAGAACATTTTCCTAACTTCCCCTGCCATGGCCTGCTTGCTGTCCACCCTGCACCTCCTAAAAGCATTCCAGGCAAGATGGAACAACTGCAGGCATTCAGCAATTAGCGAAATGGCAGCAGGAACTGCTTCCATCTGTCTTATCCCCAAATGCTACAAGTAGTGTTGCAAAACCAGAGGATTCTGACAGTAAATACTGGCTACTCCAACTACTCTACTGAACAATGAGGAGGTACTAAGGAGGAAAAGCAGGAGGAGAATAGAAATGGGTCCTGGTGGGTCCTTAAAGGCTTGTGGTCTCTGCCATCTGGCCCACTCTACTAGATGCTGATGCCTTATCTACTTCTTTGTTTACTGCTTATTAGTCATCAAGTGATATTCAAAACGTCTGATTGCACCTGACATTTTAAGACTAGGAAGCAACCATTCATTGCCTGGTGCTGAAAGCACAGAAGCCTGCTGAATCTCTGTTCTCTGTCTAGTCTTGGGTAATTACACCTGGTGGGGAGTGGAAATAATAAGAAACATAGCAGGTAATGGAGTGTACTGGAAAAAAAATCAGCGGAACTAAATCGTATCTCACCAAAGCCAAAATGAAAAGTTCCATTTCCAATCGTTCTTGCTTGTCTTCAAATAAAAGAGAAGACCCAAAATTAATGAATGGCAGAAAAATTCCATTCCTCTATGAACTACTGGACTTTCTAATCCACACCTTGCCTTGTTGGCTAGCAATTAACCATTGTCCAGTGATAATCTTTTGCCACAGTCTGCTTTTCAGCATGATTTGGCTGTGGTTATTCATTAAAGGCGTTACATTATTTACAGTTTATTCATTGACAGTCAGCTCTCTATGGTGACATAAAAATAATATAATTTCCTGCCGAGTCAAAGAAGATGGAAGGCTTTAAAAATGCATAAAGCTCCTTGAAATTACCCAGAGGGACCGAGTTAAAAAATAAATAAATCTCTACAGAATTTATAAAACTGCATCTTTTGACTTTGATCAGCATATATCAGAATCCCCCTGTTGACACTCTGTTCACATGCAGAACATCCAACATCAGCAGTTCTGGACAGACAACTAGGGGAAAATAAATCTACAATTGTTCTCACAAAGCTGGGAGACTATCAACTATATACACTCTCCTGTCCATTTGCTAGTTTTCTCCTTTCATTCACCTGCTCCTCTTTTCAAGTCAATATCAAAAAATTTATTTTGTCTGATAGATTAGTGTCAGAAAATAATTTGCTTTACAAATCTCATTGTTTTTTATAATGATAAACTGGGCTTTGAAATAGATGTGCTAAAAGAACATTTTGCTTTTGTAGACAATCTTCTTCCTCCTCCACCACCTCCACCTCCTCCTCCTCCTTTTTCTTCTTCTCTTGCTTTCAGACTCAAAATGCCATTTAGAGGATAATCAGGATTCTAGCTTTGTTTAGGATTTTGTTACTTATAATATCCAATTTGTTTATGATTTATAATACTGCTCTGTAAGGCTTTTCAATTCATTTGGTAACATTGCAAGAATAGTCGGAAGAGGGCACTTGGGCCATTGAGATCAACCTTCTTCTCAATACAAGAATACAAAGTAAAGAACTCTTGATGGATGACTCTCTACCCTTCAACATATCCAGTAACAGGAAGTCAATATTTATTTTCATTATGGAACTCCTCTGGCTTTTAGACAGGTTTAGCAGTCCAGAATAGTTTAAATGTATTATTCCATGTCCTCTACTTCAAAGGTGCTGAAATCCTGGTTCACAAATTGCTACCATTCTGTGGTCTGTTGGGAACTGGGCCACACAAATGGCAGGTGAGCACCAAACCATCCCCTCCACTCCCACTACCACCACTACAGCCACTGCCAGTCTGGAGAGACAGAAAGGTTGGGGACCTCTGCTCCAGTATGTAATCCAAAGGACAGGTGCCTCAACAGAAAATGCATGCCTCTTGGGTGTCATTGGCTGTTCTTAAAGAAAAGGATCTGGAACATGCTTATCCTATGAGAACATTTAGGACAGGGACATGGAGACAAGTGGTCCCACAAATAACAAATCTGTGTCATCTAGGGCTTTATAGGTCATAACTAACACCCTAAATTACATCCAGAAGCGGTACTGGAAGCCAATGCAGTTCACAAAGTAATGATAGTACATCGGCATACTGAGGTACACACACTGACTGTGTTACTGCATTCTGGACCAACTGGAATTTCAGAATGTCTTCAAGGGTAACTCCATATAGAGTGTCCTGCATTAGTTCCAGGGGCGGGCTGCTACAGGTTTGCCCTGGTTCAGACGAACCAGTAGCTAATTTTATAGCCAGTTCAGTGAACCGGTAAATCCCACCCTTGGCTGCTCCTCCACCTCGCCCGGCCGCTCCCAGGAGTCTCCACGTGGCCCGTTTTGGATCCCAGGTAAGTACAGGGCCCTCCCAGAAGGCCAGAAATAGGCCAGTTTCTGATCTCCAGAGGACCTCCAGAGCCCGGGGAGGCCATTTTTACCCTCCTGGAGGCTTGAGAAAGGCCTCTAGAGCCCGGGGAGGGTGAAAACACCCCCCCCCCCATCATAGTGCAGGAGGCCGACTAGGACATTCCCACCATGGCTACGCCCACCCAGCAACCAGGCAGAGAACTGGTTGCTAAAATTTTTGAAGCCCACCCCTGATTAGTTCAAATGGGAAGACCCCCAAGAAGTAGTTATGCAAAGGCCCTCTTTGGCCACAGCAACTACCCGCTGTTTGAACAGGAGCTATGAGTCCATGAGGATTCCTAAATTGGTTCTGAGTAGGGAAGACAGCATCAACAGAACCAGTAATAGAAAATCTCTAGTTCCAGGTTCAAAGGAGCCCAAATCCACAGTCACTCAGTCTTGCTAGGATTGAGGCAGTCTATTCTTCCCCATCTAAGCCCCAATATTCTCCAGATAGTGGGGAAAGACCCTGATAGTATTGCCAAGTTGTCCCAAGTGATATTGATACTTCATCCTGTGCCAATAGATGACCTCACCCAGCAGCTTCATGTAGATGTTAAACAAAAAGTAGAGAGAGAATAGAACAATAAAAATGTTTTTTATTGTTGTAGGATAGAATAACCAAACCTTAAAAGTCTGGCAGAGTTTCCCTCTACCCCATCTTAAAGTATACAAATCAAAGCGAGATTATTTGGCTTTCTTCTCATGTTTTCCTTTTTTTTCAAAACTGGATAATCTTTCAGAAGGCTCCCCCTTTAATGGTTCATTCATTCTTCCCCATTCCCAAGGCCAGGTCTACAATCTTCCTCAAATACCACCTTGAAAGCCCTTCACAGGATAGCACTGGCATATAACAGGCAATACCTTATCAAAATCTCATCTGTGTCAGTGTTCCAAATAATGCACTCATAGAAAGCAGAACTCCGAGACAGGTAGATTCCTCAAAGAACAATTTATTGGATACATCATATTGGCACAACTGGGTGAAAGCCAACTCTAAAAGTTCCTGCAGGTTTCACCTGCTTAAAAGTAAAAGTTTCCCCTTCCCCCAAGTCATCAGTCACAGGTGCTGGCCAGTTGCTTGCTTACTCCACTCCTCCTCTCCCCAGCCACCTGTTGAAATGTCCTTGGTTCCCATAGGAAAACTTTTTTTGTTTTGACTATAAAACCCCAGCTATCTATCTTCTTCTTCCCTGTTCCCTCTCCTTCCTTGTAGCAACCCCTGAAGCCTCAACAATGGCCCCAATCTGCCTGCCTGGTCATCTACCAATCTCCTGTTACAGGTCCCCTTCTTCTGAAGGTTCATGAGTCATGGGCCAAGCCACAACCTTCTCAGCAGCTTTTGCCAGTACAGATGGCCTCTGCATTACAGGCATTTTGGAAACTAGCCAAACCAGTATCATTCCAGCAGGAATTTGACCCTGGGATAAGTTTAATTGAATAATGCCTGTGATGCATTAGATTTTTACGGATGGCTTTTATTATTTCTAGGCAATTTTTAATCTCAAGGTGAAGTTGGTATTTCCTTGATTTAATTATACCTACCTAGAGCATTCTAATTACGACTACAGAAATCATAAAATAAATAAACAAATGCGTAAATAATATTTAAAGTGGTGAAAATCAGAAGTGATCATCTTCCTAAAAGGCTTTTTAAAATTGGATATTGACTGGTTAACCAAATGGCAAATGCAGTTTCATGGAAATACGAAGAGATGGATACTGGAGCAAAAAATGTGCGGTCTAAGCACATTTCAAGTACTGTAAAGTTAATAGAATATATTGTTCCAAAGTAAACACAGAATGAGACTCCGCGTGCATTTTTCCGGCTTGGCTATTTGGCAGGTGAGAAGCTTCCCATAGCTCCAATAATTGTGTGCATAAATAGCATGGCTGTAGAGAATCAGGGACATGACCTTTAGGGAAATAAGCAAGAGCTGTTATATAAGCAAAATGGGTTAGAAACATTCTGTAAGTCCTGGGAAACAAGATTATGTTTGGAAGAGATTCAGGCAGGATCTTCCATGATTCAGTTGGGGTATGAGATGGAGAGGAGATAAGCACAATGAGGTTTGCAAAATTGATGCCAGGCCCCTGAAATGGGCCAGATCAGGAAACATTCCATGGAAAGATTAGAACTTTGACTGGACTAGACTAGAACTAGAACTGTATACTGAGATAGGCTGTAACTGCAAGATCTTGCAAGTCGGATTGTGTTTTATCTAAAACATACGATGAACGGTTGCAGGAACTGGGCATGATTATTCTAGTGAAGAGAAAGACTAGGGAAGACATGATGGCAGTGTTCAGGGGTGGGATTCAACAGGTTCGCACCTATTCGCAAGAACCAGTTGTTAACTTTCTAAGCAGTTTGGAGAACCGGTTGTTGGAAGAAACCTCCTTTTGTTTTTTCCCACTTTACAGGGCTAATCCTGTAAGGAAGGCAGGAAGGAAACCTTCTGGTGTTGTTTCCAGCCTAATCTTTATTGCCCTTACAGAAACTGCCTCTTGGTTAACCCCTATAACAGCTAAAGGTTATTGGCAGTATGCCCAGACTTACTGTCACCTGAGCTTCACTCAGTCACATGATCACCCAGCCAAACCTACCCAGCTGGTCATTAGGGCTAGAGAACTGGTTGTTAAATTATTTGAATCCCACCACTGCCTGGATGACTGAGAATCTCCACAGATATAGTCTGGGGAAGAGATAAGCCAATATCATGGAACTAACGTGAAAATTTGGGACTACAGGTAATCCTCAATTTACGATCACACTTGAGTTCAATTTCTGTTGCTAAGCGAGACAGTTGTTAAGTGCAGTTTGTCCAATTTTACGATCTTTCTTGACAATGTTAAGTAAATCACTGCAGTTGTTAAGTGTGTAACCCACTTGTTAAGTGAATCTGCCTTCCCCATTGACTCTGCTTTGGTCACAAGGTCGCAAAAGGGGAATCGCATGACCCTAGGACACTGTAGCCATCATAAATGTGAGTCAGTTGCCAAGTGTATGAATTTTGATCATGTGATCATGGGGATGTTGCAAAGGTTGTAAGTGTGAAAAATGGTCATCGGTCACTGTCTTCTAGTGCCGCTGTAATTTCAAACAGTCATAAAATGAACTGTTTTAAATCAAAGACTACCTGTATTAAAATAATCCCAGGGTTAAATGCTACTACAGTATGAACGTGTCTTCTTTTTCATTCCAGGTCCATCCACACCTGACATCTTCCAATTTTTGGAAACTCTTGGTATCGCAGTCTCAACAAGTTTGGGGGATTATTAGAGGAAATTAATTAAAGAAAATCCATCAGGATTGTTGTCTGCAGAAGGCCCACGTTTATTTCACACTTTTTCTTGTGAACTGTCATTTTTGTCATTTCTGCACTCCACTTCATCCTAAAGATTTGCGTGTGCGCATAGATAATTAATCAATATTCCTTGTAGTTGCCCAGAAACCTCCAGCTTCAGTTTGTTGGAGGATGTGGGAGGATTAGTATTGTTTATGAAGAAGAAAGTCATTGTTATGGCAGAAAACATGAGTCAGCTCAGCCTTTAAAAGGGTACAGCTGGGGAGAGTCAGTGGCCAGAAATGTCTTGCATTTTGCTCCTTTTGGAAAGAAAGAGGGAGAGAGAAAGAGGGAGAACAAGGAGTGCGTAGGACACAAAGGGGCTTCTCAGTTGCCTAGTGACTGACTGTTATAGCTACAGTCTCTACTGTCTAGAAAGGAACAGGATTTGTGAATGAGATCTGTAGTGAGGTTCACTCAATTGATATCAGTCCCAACGCAACTCACTTAGTCATGCGTGAGTCAAGCAGACCCTTTACAAAAGCAAATGGAGAGTTGCCCAACATATGTATGCGCAGCTGCTTCAAGGTTCAAAGGAGCCCAATTAAGAATTCCCATCAGGAATGCTGGTTAAGCAAAATGAAGAGTCAGGGATCAAGCTAGGAGGATACAAAATCTTGTCAAGTAATCTAATGTGTAGGTCTGAAGCTCACTGCTTTTCTTCATGGCTGGCTTAATGGGCCTTTTCCCATGGATGGCGAGGCAGCTCAAAAGTCTATCATCCTGTTTTGTGTTGGCCTCGGTGTCAAGGCTAACTCTTTTCCTGCTTTATTGGGGAAGTGCCCACTTGCCTTCCAAACAGCAATAGCAATAGCACTTAGATTTATATACCACTTTATAGTGCTTTTTACAGCCCTCTCTAAGTAGTTTACAGTCAGCATATTGCCCCCACAATTTGGCTCCTCATTTTACCCACCTCAGAAGGATGGAAGGCTGAGTCAACCTTGAGGCTGGTGAGATTCGATCTGCCAAATTGCAGGCAGCCCGCAGTCAGCAGAAGTAGCCTGCAGTACTACATTCTAATCACTGCGCCACCGCAGCTCTTGATGAAGGGTCTGGAGGCTAAATCGTATGATGATTGGTTGAGGGAACTAGGTATGTCTAACCTATCAAAGAAGAGGATTATTAGAGGTGACATGATCTTTGTCTTCCAGAACTTTAGAGGCTGTCCCAGAGAAGAGGGGACTGACTTATTCTCCAAAGCACCAGAGAGCAGGACAAGAAGAGTGGTGGGGTTCAAAAGTTTTGACTACCAGTTCTGTGGATATGGCTTGGTGGGCGTGGCATGGCTTGGTGGGCGTGGCAGGGGAAGGATACTGCAAAATCCGCATTTCCTCCCCACTTCTGGGGGAAGGTTACCGCAAAATCTCCATTCCTTCCCCACCACACTGACCTGCTTTCCAGCTCCGTTCTCTTGTGCAGGGCAACAAAAGAAGACCAGCCAATCAGCTGGGATCTGGGAGGCAGAGAATAGATGGGGGCCGGGCCAGTCAGAGGTGACTGGAGACCTCTGGTTTAAGGTAAAAATAGATGTCTACTATAAACACTCCCTTTTAGTGTGTCCTCTAAAAGAGAACAAATATCTCAATTCACCCTGTTGTCCTGTAGATTTCTTTTAACTTTTACTTTGTATGTGAGTTTAAGTGTGTGTGTGTGTGTGTGTGTGTGTGTGTGTGTGTGTGTGTGAAAGTTCCAACCCAGCTCAATTGGTCTAAAATCGAGCAAACAAATACGTTGATTTCAAGCAAAGTGTCAAATTCTAAATCCAAGCCTGTTCGCATTTATAATTTGTCATAAGAGAAGGAAGAGGGGAGTTTCCCTGATGGGGCCTCTAATTGAGGAATGCAGTAGCACATTCTTTCAAGATAAGGGAAGGCTTTGGCTTAGCGATGTTTTATAGGAAAACGTGATTGATGATATCCAGCCATGAATGTATTTCATTGGAGAATGTGTCTCCACATTCTCCAATGAAGGAGGGTGGGGGAAAAACAGGGTCATAGGGGACTGTAAACTGGGTGGGTCAGATGCAGCTTCAAACAGGTCTTGCCGACA
>JAOYMU010000192.1:19761023-19773509 GCA_025802295.1 Psammodynastes pulverulentus
CCGGTTCTCCGGACTACTCAAAATTTCCGCTACCGGTTCTCCAGAACTGGTCAGAACCTGCTGAATACCACCTCTGAACATATAACACATTGACTAGTAACCTACCATCATAATTTTATCAATGCACAATTATTATTATTTTTAAAAAAGAATAACATTCATGAAATAAAAACCTCTTAGCAATTTGTATATTTAATTCTTCAAATAACCGCCATATTTTACAATCCTATGTGCAGATGCACTGCAACAGTTCGAACAGAATTTTTTGTTTTCTCAAAATGGCAACAGTGTAATAGCCTAGTCCATAATTCATTTAACTGCCTAATTAATCATTCAGTTATTACAGGAGAGCAAGTACTCCTCGTGCTAAAATGAGTGACAAGAAAAGACAGATCTCACCCTGAGACTATGAAAGCTGCCAAAGCACTAAAGATTAATGATTGCCTGACAGCCAACATTCCTTATTGAATACCAAAAGTTTCCCAACATCCGGGATATTATAAACAGCTATTAACTTCAATTCCAATTTATGCCAGCTACTTCTCAGGATGACAAGAATCAACAGACAGATTCTTATTATCAGCACAGAAAATAATACATCTGGTCAGTACTTGCTTTCATGATTCTTCTGACAGAACAGCCTATCATGAGATTAACAAGCTGCTAATTAAATCAGTGGCAGACATGATGGCTAGTTACTCGTCCTAACAGTACAAATTGTTCAACCAACTTGCATCTATCTCTCTTAGGACTGATGAACTGAAAAATGAGATAAAAGCTTATGCTGAAGTCTCACTAAAGTGACAACAGCAATCCGACCCCGACCCCTGCCTCTTATCAGGTTGATTGGTTTAATAAAGGACTGTCAAACTCAAGGTCTGAAGGCCAGATATGTCACGTGCTGGCCACACACATGACCAGTTAATGAAGGGGGCAAAAGTCTCAATACGTCACGTGACGCCACCATGATGCCGCGGGTTTGACACCCCTGGTCTAATACTATGTCTCTCAATATGCAGACAGAAAATAGACCTTATCATAAATCCTATTTAAAGAACAAGACAAACTCTGCAGTCACATAACCATATCAGGACAAATTAATAGTTCTGACAGCACTCCACAATAACATGAACACAAGGAGATGGGACTTTAAGGGCTCTTATATTCTCTAAGTCAGTGTCTTCGTGGCAAACTTCAGACTGTGGATTTGGCTCAAGTCACTTTACTTCCAGGCTGTATTGGTTGAGGTTAAATATACACATTTCTTGAATACCTCAGCTCTTCCATCAATGTTTTAAAAAATGTGACCTTTTCTTGCTTTGTTTGATATCTTTCCAACCCAGTTATTTGACTGGGTTGGAATCTTAATATGAAATTCATTTCAGCCAAGAAGACTATAAGGAAGCATCCATCCTCCAACAAGGTGCCTAGAGGATGAAAGCCAAGTTCCTCTTGTTTTATTTCCAATATTGGCACAACAGTGAGAGCAATTATGCATTATGTCAATTCTAATAATTCTATTGAAATGCCAGACTCTTATGACATGAACTGATCGATTTTTTTTCCATACAGTGACTACAAACAACCTTAGGAAGACTAGAATTGAAAGATTGGCCCAAGTACAAACTAGTTCAATACATGAGGCAGCACAATCTCTTCATACCTGGTATATCACAAACAGGAAATCCACTTATGTTTACAAGCTGCTGCAAAATCTCTCAGAACAGCTGATGCAAGATAGCATTCTCTCTCTCTCTCTGCCAAGGAAGGATTAAAGCTTCTCTTCTATTGGCCTCCAAGCAAGACAATGTATAGCTGAGCTTGCTTATTTTCTTGCAGACATTTCATTACCCAAACTAGGTAACATCATCAGTGCTAACATTGATGATGTTCCCTAGTTTGGTAATGAAACTTTTGCAAGAAATCAAACAAGCTCAGAGAGTACCAAGGACCTCTCATTTCAACCCTGAGCTACAAATATTCTCCTTTATTGGTACAAGGTATAGTATTTCTTCATGGCTTCCAGTTTCCCCCCTTGGAGATTTTGAAATAAATAAATGAGTTGAAGAGTAAGTCCCTGGCAGCAAGTAAATACTACCTGAACTGCTGAAGGGAAATGCTGACTGGTGGGCTCTTGCCTGCTCCCCCTTTTTTTTTTAGCCACATTAACAACTTATTCCAAGAGTGCCAGATCTATTCCTTTCCTTTAGATAGGAAAGAGTACAAAACCCCTACATTACTCTGCAGTTACCCTATGTAATGTCTCCAGGGTTCAAACAGATGGAAAAATTCTGTAGTTTAACCTCCCTGCTAGACTTAGTGGAACAGGCAAAAATACTCCACTACTCCACAGTGAGGATTATAGATTCTCTTTTGCATTAAGACCTTGGAGGTATTGTTTATTTATTACTTATTAAGTTGATATCCCACTGTTCTGGTTATGCAACATTCAAGGCAGCTTAAGGAAACAAAATTAGGATTTGTAAAGCCCAATAAAACAAAGCTATTAAAACAAATACTTTTAAAAATAAAAATCAGCTGCATACTGTCAGTACATACAGTACAGTAGCATGAATTTGGGTACCTTGGTAAAAGTGTACTAAAACTGGAAAAACGATGGGAAGAGTTAAGAAGTGCAAATACTTCTAGAAAGGCAGTGAAGACAGCTATCTGTTGCAAGAAAAGTACATTTGTCAAAAGAAAAAAAATGACTGCATATTATACAATAGGTGCTTGCTACTGTCAACTTTGTTATATGGAAATGAAACTTAGATATGTCAGAAAAAATAAGAAAATACATTGAATGCAGTAGAAATGAGGTACTTATGGAATCTGTACAGCAAAACAAGAAGAAATAGTAAAGTTGTATTCGTACAGCCTTGACGAGGTTTCCAAAAAGAAAAAAAAAGGTAAAAATAAAAGGCAATGCATGAAACAGTAAATGAACAGAATTTATAGAAAAAAATGTTAGATTTAGCCATATTTCTTTTTCTTTCATTTCTTGTGGTTTTACTTTCTTTAGTTCAGTATTTCTTATTCCCTTTTCATACTTTGCATAACATTGCTTATACTACGGTATATTCTAATGGAATATTATGAAAGCCACCTGTGTATTTATATCAAGATCATTACAATTAACAATTAAATACAGTGAATGATATGGTTTCATGGTTCATCATTTTCCTAAATACAGGAGGAATGGGACCTCTTTCAGAAAGATATTTGGTAGCCTGGGTCCTGTAGATTAGTTTTTTGGGGGGAACAGAGGGCAGGCAGGGACTTCAGAAGGGGTTTTCCTGCTGATCTGACTGGTCAGAATCCTAGAAGTAACCCCTCAAATGGTCAGTTGCTAAGCCATTTATGACTTTTAAAGGCCCTCACCAGGACCATATATTGTGCCCAGTAAGCAAAAGATTACACATTCTCTTACATCCATTAGCTGCTTAATCAATCTATTTTTCACCAATTATAATTTCCAAACACTTTTCAAGCAGAACCCCATGTAAAGCACAGTGCAATAGTCAAAAAGAGAATGAAACCAAAGTAGAATAAGTAAGCTTCTTTAAATCAGAGTTGATACACTAGACATATTTATGCAAACATGTGCTTTACCACAGCTGTCATAAGCAAATCTAACATCTGGGGATCAAGGAATACTCCAAAGTATTTGAAATGTGTTATCATAACTTCCTAAGCCTACTCTTTTCCAGGCTAGATATAAGCAATGATGTCAATAGCTTCTCATACAAATTGGTTTTTAGATTAGATCTTTATCCTTTATAAGTATTGCTTCATAAGACTTTATAAATAACTTAAGGTGGTAAACATACTGCTCCTTCCTCCTCTTATTTCTCCGCAACAACTATCTTGTGATGTGAGAGAGAATGACTGGCTCAAAATCATCCAGTTTACTTTAATGCCTAAAGCAGGATTAAAACTCGGTTTCCTGTTTTCTAGCTTGGTGCCTTTACCACTACTAGACCAAACTGGCCTCCAGATCCCTCACCATCCAGCATTTCTCTGGATCTGACTGGTTGTCAATTCACTTCCTAAAATTGTGGTACAATAATTAGACACAACACTCCAGATTTATCTTGCCCAGAACTGAGGGGTATGTATTGCTCCCATGATTTGCATATCAAACTTTTTTTCAAGCAGTTTAAAACTGCTTTATATTTATTGGCACATATTAAGTTTACAATCCTGTGTCGTCTATATGTTGTTGCGTTTTAATTTTTTTTTATTCTGCCTTTTTCTCATAAAGAATTCAAGGCAGCAAACATATTTAATTATTTCTTCTCCCTCCTACTTTCCCCACAATAGTTTTGTGAGGTGAATTGGGCTGAGAGAGGATGATTGGCCCTGTGGTTTTTTTATGCCCAACAGGCAACTAGAACTCACTGTTGGTTTCTAGGCTAGCACCTTAACCAATATATCAAATTGTCTCTCAAGATTGTTTTATATATACAAATTGGGGCCATGTGAGCTCTTTCCCAGCAAATAATTATCTCTTTGATTTATTTGGTATCAGAGGACAAGACTTCATTTTTAACTCTACAAAACATATTTGGGAGGGGTTACTCTAGTGTTTTTATTTATCATAACTCTTGTGAATCTTGATTCTTGTTTCTGGTGTTAGCTATTCCTCTCAGCATTCATACATTTTATAAATATCCCCTCTCTACAGATATTCAGAATCAATTATAAATTTTAAATACCTAGTCCAATCTTATATTTCATACTGAAAGCGTACAGCTTAAGATCTATTGAAGACTGATGGTTTAGCAAACTATATATATGCTTAACAGCAGAAGTAAAACACATCCATGTTATGTAGGCAATGCTTTTTCTGAATAAACTGTCTTATATACATGGTTTTTTCATGATCTGTTTGTAGTTATTTGTAGTAACTCTCCAAAATAAAAGAAAAAAGGGTGATTTGTATTTATTTAATATAATATTAATTTGCACGTCTGTATCAGGCTGATTGGTCTGTAGCTTTCCATATACTTCTCTTTTTTGCCCAATCGCTAACCAAGAGTGGGATTTTCAGTTCAATTCAGTTCCTCATCCCATCTACTTGTATTGAATACACTCTTTGCTTGGGTGGTGTAACACCTGGCAATCTGCTCCTATGCATATTTACTCAGAAGTGAATATGAAGTTTCATATACAGTGCTGAGTTACCATAGGTAGTAATTATATTTTCTGAACTCAGTATATCAAATTTGCATAGATTTGTCACATCTTCAGACAATCTTTTTGATGTTACTGCTTTTCTTTTTACTGTTTTATAAATAATTTTGTGTTCTTTAAAATTCTAGATTAAAAAAAGGAAAATTACAATACAATGTGATACTTTTGAGTGCTACAGGTTACATCTGCTCTGATTTTAAGCACGTACCAACATATTTAAAATTCCTTCTATTTCTATTAATTCAGTATTGTAATTTATTTAGATGGAGTTGTTTATTTTTTTAATGCAATGGCAACATACTTTGCATTTAATTGCATTTAAAATCAATCCTAAGGCAGCTAGGGGATTGAATAGGTGAGTCACACATTTCTTCATAAATCTCATTACTGCATACCATATGTGCTCTTGCTTTTAAAATTCCCCACATTATTAGGTTATTTATTTTATAGGCTGCCTGACTCCATCACAACTCTAGGCGGTGTACAATATGAAACTATTAAAAATAAAATAATGCAAAAAAGGTACAAAAATGATTGTTTGGAAAAAGAATGTGAACACTGCCAGATCAAACATCCCACAAGAGGTCCACAGAAGGCTTCAGCCCAAGGCTTGGGAAAAGAGAGAGGTTTTTTGGACTCATTTAAATAGGGTCAGGTTAGTGGCTATACTTGAGAGATGTCATTCCAGAAGACCTCTTTCCTGTGTCCCCTCGGCAACATACAAAACATGCTGACTGTGCATGATCATCAAAGATTGGCAGAAACTATTAGGGTCCCTCAGATAACTAGGTCCTATGCCATGAAGGGCTTTATAGGTGATAGCCAGCACTTTGAATTGCACTCAGAAGCCCATTGGTAAACAATACAATTCATGAAGTGAAGGTATTATGTGAGTATATCTTGGCATGCCTGTAACTGCCTATGCTGCTGCATCTGGACCATGACTAATGTGGGAAGGGAATATCATAGCTTCCTGATGGTATACTCAATCTAGAGACTATCTCAGAGGAACAGAGTTAAGATTTAGTGGATCCAAAGTCAATTTCTTCTCCCATTGTATGGAGAGGAAAAATACTGCCAGAGATCTTTCTGCAATTGTAAGGGGACTATATGGCTGTGTCAAATTCTTGACATAAGTTTTCTATCCATGATTTAGCTGTACTATTATAAGAGTGTGTGTGCATACACACAGGCTTTTGAGTTGGTGTTGATATCTTGCAACTACTTGGAAAAGTCCCTGCAGTTTTCTTGGACAGTTTTCTTAAGTGGCTTTCCATTATCTTTTTCCTAGAGCTGAGAGAAAGTGATTGGGCCAAGGTCATCCACCCGGCTTTGTGTCTAGTTACTAGCTTGATGCCTTATTTCTGTTTACTTATCATATTTTTTTAAAAAAACCATCTTCCTCTCAGAACCAATGCCTAATACATAGACCATAACCAATACACCAAACTAGTTCTTTCACCATCGTAATTATATTAATATAAGTAGTTGTATATTCCTGCATGTATAATTTCAAGGTTTGACAATCCTGAGCTTTGAGCATTATTCATGAGGCATACTTTTCCCACAACATCGTATAATGAGGGAGAAACTGCATTCGATAGAAACTAGGCTTTGGAATTCATTAGGTTAATGTACTTAAACTAACACAAATATTATAGCACCAAGACGACAACCTGCTTTATGAAAAAGCGGCTAGACGACCAAGATCTGGGTTCTCAACACATCAGTATACACCAGCAGGAAGAAGCAGGCCCAACACCTCTTAAAGTTGCCAAGCCAGCAGTACCCTGCACCTAACTTTTTTGCCTCCCGCTTTCCTGATTTTTGCTTTCTATCAAAATCCAATTAATCCTATGACTTGCCGGTCCACCTAAAATCGGCCTACCTTCTTAATCTTTTAACAGCAGACAGCCAGTGGAGTCTTTCCCTGAAAAATAATTGGTAGGTTTACTGTAGTTTAGCAATGAAATGTATTTGTTTGTTTGTTTGTTTAGTTAGTTAGTTATCATTTGTTTGTTAAATTTTATTTGCTGCCTATCTCCTTGTGGGTCTGGAGCAGACACCCAGTGGAGTCTTTTCCTGAAAGATAATTGGTAGTTTACTCTAGTTTAGCAATGAAATTAATTAATTAACTAATTCATTAATTAATTAACTAACTAATTACTTAATTTGTCTATCGTTCATTTGTTTGTTAAATTTTATTTGCCGCCTATCTCGTTCTATCAGCACCAACGCTTCTCTTCTAGAAAAAAATATACCTTCAGATCGGTTAAGAATTTTCCTGACAATGGGGCTGAAGGGGGAAGGAAGGGCGGGAGGGAGAGGAAAGTTAATTTAAAAGTAAGCAGTCTTTTTGTACTGATTGAGAGAGAGAGAGAGCGAAAAGGGAGGCTTCTCCCTGCAGATTCCTCGCCATACAAGTAGAGCAAGCCTTTAAGATTCAACGTAAAATATTTACAGGCGAACGGAGCGTCCTGAACAAAGCCAGCTTTGCGCATTTTAAGTCCTTTAGCAAGCAGCCTGCCTGCCTCGAAGCGTTCCCGCCTTCTTCCCCGCCCTCCTTTTTAGCAGCTTCGCTAATTCCTCTCGAGTCACAGCTCGGTGCGCTCAGCAACAGCATGGACTCTACGCTTGGCGATTTCACTAAACCCACGTTTTGCCGTTTTCGCTCCCTGGGACTACAGAGAGAGTTTGCCTTTTAAGTGGTTGAGATTGTATGAAGTGATTAAAAGAAAAAAGCACCTCTCCTCGATCAGCCATCAGGAATAGTTGGATACCTTTGTACAGATCTTTCTGAAGGAATCGGGTTGGTGGTTTGTGTTGGGGGTTTTTTTTGCTCAGCTTTTTGAAGTTTGAAGTACCGAGGCGTTCCTAAGGGACTAGAAACCTGGTGTGTGTTTAAAGCAAATGGCTCACCCGAAAGGTCTCTCCAATGGACATCTACATTGTCGTCAGAAAAAAAATAACTTCTTGAAACACGGGATCCACAAAAAAAACGGCGTGGTTAAGGAAACTAAGGTAAGCGCTATACTCCAGGGTCGGCTCCCCAACTTGCCTGCCTTTGATTTCTTCGCCGTTATTTTAATGGAAACTTTTTAGATGTACCATCTCTCCCTCTTTCCCGGCCTTAAAAAGTTTTCAATCCGCGTGATGTGGTTGCTTAAAGCAAGCCGGGAAGAACTCATTCCCCCTTTTCTCATTCATTGCATATAATGTCATGGCTCTATCTTTCATCGCAAAACCTGTATAATATTATTAATTGCTCCTTAAAAAAAGACACTGCCAGGTCCATTATGTGTTTTTGACTCCGATTTGCAAATTCGCCATGGGCCTGTGCAAGTGAGATGCTTTTGTAGGTTGTTTCACGCACCAGCTCGCTTCTCTGCTCATCTCCCTTGGGAGTAAACTGATGGTATCTTCTTTATTTTGAGGTATTACTGGCGTCTCTCACTTTATCTTCCTCGATTTCAACTTTTCACTGGTTGTCACACCTCGGATGCTTCCTGACGGGTTTTTCAGGTGTCATCTTGCCAAACAGGTCTTGGCAATGGTTGGAGAAGCAAGGCTGTCTGTGTTTGGGGGTGATTTTCTAATACCAGATGGGATTTTTGAAAGATTTAATTGGAGTGAGGAAAAAGGTGGAATGTGATATCCTTGATCTCAGGTCAGTTAACTTACTAACTGTTTTGATTATTGTAAGCCAGTGTTGTTGACCTTAAACTGGTAGTTTGATGCTCAGGGTTGGCACACATCCTAATGCATAAATGTGTAATACAAAAATGGCTTCCCCTCCCCTTGCTGCCCCAAATGATCTAAAGATGGGATCAAGTTTGAACAGAGTGAATGCTACTTATATGATGGCTAGTAACCAGCTCTCTAGAAGTCCCCAGAAAAATCTTTCCCCTTAAGATGATAGAGGTTGGACCAGAAACCCAGTGTGTGCTTCAGTGCTGAGCTGCAATCTTTTCCTTTGAGGTAAAAAATTAGCTTTTCTTTACTTATCAATCAATAGCTGAAGAGGCTAGAAATGTAGTAGCCACCCAGAATCTTTCTTAGCTGAGGTGGAGTGTCCTTTTTTAAGTTAGTGGCTTGTTCTACGTTTCCTGGCATTGCTAAATATGTCTGGTGAAATAACAGGTGCTGCTGACTAATTGCTCAGACTTGACCTTGTACATAAGTATTTCCTATCTTGATGCTCTTGCTACCAGAATTTTACTATGACTTATTAAACAGATCCACGCAGGGCCTAACCCAGGGAGTTTCTGTGAGTGGTAATTGCTTGGGGGTAAAAAAAAAAAAGAGAATGATGCTATTACCTTAGAGAGAAGAGCATATATTTTTAATACAATACCTAACATACTAAAGTGGTTATAGGAAGCAAAAATAATATTTGATAAATCAATGTTTTACAAATACAAAGTGGTTTAGAGTGAATTCCTAAAAGACTGCAGTGCAAAATTCCAATTTATTGAGTATTCATCTTATGGTATTTCTTAAGAAATGAGTATTTCCCTAGTTTATCTGAAAGAATCAAACTATCTCCCACCAAAATAATGGAATTTTCCGTAAAAACAGTAGTGCAGTTGGACTCAATAGTCTGCTTGTATGATAATATTTTGTTTCCTTTATTAAAGTTAACAGTTTCTGACTTACATCACCTCAAATGTTTGGTATAAAAATAATCAATTTATTGTACATAATACTATGTAAATGTATCTATATTCAGTGTGTCATAAGTACATTCATGATTTAAACATACATTAATGGAAAAACATTTAATGCTGTTTAGAAGAAAGGAATATCTGAAATTTACCTGTTGAAATCTTTATTAATATTACAGGTTTATATAAACTTATTTACCTACTAACTAGCCAAAGTTTACTTCAATAACTGCTGATTTAAAAAAAAATATTCAAGTCATTTTAGTTTATTTATTTTTTATTTATTACATTTACAGTTAATTTGTTTCACTTAAACACTGAGTTATTTTGAAAATATCATTCTCAATATGTTTGTTAATTGCCTAACTAGGGGGAAGAATCCAGAAAGAATGAAAATTAAGGACTTCCCATAACATAATAGTCACATGTTTAGGTTACTACTTAACCTTATCACATAAGTCAGCATTAGATCTTTAGTTGGTTTTGTAAATTCTAGACTGCCACTGTACAAACAAACGTATATGGTTGAAATTCTGAATGCTAGCTAACTATCGTTAATGCTGATTTAAAAGAACTATAGTTTGCCGGAAATATAAACTCATGTACTTTGGTCACAACTGACAAAGGTGTAGTTTCTTCAGTTACAGGTCATCCCCTCTCAGTGCATGTTCCCTGAAACTGCTAGATCAAATTTGAATTTTCCACAGCAACAGCAGTGTAGGTAACTATACAAAATATATATTTACTAAATTTACAAAGTAATACTGAATCTTGTCAAATCTTCAAAGCAGCCTATAGTAAGATACCAGATAAACATTTGTATAATGAATAATAATAGAATGCTATAGAGAAGGGCTTGCCTAACTTCTAGAGGGAGTCTGTTCCAAGTGTTCCATAACTTAAGTTCCATGATGGAAAAGCACTGTTTTCTGGCTTTAGACTTCCTCATTTAATGATGTTAGGATACTACGAACCACTTTTCCTGGGAGGATCACCTTAGCAGAATTGAAATAGGTGATCCTGAAATTACCTAAATACAAAACTACAAAGACTACTGTAAGTCAAAACTAATACCTACTTTGAATTGCATTTGGATGCTGGTAGCCATTGCAGGACCCACAGTATAGTGTAATATTGATCAAGGCAAATAGCATACGTTAAGAAGTAAGCTACTGTATTTTGGATTAACTATAGGTTCTAAATGGCCTTCAGAAGCAACTCTATGAAGAGCACATTACAATACTTTAATTGCATGGGTTACAAGGACATGAATCATCATAGCTGAATCAACTTGCAAAAGAGAGGGCTGAAAATAGCTCACCCCCCCAAGTCTTCCCCCCCACAGCATCCATCCCATCCTCATGATGGTTTGGAAGTCTTAAAAAAAAATGGCTGTTCTCCAAGGGTCCTAAGTAAGGTGTTTGTGAAGCCCTGTTGGTAATGCTTTTTTGTTAGAGAAAGTATGCTTTTATTGCTTTCCTTTTATTCTTATTCTGATGTAAAGCCACTGTGGAATTATTATGAAATCAGGCATCCTCTAAATCTCATAAATCCAGCAAATCAATCTGCCTTTTGAGCACTAGCTGTGAGTGGCAGTACAATCCATTCAATAGAGGATAGAAACCAGAATGAGCAAACAGTAATTCTATCTTGCTAGGATTCAACTTTAGTCTGTTTCCTCCTATCCAAAACTCAGCAGCTTGCAGGCATTGGGATAAGACATCAGCAACATCTCTAGTAGATCCAGGGTAGAAATATAAAGCTAAATAACAGCATATTGATTGTATCATACTCTAAACTGTGGGGTGACATCTCAAAATGGTGTCATATAGGTGCTAAAGAACAGAGGGCAAGGACTAGTCTGTATGAATCCCCAGTCTTTCTTCTCCTAGTACCACTGACTAGAATTGCCTACTGGGATAGGAATGGATCCACTTCAGAACACTGCACTGAATCCCTAGAGGGATACTGTGGTGGACAGTATCAAAATCTACAAATTAGTCACATAGGACAAGAAGGGCACACTTTCCCAATGCTGTCTCCATCCCATGCTCAGCTCAACATCCTGACTGAAAAGGGACCATGTAATCTGCTTTCTCTCAAATTTTCTACAGTTGAATCTAAACATGTTCACTCAAAAAGAAGTTTGTAAACTGGTCTATAGTTATCAAGCATTGCTGAGTATGAGGAAAGTTTCTTATTGAAGGTTGATAGTATCATCCTCTCCCAAGGGGGAAATCCTAATGGAAATCAGGTTCCAGTATTAATGCAGTAAGATAAAGGAAGTTTCCAGATAAAAGTGCCTTATTTTACCAGTTAAAGATACTGACTTGGTTCACCAATGCCAAATCATGATTCGTTTTAACCACATTTTACTAAACAAAAGCTCATGTAACCTCACAAATAAGATGTAAAGATGTATACATCACAATAGTTGGATTCTTTATCTTTTAAAATGAAAATGAAATTAAAAAATAAAAATTGTTTAGAACAACTGAGTCATAGCTTTTAAATCTGTCTAAGAAATAAAATGGAAGGGAAAGGGGCATTGGTCCTACCTGATATGCTCCTTCTCAGTGTGGAGGCCGGTATCCAGGCGAAGCATGGGTATTGTCTCCTCCTCCTT
>JAOYMU010000192.1:19807788-19820261 GCA_025802295.1 Psammodynastes pulverulentus
TACTTCCGGGTTTTTTTAGCGCGCGACGGGGGGAGCGTTCCGGCACCTTTTGGTGCCGAAAAAAAGCGCTGCTTATATAAAGCAGTTAAATGGATCATCAGTCATCTGAGTTTACTTTTCTGGTGCTGAATTTACTCTGCTGACAATTTCCTTTGGCCAAGTGCCAAGCTGTCATTCCTCCTGGGCAGTTTCAATAGCGCACACCACCTCTTCTGAGGGGAAATATAGGGTCTCCAGGATTTCACCAGTGTTGACCCCCACTGCTCCCTCCACAATCTCCTCTTTCTCCTCCATCTTCCCTGAGTCTTCGCACTACCTGGACTTCAGGTCAGTATTTGGGGCTCAGGAACCCACACAGCCCCTGAAAAACAGGGTGCTACAGACAATAATCTTATTAACAAAGATATATGCACCAAATGAGAAACCAAAGGAATTTTACAGTAATTTATATAAAAAAATAATAGAAGTTGAATATGAAAACATATGTCTAGTGGGGGATTTCAACACAGTGTGGGATCCTAAGCAGGATTGTAAGGATATTGATACAAACAAGAAGAGAAGGAATATTCTACCAAATGTATTTTGTGAAATGGTACAGGAATTAGGTTTGACAGATATATGGAAAGAGAGAAACCCAGCTGAGAAACAATATACGTTCTATTCAGTGCCACATAAATCATGGTCTAGGATAGATATGGTCTGGATGAGTGGGGAACTTACAAGACATATAAAAATGTGGATATTGAGGCAAACACATGGGCAGACCATAGTCCCATTAAAATAAACTGGAAGGGACATAAAGGTAAAAGGAGATGGATGTTAGATCAGAGAGTATTGAAGGAAAAAGAATATGTAAAGATGATTGAGAAAGAATTAAAGATTTTTCTACAAGAAAATAAGAAACAGCAAACCACTCCTCAGAATTTATGGGGCACTACAAAAACTTACGTAAGGGGATTAACAATTTCAAACACAGCAAGAAGAAACAAGGAGAAAAAGAAAAAACAAGATATATTGCAGAATAAACTTAAGTAAGTGGAAGTACAGCTACAACCCCCCCCCCGAATAACCAGATTAGTGAAACAATTAGACATAAATTGAATCTATTGATGCAAGAGGAATAGGCACAGAATATTAGGATGATGAGGCAAAATTATTTTGAACATGCAAATAAACCAGGGAGATAGCTATCATATAAAATAAAAAAGGAAAAGGAGAAGAGAACAATTGAAAGAAAAAATGATATAAATTGCTACCCAATGGAAGGAAAAAAAGCTATAGTTAAGAATTTCTTTGAAGATTTATATAGACAAGAAACTGACAGATGACAAAATTCAACAATATCTGGAAGGGAAGTGCTTGCATAAAATTTCGGAAGAAAAAAGAGAAATGATGAACAGAGAAATAACAATGACAGAATTAAATGAGGCAATGCAAAAACAAAAAAGCAATAAAACTCCAGGCCCGGATGGACTTCCCGGAGAACTATATAAAACATTTCAAGAAACACTGGAAATACAACTGCTGGAAATATACAGTGAGGCCCTAGGGAAAGCAAAATTACCGAAATCATGGGAAGAAACATAAGTTACACTCATATTGAAAGAAGATACTGATCAACAACAAATACAAAATTACAGACCCATATCTTTATTGAATGTTGACTATAAAATTTTCTCAACCATACTTGCAGAAAGGCTTGAAAAATTGTTAAATGAAATAATATATACAGACCAGAATGGATTTCTACTCCCATAGACAAATTAAGAATAATGCAAGAGTAGTAATGAATGTGTTAGAGTATTATAAGGCCCACCCTGGAAAATAGGCAACATTGATATTTGTCAACACACAAAAAGCCTTTGACAATTTGAATTGGCAGTTTCTTATAAAACAATTAATAACTATGGAATTTGGTGATAAATTTTAGATCTGATTCAGGAGGAGGACGCAGACCTGGCAGGTATCAGCGAGACCTGGTTGGGCCCAGAGGGAGGGGTCCCTCTAGTAGATATGTAGAGTCTGGGAAGATCTACCCACGCATGAATTCTCCAATCAAAGCAAGCTGGAGAATAGCAACATTAAAAATGTTAATACTACCAAAAGTACTATATCTGTTCCAGACAGTGTCAATAAAATTGGATAAAATGTTTTTTGGGGGAATTAAATAAAATGATAAGGAAATTTGTATGGGCGGGGGAAAAAAGAAGGATTAAAATGAAAGTAATGCAGGATAAAAGAGCTAGAGGTGGCTTTGGGCTCCCGGATTGGAAAATTTGCTACCAGGCGGCAATTATGACATGGATAAAGGAATAGATTAACTTAGAAAACAAAATAATACTAACAATAGAAGGCCATGATTTGCAAAGAGGATGGCACAGTTTTCTATAGGAAGGTAAACACAAAAATCATATGTATTTCCAAAGACACCAGATAAGAGACTCGCTCCTCCAGACATGGGACAAGATAAAACAGAACCATTATATCAAAATACCAAAATGGTTATCGACTATGGAAGCAATGGCACACCCCAATATGATAGACATTTCCAAAATGGCAAAATATAAAGACCTATTAGACATGCAAGGAAAATTAAAGACACAGCAAGAGCTTAAACAACAGGGTACAGAGATGCATTGGTGGCATTATACACAGTCAAGATATGGGAAGGACAAAATAGAGCTTGGATTCGAACAAGAACAACAATCACTAGACAAAATTATACAAGGAAAAGAAGAAAAAAAAAGATTTCTAAAATATATAATTATTTGTTAGAGTACAATATGGAAAAAGAAAGAGTAAAAGAGACAATGGTCACTTGGCAAGAAATTTAGGATCCAATATGGAATTGGAATATTGGGAAAAAATGTGGGAGGAAAATTATAAATTGATGATATCTACAACATATAGAGAAAATATGTATAAAATGTTTTATAGGTGGTACCTACCCCCTGCTAGATTAGCAAAGATGTTCCCCAATCAAAAACCAAATTGTTGGAAATGTAAGGATAAAGGGGGAACATGCTTTCATCTGTGGTGGACATGCCCAGAAGCCAGAGGAATAAAATTAAACTATGGCTTGAAGAAATATTAGAATGGGAAGTCGAACTCAAACCTGAACTATTTTTATTGGTTATACTAAAAGGAAAATATAATAAGAAAAACAAATTCATTATTTTGCATATTGTAACCGTCGCAAGAATTGCATATGCACAACATTAGAAGCAGGATAAAACACAATGTGATAGTGTGGTAATACAAAAAATCTTATATTGTGCAGAAATGTGTAGGCTGCCAATGCAATTAAGAGACAAAGAAGATTTGGAATTCTATTTGGCTTGGGACACCTGGTACCGATGGTTAAAGAATAAAAAAGGGAAAGAAAATAAAACAAATTAAGTGTTATAAATCTATATATATTGTAAATAAGTGTTGTAAATATAAATATATGTATAGGAATAGATAGGAGGTGAAATTAATTAGAGAAATAGGAATACGATGTCTTAAAATGTTGGAAATAATAACAGAGTTGTTTTTAAACTTTAAATATGTCATGTTTGTCTTTTTAAAATGTTTTTCAAAACCAATAAAGTTTGTTTAAAAAAAGAAGGAATTCTACCCATAACTGTTTTGGACAAGGACATACCCAGTCGTATTGGAATGCAATGGTTTAAGACTCTGGGTCTAGCAATAACAGGAGTCAACAAGGTACAGACAGAAGATTGGAGAACACTGGAAGTTGAATTCCATGAGGTTTTTGAACTCTTTAGGCAAGTATAAGGGGACCCCTATTTTGTTTAGTTTAAATCCTAATATAGCCCCTGTCAGACTAAAAACAAGGAGAGTCCCTTTTGCTCTTTGGCCCAGGGTAGATGAGCAATTAGATAAATTAATTGCTCAGGGGATCCTTGAACTGGTGGACCATGCTAAATGGGAGATGCCCAATGAAATGAGATGGGTCAATTCGAATATGTGCTGACTATAAATCTACATTAAACAAAGCATTGCAGCCACATGCGCATCCAGTTCCAGTGGTCCAGCATCTTTTGCATTCACTGGGAAATGGCAAGATTTTTGCAAAACTAGATCTAGCCCAAGCATACCAATAATTGCCTGTGGATGAAGCCACAGCAGAGGCTCAAACAATAGTAACTCATACAGGGGCATTCAAACACAAATGTTTGCAGTTTGGAGTAAGTGTAGCCCCCGGTCTATTCCAAAGCCTCATGGAATGTTTGCTACATGACAATTGATACAAAGACTGAGGACAGTGTTAAGCAGATTCAAAAAAGTAAGACTCAAAGTAAAAAAAAAGTGGCAAATAGCAGTTTCAAAAGTAGAATTCTTAGAATTTTTTTTCAAATAATAATTTTTATTTAAAATTATATTAAACAAGTAGATATAATATAACATACAAAATTCATTTCAAACCCCCTTCCCCCCTCCCCCCAGGCTTCCCTGGACTAATCACAGGATATATAAACTAACAAACAAAATCTAAAATATAATCTAAAACCTATACCAACCTTTACCTCTTCGTTCCTATCAATTCCCCTCTTTCCATATACTAATACAAACCAAATCCTGACTTCATTGAAAAACTAATGCATATTTTTTTTATCTGATACTTATTTTGAACATATTCAATCCACATTCTCCATTCTAGGATATATTTTTCTTGTGTATAATCTTTTAAATACGCAGAGATTTTTGCCATCTCTGCCAGGTTGGAGACTTTACATGTCCATTCTTCTATTGTAGGTAGCTCTTCTTTCTTCCAATATTGCGCAATAAGTAACCTGGCGGCAGTAATTAGATTCAAAATCAATTTAGTCTCTATAATTGTACAGTCTGGAATTATTCCCAATAAAAAAAACTGTGGTGTAAACTTAATTTTTTTCTTCAAAATGTTCTGGATTATCCACCATATTCTAATCCAAAAAGCTTTAACTTTCTTGCATGTCCACCATATATGATAATAAGTAGCGTCCTCACAATCACATCTCCAACAGTTTGCTTTCACATTTGGATACATACACGATAATTTTTTAGGATCTAAATGCCACCTATAAAACATTTTATAGAAATTTTCTCTCAAATTTTGTGCTTGTGTAAATTTAACATTCCTCACCCAAATCTTTTCCCAAGTCTCCATCATAATTGGTTGTTGAAAATTTTGTGCCCATCTTATCATACAATCTTTAACCAACTCTGTTTCTGAATCATATTCTACCAAAGCATTATATATTCTCCTAATATGCTGTTGACCTTGATCTATTATTTGTTTTATCAAATTATCATCACTTTGCTTGATACCAATTTTCTGATCTATCTTCCATCTAGTTTGCAACTGACTATACTGAAACCATGTAGAATCCCTCCCTCTCTCAATTCATCCCTAGACTTTAATTGTGATTCTCCTCTTTCCATAAACAAAATTTCTTTATATAAAACTATTTCCATTTTCTGATATGTATTTCATCTTTCTTGTAAGCCAATTTGGTCTCTCTAGATTAGAATTTAGTAAACCTTCATGGTATACCAGCTTCAATGCATCTTCTTCATTTTCCTTCAGATAGTCTTCCAATGATCTTTTTAATTCTTCAACTGTCTGTTTTACTTGCAACATTCCACACCTACCTATTCTCCTTGGTAAGTAGAGTCTGTCAACATTGCTGCTTGAATGAAAGGCATGATTCATTGTCATTATATTTCTGGTCTTCCTGTTCAGTGTTTTAGTTCTCCTCAAGTCCAGATTACTATTCCAGCTATGTATCTAATGACTGGAATTGCCCAAGTGTTCATTGTCTTGATGGTATTTCCTCCACTGAGTGTGGACTTTAAGATCTTCTTCACTCTCTTGATGTATTCATTTCTTACTTTTCTTGACTTTATTATGCTTGATGTTGTAAGCTTGAAGTATGCCCAGGTATTTGTAGTACTCATCTTCATCCAGACTCCTGATGTTATTTCCATAGGGCATCTTGATTCCTTCAGTTTTCACTATTTTACTTCTGTTGATGATGTGGCTGACACATTTGTCTAGTCCAAACTCCATTGCAATATCTCTGCTAGATATACGGATAATGTTGAGCAACAATTCTATTTGAGATGGTGTTTTTCGATACAGCTTCAGATCATCCATGTGAAAGAATCGGGATAGCCTGGCAGATGTTTTTGATATTTGATAGACATGGTCTGAAATATTCATATTGTTGACAGGAATCAGTGCAACGACAAACAGTAATAGTGATAATGAATTTCACTGAAAGATATTTCTCTTTATATTAGCTTTTCTGAAGCTATCACCGCAGCACAGCAGCTATGTTTTCCATTGTGTCATTGATGTTTGCACAAAGGTTATACTGACTCCTGTTACTTCTATAAACTCACATGTATCATTAGTTGGATTCATTAATATTGAGCTTCATAATCTATCATGATTTTGATCAATCAAAGCTTTCTCATAATGCTTTATAGCAAGATATATAAATCTTAAAATACGTTAGTTGTCACTGAACCAGAGGTGGTATTCAGCAGGTTCTGAGCAGTTCTGGAGAACCGGTAGTGGAAATTTTGAGTAGTTTGGAAAACCGGCGGTAACCAGGAGTGGGGAGAGAATGGAAATTTTACAGTATCCTTCCCCTCTTCCACATATGCGCGCACCTACCAGCGTGCACCTACTGTGCATGCACGTGCCGATAGCTGAGAGGACTCTTTGATCCGCTTAGCTGATCGGCGCAGTTTTTTTAGCTACAGGTTCACCCGAATGGCAGCTTTTTTTGCCACCGGTTCACCCGAACTAGTATGAAGCGGTAGAATACCACTTCTGGAATGGAGATTTTACAATATCAGTCCCCTGGAGTGGGGTGGGAATGGAGATTTTACAGTATCCTTCCCCTGCCATACCCTCCAAGCCACACCCACCAAACCATGTCCACAGAACTGGTAGTAAAAAAAATTGAATCCCACCACTGCCCTGAACATTATGTTATGTATCATGTAATACCTATAGATTTGTTCAGTTATGAAAATTTCAGTAGTAGAGAAACCCATTTAAACATTGTCCTTAGGGGGGAAAATGGCTTATTGAAAGACTAGATGTTCTATATATTCACACACACTTTCTTCAATATCTTTAAACCAGGAGCAGTTCCTGTTATGAATGATGCTTTTTGAGTAATTAGGTCTTCATTGCTATACTGTTTGAATTTTGGGAGGTTTACCTTTCTTATGCAAGAACAGAAGTTTCCCTAACATAATTCCACACTTTAGCAACCTGCTATAATAATTAGGATTTAGTTTGAAAGCATACTTCAGGATTAGAACCTTAAATTCTGAGCTGCAAAAATGGGCTGTACCCAGCTTTTTTTAAAAAAAAAATTAAGTTCATTCTCTCTTCTTTGCATTTATATCAAAACTTTTTATTAATTGGTTTTCATTTACTTTTTACTCATAGAATGAGTCAATTATCAAAGCCATTGGGCTATTTTTCATATCCGTATTAGCAAAGAAATGGAAAATAACTAGAAACCCTATTCATGATTAGTTGAGATATCTTCTTTCGTGTGGAACATTTAAAAAAAAATTGGACAGACGGTAGCAGTGAAACACACTGAAATCACTATACTTTTAAATGGATGAATGTTTATTACTCTAACTTTGTTTTGTTTTGTTTTTTTAGGAAAATGGTGTAGCAAATGGAACTATCTATAAACGACCATTTAATGAATCCTTTGAACAACCACCCATGTATGTTTCTGTGCTTACATTTCTTGGTTTTGTATTTGCAACATTGTTTGGCTACTTGCGAGATTTCTTAAGAGACTACGGAATACAAACAAAGATTGGCACTATTGAACGGGAAGAGCAAATGGTACGTAAAATTTGAACCTGTATGAACAATTCCAAGTTACTTCTCAAGAAGCATAGCAGAATGGAAAAGACAAAAGACTGAAACAAATAAAGGCGTTAGGCCTGTTGCTTCTCCTGCAGATGGCTTGGACAAAATGAATATTAAAATATGTGGATATGGAGTATTTCCTGACAGTGGTTGTGGCAATTATAAGATTTCTTGCTCCAAGTTCTAAAATCAAAAGGCATAGTACTTGTTTAGGATTAATACTCATCACCCAAACTTGTATGTCAGTGTTTAGGAAGACAACAGTTGTTGTACAGAACCTTCTGAAAGCTGATCTGAATAGCTTTTAAATAGGGAGGCACAAATTTGCCAGGTTTTCATGATTCTGTTAGGTAATGGAGCTGCTAAACTACAGATTAACAAAATACAATTATTTTCTCATTACAGTTTTGAGGTGTTATGCACAAAGACAAGCTGTGCCAATTCCTTTAAAACATATACACTCCCCTGTCTTATTTATTTACCTCCTATGTGGCTGGGAGGGAGCAGCATGGTAGCCTAGAGGAAAAGACGCTCTCCTCCCACTCAGAAGGTGAGAGTTCAATCTTAGGTAGCAGCAGGTGTTTCTCTCCTAGAGCGCAAAGAAAAAAAAATCTGCTGCAAACTCCACGTAGGTATCAGGAAGGGCATCTGGCCGGTAAATGCTCAGCCCCATCCAGTTGCCCCAACTCTACCCTGAACAGGGACTACAGAGTCATAAAAGTCCTGTTTCTAGGGAAACAGGAAAAGCAAGATAAAGTATTAACGGTAATAATATGGATGTGATCTCACAATCCAACAGGCAATTACAACAATCCAACCTCCCTGGCTGTTTTTACATGTTTCCTAAAAAGCCAGAAAAGAATGGACTGACTGCACATCAAATCAATGTTGCTCCAAAGGAGAGGACAGTGACAGAAAAGTAATGTTTACAGGGGCCCTAGAGGTGACATTTGCTACTTGTGAGTATGCGTAGCAAGACAACTCACATCTTGAATTGCACTCAGAAGCCAACTGCAACCAATAATACAGAGATTAGGGAATGGGACAACTCGCCGCAGCCAACTCACCATGGCCAACTCAATGCGAGACAACTCACTGCCAAAAAAATTTAACAATTCTATTTATTTAAAATAAATTAAAATTATTTTAATTTTTGCCATACACATTTCATTCTGTCCCTCCTTTTGCATCCTTTCTTTAATGACTCTATTCCACCATTTATTTGATATTAGTGTAACTCTTGTCCTGCAGCGAGTTGTCCTGTGGCGAGTTGTCCTCCAGTGAGTTGGCCATGGCAAGTTGGCCATGATGAATTGTCATAGACCCCAGAGATTATATGTGTGCCTCAAGATCTACCCGTCTCTACCTAAGCCACTACATTCTAGACCCTCTGTGGCTTTTGAATGCTCTTCAGGCAGCACCATGTAAAACTCCTTGCAGTAATCCAATTAACTGAGGCATGAACAACAATGAGTAATGCTATTTCAGGAAAGGTTGCAATTGGAGTATAGATTGAAGATGTGCAGTGTCTCTTATTCCTGAAGTAGGAGCTATAGATCCAAGACAATTTCTAAATTGTGAATCAGCAACTATAGTCAAAGTTTACAATAGATTCTTCCTAAAATTGTCAGACTTTTGAAACCAAAACCACTCTATTTTGCTGAGATTGAGTCTCAGTCTGTTCCTTCCAGTCCCAGGTCTCCTTAACAATGAGCACAAAAAATAAATAGTATATATTTATATGGGGTTTTTTTTTCTTATAGGAAATGTTCCTTCTCTAACTATGATTTGCTTTTCTGGCACCATAAACAGACAGGAGAAGTACAGTAATAAAGAAACATTCAAGCTGGCATTCAGAGTTCAGGGATGGATATTATATTTGTACATTATAATTGCAGCAAAATAATAATATCTTATGTGCAGTCGGAAATGCACATATATGAATTAGGTTCCTGGTCTTCAAATCTCCTTTCTGTGGGGAAAAAAACCTTATTCCATTGATCTAATGGATTTCTTCTTCCACTATTTCTTAACAAACAGGGTAGAAGTTTGATAGAGGTGAACTTTTTAACTTTGTAAAGTGCTTTTCAGCTTTTCCTCATTTGTTGGACATATACATATATATGTTACCAGCAATGTGTGAAAGCTGGGTATTCACACATTGTGTAGAATGCTTAGGAAATGTATAGATATGTGATGTTGTGTGTAGAATGCTTAGGAAGATGTATAGAATATGTGATGTTTTTTAGGCAAAAGATGAAATATCTGTCTTATTTTCATGTGCTGTTACTTTCTCTAGGCATTGTATATAATATCTAGGCATTATGCAGAATGACAAGAACTATTTAAGTTAAATGAATTGTCAAACAGAGCCTGAAATTGGGAGTTTGAACTCAGGATTTTCAGATCTAATTATGACAGTGTAGGGATTGAAAGACACATAAGCATATCATGCCCTATGTGTTATGTTGCCTTGTATTATATTAATTCTCCATAGTGGGGGAGACAGTGTTCAGATATGGGTTGATCTCTCCTTTCAGCTGATTGGCCAAGTCAAATAGTTGATAAGACATTCCCCTGTTGCCAGGGTTCCCCAGTCTTTGACTCGGTCTTTAGCTTGGAAGACATGTCAACATTGTTTCCTCCACTGTGGAGAAATTCTTCTGAATTCTTTCTTCAGATTGTGAGTTCTATATTGTCCAGGCTCAGTGCATCAGCTCTGGACTTTCCTCAGCAGGGAGAGCCTTGGCTGAGCTGCTGAGGGCTTATTGCCCTTGGCTGTCAAAGGACAGAGGTGATTATCAATTAGTGGAGCTTTTGTGCTCCCAGACCTATCCCTAACCCAAAAAGATGAAAATGTAAGAATTGAACTAAGATCGGCTATAAGGGATCTGTAATACATAACAGTTATCTAATTTTAATAGTTATTTAATTTTAATAAAAAGTAAGCAAATACTTAAAATGTAACATGGCAGGGGTTTTGTTTTTCTTTCTTAAAAAAAAAACATTTAGGATTTTGTCCCACTTTATCAAGATTTTGAACACTTTTTTACAAGAAACTTCTATATGAGAATAAGAGATAATTGGAACCGCCCTATCTGCAGTGCTCCCGGACCAAAATTTGACCTGTTGGAACGTGTTTCAGATGACAGCAATTGGACATTTAGGTGGGTCAGTCTGCAAAGTATTTTTAATTAACATAAATAAAACTGTGTTTATTCTTTAACAGCAAAGCATTATATTTATAGGCCCGATTTTGTATCAGTTTCAAAGTTAGAACCTACTCTTTTTATATTCTTGGCCAAAAATTAGTGTTGTTGTTGCCTTCTTCCTGATGAGTGATTTTTTTCCATTTACTTGGTGAAATTGACGTTTGCTGTGGACTTTCATTTTGGTCTTTTTCTCCAAACTTAACAATAGATGGCTTACCATTCTTTTTATTAAAAAAAAAAAGTTCTTAGGAAAGATAGGAACTTTTATCCCTTTCCTCTTCTCCAGTCTGTGCCATTTGTAGTCCATCATTTTTCCAAGGAGGACAGGCAGTCAGTCAGGCAGAGAGAAAGGCAAAAGAGGAATGGAAGAATGACTATATATTGAAGTTGTCAAAGTGCTACACAGGTTTGAAACCTGAGCTACCCCATATTGATTACTATGAAAAACCATGTGTTCTTCTTTTTTTCCTGATGGTGAGTATAATACACCCCCTCCTTGTTTTGTGACCGAGTTCCATTCCAATGACCTGGTTGTTAAGCAAAATTGACACTAAGTGAACCCATGACTGAAAGAGAGAGGGAGAGCTGCCCCAAAGATCCTAGTTCCTGCCATCTCATTGAGATAAAGTTTTCTCAGACAACTGTTCCCGCATTAACTTTCAGGTCAGGTATTCAAAAATTGCTTGTAAAGGGATGCATTGGTAAGAAAATGAATTTTTATTACTGTTATATTTGCAAATGATTGCCAAACATGGTTGTCACTAAACAAGGAGTGGGTGGGTGGGTGTATATACAGAAAGAAGAGGATGTATATGGAAATGTGAATCTATACATCACCAGGACTCTAATTCCTGAAACCTTCAACTGGGTGAAACAAGTGCGCCATAGAGCAAAATGTTTTGAACCTCAAATGGGCTAACTTACAGAATGTGTTCAAACTCTGGGACCCATGACTCCCGTGGAATTGAAATTTGGCAAATTTTATAAAACATTTTATGACATAAACTTTATCATAAAGTGGTGTAGGACATAATACAGAACGTCATAAAATATTTCCTGTGGTGATATTTGACTGTGTTATATTCAGGGTAAGCTATTTTTGATACATCTCTGAATGTATCTCAACTTTTCTAGTGAAGGCAGTACATTAGAAACTCTGTCATTGTTGGAGGCATTGCGGAATCTGGTAAGGAAATATCTCTGAAATGATGACCCCATAGGACCTGAATTATCTAATAGCAATTTAAAGTTAGAAGGGATGATCTGAAGCAGGGGTCTCCAACCTTGGCAACTTTAAGACTTGTGGACTTCAACTCCCAGAATTCCCCAGCCAGCAAAGCAAAGCTGGCTGAGGAATT
>JAOYMU010000192.1:19922226-19938343 GCA_025802295.1 Psammodynastes pulverulentus
AAGCCCCAATTACTGAAAGATATCAGCCAACAGGAATTTACAGAAACACCAACTGTAATTCGCAGGGCTACAATGGGAAATCTGCGTCCAAAGAACGTCTTTGCTTCCTGCAAAGAATGCAACCCTGAGGGCTAGTTTTTATCCCTTAGGGGAGGAGCCATCACCTCCCACCTTTGTCCTCACTGACGGAGACCTCTGCCGTCCGCTCCTGCTGCCGACAAACCACAACATTATGGTTTTAAGAAAGTTAAAATAACTATAACAAATTGCAGAGGGGGGTTATTGATAGAAAATATACAATTCTTTCTTGTTATGCAATCACAAACGTAGTTGTTAATGTGTTCCACATCCTAGCATCTCTAACTTTCCACCCAATTTGCATTGAGTCTTTTTTTCCTCCAATGTATTCCTTAACAGATTGCCGCTGTCATTTAGGCTTTATAAGATTTATTAATATATTAAGAGTTTTTCTGATCTGAAGGAAGGCAGCCTTTGAGGCCTGAATGCCGTTTCCTCTTGAATTCTGCAGGTGACTATAGAGGTTGTTGACGGAACAGAGTCTGAATCGGAGAAAGGTCTTCAAAGAGAAAGCAGCAAAACCAGCTGGCCTGTCCCATCCCCAAACTGGAGGAACTGGTGGCAAAGATCCGCACCTTCCATCACTCGCATGAGTAGTGGTGACCAGGATTACAAATACGATAGCACGACTGAAGACAGCAACTTCCTAAATCCCTTGAATGGCGGGTGGGAGAGGCATCCATCAAGTCATCGGATGTTTGAATCAAAGGAGCAGCCCGAATATGGTGAGTGAGCAAAAACCTCACTGGCAAACGTGTGGACAAAAGCAGGTGTCCATAACAAGGGCGGAATGTTTGCGCACGCTGGTAGTGAACAGAAGGGGCAGGAACAGCCGGGTAGAAATCAGGCTCAAAAGAGAGGCAAGTGGATGTGATTCTATTCACAAACATCAAGGCTTCTGTACCAACAATGAACTCGTTTAGAAGCCGTGGAACTTTACAGAGTCAAAATGGTACCACCCAGGCAGAAAAAGGATGTATTAAGCAAGGTTGTTGGAATTTCTCCAGAAAGACTAAGACGGGACCATGCTCAAACACAAAACAAAACAAATTAAGCTCACAAACTATTAGAAAGGGTTGAAAAACAGTACAAAGTGGGTAGAAAAGGGCATGACCGACTGGAATACCTTTAGTAGAAATCTGCATTGCAACATTTTGCTGCGGGGCTGACTACAGCATACATAAATCTCCAACCAGCATGCGGATAGCAACCCAGATTGGGTCAACTTTCAACAGCAAGGCTTTCGTGGTGTCCACTTCTGTCTTCCTAATTTTTTTTTTTACTCTTCCCTTTCAGATTACATAGAGGGAGAAGGAGACTGGAGTCTGTGGTCAGTTTGTAGCACAACATGTGGAAGTGGCAATCAGAAACGCACCAGGACCTGTGGATATGCCTGCACAGCCACTGAATCGAGGACATGTGACCGACCAAACTGCCCAGGTAGGAAATAGAGAACAGAATTGCTCATAGCCATGAGCCATGTACATGCACGCCTCCCCCCATGTGTGTGTGTATGTAGACCAAATCATTTGTAGTACAAGCAGGAGCTGGTCAGATATCTGGAACTATTACCTTGCTTGCATCTTTGTAAAGCACGGAATGACATAAAGAGTTTCCCTGCCTCAAGTCCAAAGGGTCCTCCTCAGTCACACTTTTTATTTAAGTACTTTCCATTTTTCAGTATGGTCTACAGGCAGTTGGCAAGAAAAAAGTGCATTTCTTACAAAATGCACTAGATGGAGTAGTACTGGAATTAAGAATCTCATGCCTCTTCTAATTGTTCCTCCCGTTATTTTTATTAATATTAAGCTAATATGAAATCTGGAAGGTTAATTCAGATTTCAGAGCACTAAGGAAAGTTACACTCTGCAGTGCTTTTCAAAGAAGAGTGGCTGAGATCAAGACAGCACATGCCTCCTTTGTGCTGCCTTAGGCTCCTAACTCGGAAAGAAGCATTCTGGTAACCATTGATGAGTTCAGCCACTGGAGTGCTCCCTTTCTAATACTTTCTCCTCAAGCCTCTATCACACTGTTTGAAATGCAATTCAAGAACCTCCTCTGTGACTCAGACTGTAACAATTGCTGTACTGAACAATAGCTTCCCAGAAAGTAGCACACACTCATCTAACAAGGGTAATCTTTCAGCCGTTCACAGAGGAGAATGCTGATTAATAGCAGGATGGGCCAACTTTTGAAGGTAGGGTGGGGACTCCAACTCTGGTAGATTTGCTTATCTGCAAACCAAATGCAAATTTTCAGGTGGCCCCTTTAACCCCCATTCAGAATTTTGAAATGTCCGAGGTAAACATGGTTATGGCTATTTTATGATTTAATGCAAGCAGTAGAGTTACAGTGAATTCTAATCTCTTGTTGGGCAGAAAGTACGGTATTCACATATTTCTGTATGTGGAAATGCAGGTTGCTGATATTGTTTATAATTTGGCTGCTGTAAAAAGCTTCAAAGAATAGGCTTGTATGAGGCAAACTCAAGAAGAAGGAGAAGGAGAATGCAGAAAATGATACATTGATAAGAAATCATTTTGCTGTTTCTTCAAATTTCTCAATGCAGTGTGAAGGATCTAAAGTGCAGAACGTTGAGTAGGGGCAGGGTTTGACTGCCTTAAAAGTTAGATACTTCTTATTGGGAGTACTTGGACTTTAATCCCTGTTTCTTGGGGATGGGAATGGGATCTGAGTGAAATCAGGGGTTCATGGCTTCCATGTTACCCATGGGCCTGTTGCAGAAGTCTCAAGCCTGATAAATGCATCGGACTTGGTCTTTACTTTAGAGCAGGGGTCAGCAACCTGCAGCTCTGGAGCCGCATGTGGCTCTTCCATTCCTCTGCTGCAGCTCCCTGTCGCCGGTCGGCTCCATGATTGATAGGGCTTTTGGTTAGGACAGGTAGAAGAAAAAGGACACCGCACCAGGAGGAGACTCTATGATAGGGGAACCGGACTTCTGGTCGGCTCCAGAATTGAATGGGGGGCTTCCGGTTAGGACCTTTGTGCTCTTTGAGTGCTTAAGGTTGCCGACCCCTGCTTTAGAGCAGATTCAAAATAATCTGAAACTGCAAGACATTATCACCGGTACTTGTGATTTGTAGTCAGCTCCCTTTCTGATGTATGCACCCATTGTTAGCATACCGGACCATTGCAAAGGTGAGGCACCAGTCAAGATGATCTGCCCCATGCAACTGATGGACCCACTGTGTTTTCTGAGGCACTTGGAGAATTACTCAGCTATCTTGTGGGCAGTTCTGCCATGCATCTTGCTCACTTGTGAAATTGAAAGGAGCAAAGATTGCCTCCCTTCACGAATCCTGAGGGTTTTCAGCGAGATGCTTTGGGAGATGAAGGCGGTGAAAAGTCACCTAGAACAATGGTGGAAGAAAACAAAGGGTGAATGTAACCAAACAAGATAGCATTCCCATATTTGAGAGAATATAATGAATATAAGAATTGAGAAGTGTGCACATTTCTCCATTGTTACTGCCTTTTGCAGATTTATATCCGGCACCTTTGTTCAAGATTATATTTCTTCCTGGAGAGGGACAAGGGTGAAGATATTCCTGCAGACCCATGTGACATGTCAACAAAGCTCTTTGCAAATAAAATCATTCTCATTTACTTAAGAGATGGGTACAATAGCACGCTGGCGAGGGATAGTGACATGAACTACAAGTGATTTTTGAGCTTTGAAAGCAGATACGGATATATACTACTCTGTTACCTGCAAGGATTCATGTTCCACCTGGGTTACTCGTGCAGCTAGGTGGGGCATGTGATTGGATTTGAGAAGTAGTTAATTAACACCTGTTTTGAAGAATGGGGATGCCATCTATCTTTAAGGAGGCAATGGTGAACCTCCTTCTGAAGGGATCGCCTCTCTCAATCCAGCCACCTTAGGCAATGATTAGCCAATCTCCAACCTTCCAAGAATGATTTTGGAGAAGACATTGGGGCTTTAATTACAGACCATCCCAGATCTCTTTTAGCCAAGTTCCAGACCTGAATATGGAAGGGAACAATCCTGATTTCCCTCCTACATGATCTTTGTCAGGACCATTACTACTTTTTATAGCCTTCCATAGCTTGAGTATGTACAGAACTTCTTTTAGGAGATTTGGCCCAGCCGTGTGTGTGTGTGTGTGTGTGTGTGTGTGTGTGTGTGAGTGTGTGTGTGTGTGTGAAGCGTGCATTGATGATTCTCACCCTGCACATGGTGAAGGGAAAACACTGGCATGCTTTCTCAGAAGCTGCCCACGTATTCTGGAACTCCTTATTTCCTCCGAATCTCCTGGCCTTCAGAAAAAGTGTCGAGCCCTCCCTGTTATTCTGCATTGTATTTGGGCGCCGATGGTGTGAGCATTACCTTGAGGCTACAGATAGTCCTCAACTTATGAGCACAGTTGAAAATTGATGTTGCAAAGCAAGACAGTTGTTAACTGAATTTTGCCTCATTTGATGACCTTTCTTGCCATAGTTGTTTAAGCTAATCACTGCAGTTGCTAAGTGAATCTGACTTCCCCATTGACTTTGCTTGTAAGAAGGTTGCAAACGGTGCTCACATGAGCCTAGGACACTGCAATTGACATAAATACGAACGAGTTGCCAAGCGTTTGAACTATGATCACGTGACCCTGGGGATGCTGCAACAGTCATAAGTGTGAAAAACAGTCATAAGTCACTTTTTTCAGTGCCGTTATAACTTCAAACGGTCACTAAACTACTGGTTGTAAGTCAAGGACTATTTGTAATTCTCAAGTGAGTTTTTTTTCAATCTATCGCAGTATTTGCTATATTTTAATATTTTGGGTTGATTGTAAATTACTCGGAGTTCAAGGAACTACTGGTAGTTAGCAAAATTCAGTTAACAACTGTCTTAGCAACATAAATTTTCAGTTGTGGTCCTAAGCTGAGGATTTATTGTGTATAAATATAAATACGCACTGATAAAAAAGCATACACAGGAAGGTGGACCAGCCAAACATAAGTTAAGTTCCTTTTTCCTAGCTGAGGAACAGTGTTCTCTTCTGAGGGGAAGTAGCCCATTGCTTACGTAGACCAAGACCTAAGACAGTCCGCTCTGGTGCCCATCATGATGAAAAAGTTGAGACACAGGAGCAGGAGAGTCTTCCCTAGCATTGCCACAAAGCAGGCCTCAGCCTTACATGGGGTTTGTCTCGCTTCTTTGGATCCCTGAACAGAGAGAAGATAAAGGAGACATGGGCTGCTACTATGGTTGCTGACAATTTGAATAATGGCAGCAAAAGAAGAGATAAGATTGCTCCTTCATGACATGTCCTTTGCTTCCTTCCATACTATTTCTCTGCTATGTATGTTCTTACTTATTTATTTAATATGCCGCCCTTCTCACTATCCAAAATGACTCTACGTGGTTTAGGTAAAGTAAAGGTTTCCCTCACACATATGTGCTAGTCGTTCCCGACTCTAGGGGGCAGTGCTCATCTCAGTTTCAAAGCCAAAGAGCCAGCGCTGTCCCAAGACGTCTCCATGGTCATGTGGCGGACATGACTAAACACCAAAGGTGCACGGAGTGCTGTTATCTTCCCACCAAAGGTGGTCCCTATTTTTCTACTTGCATTTTTTATGTGCTTTCAAACTGCTAGGTTGGCAGAAACTGGGACAAGTAATGGGAGCTCATCCCGTTACACAGCACTAGGGATTTAAACCTCTGAATTGCTGATCTTTCGATCGACAAGCTCAGTGTCTTAGCCACTGAGCCACCACGTCTGGGTGGCTTACAATGTGATAAAAACAGAAATCTAAAAACATTTTAAAAACGTTAAAATGAATAGGAATTAAGTTTCTGCTAGGCTTCAACCCTATATGACATGGGTTATTGTTGTTGTGAGGACCGGCAGCGAGGGTAGTCTGGATCCTCCATGCGTGTGGATCCCAAGGTGGCTTCCTCCACCGCCTTCTCTATTTCTACATCCTTGGGAGGAGGCCTCTCATACAACGGTGGTTTCTTTAAAGCCGAAGATGAATATCCCCAATATTTTCCCTGCCAAACATCTCAGTCACATTGTTTTAATAAGCCGTAACATCAAGAGCACATCCTGTTTTTAAATAATGATTTGCTAATAATGCAGTTGGAATGCACAGCGTTCATCCGCTCGCACTTCAAGCATGCAATAATGAAAAGCTTTACTACTTTGTAGTTCTTGACTTTATCCAAATTGTTGTAATCTTTAATGATGCCTGAAAATGCGGACTTCAAAATACCAAAAAAGAAAAGCATTTCAAAACCCTGTACTTATTTCAAGACAATTCTGAATATCAGAGTACACAAACACTGAGTTTATAACTGATTTATGGTGCACTGGCAAGCAATCATTGTTCATGAGTTTATTACATATGTCTGATTTTTAATGTGCTGGCTTTCTTTTGACTTTGTTGTATCCTTCCCAGGGGCTGTAAATAATGTTAAATAAATATTTTTTTCTCTGCAAAACAAATGCACGTTGTGCATCTGCTCTTGCTCTGATGAGTACAGTGGGACTATTTGAAACAACCCTGTGTTTTCCTTCTTCCAAATAATTTGTATAGGTCTTGAGGATACATTCAGAACAGCAGCCACAGAAGTGAGCTTACTTGCAGGAAGTGAAGAATTCAATGCCACAAAGCTCTTTGAAGTTGGTAAGCAGATAATAGCAAAAAGGGTATGGGGGGGTATTTCTCCCTTAAACCTAGCCTAGGTCAGGGGTCGGCAACCTGCAGCTCTGGAACCGCAGATGGCTCTTTCATCCCTTTGCTGCGGCTCCATCGCCGGTCAGCTCCACAATTGATAGGGCTTTCGGTTAGGACAGTTAGAGGAAAAAGGACGCCATGCTAGGAGGAGACTCTATGGTGGGGGAAACCGGACTTCCTGTTGGCTCCAGAATTGAACAGGGGGCATCCGGTTAGGACCTTTGTGGCTCTTTGAGTGTTTAAGGTTGCCAATCCCTGGCCTAGGTGAACATAGGTAGACCCAAGTTCACTCCCTCAGGAATCTTTGACCATCATAATCTACACCACCACATATCGGCTAAAGGGGACAGAAGTTGTGATTGAAAGCATCCAGGCAGTGCTACATTTAAGACAGCTACCTCAGATTGTATGTTAGAGAGTCAGTTGTACTTGTGAACAGGAAGTGGCTCTGTATACAAAGGGTCCCTAGTGTGAAGTGCGCTCTCAAATCTCACCCTGCCAACATTTTCAGGGTTTTGAATGGAGCCTCCATCAACCTTTTCCAGGAGATCTGTGATTTCCAATGGGGAAATTCTAGCAAAAGTGACTGTTTCCAGCTGTATCATGGGCATTCCAAGTTAAATAACAAGACGAAGACAAAAGGCAAGAGCTGAATAATACAGCTGAATATAATAAGTTCAGGAAGTCTTCTTGAACAATAAATAGCTTTATAAGATCTACCCACAGTGGTTAGGACATCGTTAGTCAAAGGATCGCTTAGGAATGCAAACGAAAGCCAAGGATTTCCCTGAAATTTGCAAAATATTTGGACTTTAGATACTCACCACCTCATCACTCATGACCATTCCGCTAATGGCACATCCTGACTTGGCCAGATTTTTTGCTATCTTACCAAATATTATAAGAGGAATGCAAGTCATTTCTGGCTTCACTTATAAGAGGCTATTTTGGTATCAGTTAAAAGAGAATAATAATTAGGACTTAATTGCAGCTACTTTGTAAAAAAAAGAGATAGTGTCTAATCGACAAAGACAAATTCAACTTTTATTTTGCACATTAATAAGAAGGCATGAAACTTTATGCTCCAGTATCACTGCACTACAGCATTCCCACTTCAATTCCAGTACAGTTCAAGAATAGGGGGTTGTTTTTGTTTGTTTAAACCAACAACTTCACTTCTAGTAGTACTGCAGCAGCGACAAAAACTTGGGACTATAAGCATTCAAGGAGAAAGGATAGCAAAGATACAAATTGTCACTGACATTGATTCTAAGAAATTTGCTTTGAGGCTCAAGAATGTGTTCTTTGAAAATAATATTGAAAGCATCTGGATTTATGTATTACTTTATTGGATTACTTTAAAATATTTTAAACAGCCTTTGGGGACAGGCTCTTACAAGGCAGCTTATCAATCAATCAATAGAATTATTTCTGCAATAAAGAATACTTGTATGAAATAATTTAATTCAGTTTGTAACTTTTGAAAAACAGAAACATTAAAGATCAATCAATTAATAAAAAAAAAACCTGCCATAGCTCTTGGCTAAAAGCATTGTTTTATGCTGATTTAAAGCTTGTGCTAAAGGGATAAACATCCAGCCCTTGTGAAGAAATTGGGGAAAATATTACTTTACTAAAAAGTGAAGCAACTCTTTGTTAAAATGTAACAGAGCTACTCATCATTAAAATCTGCCTTTTGGTAGATACGGTAAGACAAAGAAGGAGAACCTGTGGTCTTCAAGATGTTGTCACATAACCTTAGCACCTCCAGTGGGTGCTGGGAGTTGTAGTTTAATAACATCGAGAGGGCCGCAGATTTCAAATCAATCAGTAAATCGTGCAATACGATAATACGGAGTTTGATGGGGGGTTTTTCCTTGTGTCCTCCTTTCTCTTTTTCAGATACGGACAGCTGTGAAAGGTGGATGAGTTGCAAAAGTGAGTTCTTAAAGAAGTACATGCACAAAGTAGTCAACGATCTTCCCGCGTGTCCTTGCACATACCCCACCGAAGTAGCTTATAGCACTGCCGAGATCTACGACCGTCTGAAAAGGAAGAACTTTCGCTGGAAAGATGCAAGCGGGCCGAAAGAAAAACTGGAGATCTATAAGCCCAGCGCCCGCTACTGCATCCGGTCCATGCTGTCCTTGCAGAGTACCACCTTGGCAGCACAGCACTGCTGCTATGACGACAGCATGCAGCTGATTACCCGAGGGAAAGGGGCTGGCACCCCCAACCTGATCAGCATCGAGTTCTCTGCAGAACTTCATTACAAAGTGGATGTTTTGCCTTGGATCATTTGCAAAGGGGACTGGAGTAGGTACAATGAAGCCCGGCCACCTAACAATGGTCAGAAATGTACAGAAAATCCTTCGGAGGAGGACTATTACAAACAATTCCAGGAAGCGAGAGAGTACTGAAAACGAGTGTGGGAGGAGCTGATTTCTTTGAAAACTTCAAAAAAAGATGGGTGGAGGCGAACAGGACACTCCAGGGAATGAACCTTTGAAAATGGGATTTATCTCCCCACTCACTGTACATAGTTGTACAAAATATACAATTTTTCTAAAGTATTTTATTTATGTTTGCATGTAGATACGGCATCTAGTCCCCCCTCGCCTTTGCACACAGACATGAAAGTGTCTCGACAAACATTTATACGGTGATACACATTCTGCTTCCATTCCGATGAGCTTACGCTCATATATTCCCATAGAGACCACATTACCTGTAGTTAAAAGTGAGTACCATTGGATTTCACATGAAAAGAAAATTCCTTCTGAATGCCTCAGCCGTTCAGAATAAACGTTTGCTATTAGGAAGATCTACATATATTGAAATTACCTCTTAGTATTGAAATGTGGTTTCTAGGAATGCATTTGAGGATAAACATTTTGGCTCCCTAAGAAAATAGTGACCTGATTCATTGCAGATGTGATGAAAGTTCACTTCAAATCAAATGGTGCCTTTGCTTTGCATCAAAAGGCCGAGTCTTGTGACTGACTTCCAGAGAAATCCTGGACTGGAGCATCTTGACATTGGAGGCTTTGACTATTGCAAAGTCCTCCCAGCATCAGCATGAGATTAGCAGGACCAAAATCTGAAAGGAGTAGCTGTTATTGCTGCTGGTTATTATTATTATTTTTATTGTTCTTATCTATTGGAAGCACTAGGAGGAAAACTTGTTTATAGAGCTGTGTAATTTTTCCTCATGATTGTAAAGAGGCAGGAAGAGGACCAAAAACATTGTATTCTCAGCCCCTACTAGCCTGCTGACACATACCCTTGTGAGTCTTTTCCCGTGTGGTTCTCTGACCTTGGAAACAACAGAGAGGTGATGGAAACCCAGTGTCAAACTACCCGCTCTGACATTACAATTCTAACTCTGAGCCTGGAGCCAAAGGGAAAAAAAACAACCCTTCTCTCCCTGCTCAGTCCAGTCCAAACGATTGCAGCTTCCCATTAATAAACCCCTACAGTCTACCTCTGACACAGGGCTCCCTTAATCTGCAAAAAGCATATGTGTGCCTTCCAGATAGGATTGCTAAATCAAAGCTCAGGAGCAGCAGAAATTTATAAAAAAAAACCACTCATAAATTATTTAATACAAACATGTTCATTATCTCTTTAGAGATCAGTAAATAAACACAACATGCACTAATATATTTAGATGTATTTAAGGGAAGATGAAAAGGGCAGAAGGCAGAAGACTATTATTTGAGATGCAGGTAGATGCATTCATGAGCAACGATTTTAAGGAAGCCCCAGAGCGTGGAACAAAATTGTGGTTCACTTCCAAAGGATCTGGAATAGCAATACACAGTAAATCTGACTAGCCAATTGGGAAAGCACCGGATGTGTTTCGACCTCCAAAAGTGGGCTTGCGTATTTGAGGAAAATATGATGTGTCATTTTATGGCTGATAGGGCTTATTTCCTCTATCCTAACTGCTCATAAATAAGCAATTTCTGTGTTGATCCTCTGGTTTGGGATCTGTGTACATCAGTGGTGGTTTCCTACCGATGCTGCTACCGGTTCGGTGATGGCATATGCGCCTGTGCAGCTTGGACAAACCAGCTAAAGCGCTTCTCATTAGCTGAGCAGATAAAGAGCACCAAAGCACAGGGGCAGGTGGGAGAGCCCCAAAACCGCCCAAACACCGATCGTCGGAGCTACCGCTCGTTGGAGCTATCCGTTCGCCCAATCCAGGCCGAACCGGGAGCATCCCACCACTGGTGTACATGATGCTCATCCTCTCCATTAAAGGTGCTTTAAATTTCTCTTTGCTAACAGTGAAGAGACGTGTTCTCTATGCCACTGCAATGCAATCCAGCCAAGCTGAGTTCAGTAGATACAAATGTACCACTGGCAATGGGATTTAAATGGCATTCTGATGCATTCATAGATATACAGTGTTAAAAAAAGATAAGGCCCCTTTCACTGCAGAGCCTGCTGTACACGTGCTGCTTGGGGTTTAGAGAGATCTATTGCAGGGGACAATTTAAAGCTGAATCCTTGTGAGGGTTTAATTGTAAGTATAAGCACATCTGAAAGGACCTCTTTCTGGAAGAGTATTGATTTTAAACATCTTGCCCTCCCTTGCCTTTCTATTATATTGCAAATACATGCAGCGTGTTATTTAAAAAAGAAACTCTCTTTATCTTTTAAAAAGATTAATCAGTCCTGGCTGGGGATTGTCAATCCCTTAATTTAAGCATATTACATTTGTAGCATACATATTTATTTCATCTTTAGTTAATAAGAATTTGTAAAGTTAAATTTGAAAGGTTAGAAAGTTCCTGGTAACCCAGGATCCTTCCATAAAGAAATTACGTAACAATCCAAAGCAAATTTACAAATGAAGCAATTCTGAAACATCCATTAGTTTGTGTTCTCACTGAGTGCTAAAATGTTTCTTTTAAAATGCTCCACTGAAGAAATCCAGCAGAACTTGTGAGAACCAGCCCACTGACTATGTCTTGATAGAAAATGGCCAAGTTTTATCTATGCAAGAATAGCTTTACTCTTAATGTTACTCTTAATGTGTGCATATGTGTGTGTGTGTGTATGTTTTAATAGCAAACAGCTAAAGAAGGAAAAATAAAGTATTCTGTAACATACTATTAATTCTAACTATTGTAACAAGACTCATTGAGGAAAAACGGAGGACATTATTTTTAATGTATATCTTTCACCTCATTTATTTGGAATCCAAGGGCATTTAACCTGCCAAGACAGAAATCCTTTGGCAGTCTGTAGCAATATGTTTTCAAAATCATTGCAGCTTTTTCCACACCAGTTCTGGAACATTTTAAAAAGAAAACGATTTCTCCATCTGTGGTCCTTGGTGATTATATTTCAAAATAATATCATAGTTACTGATTTTGCTTGGAAAAAAATATTTTAGCTTGCTAGATTTGTTTTTTTTTTTCTTTATCTCATTGACTAATGTAACAGAATGTAGTCTGCTTGCACTCTTAACTCTCAATTTGCAGGATTAAATTCATAGCCCAAACTCCGGGGGTTTTAGGTAACGAAGTGTGAGCCTGTGTATAAATGTAATGCGATCTTTTGCTACCTAAGTGCATCAGAAAACCCATCATATCAAGTAGTATCCAATTCATGGAGATTTACCTGGGATAATATCCTTCACTCCTCTCTGGAAACTGCAGTTATAGTGATGTGCCATTGAGACAGGTCCCAGCCCTGCCTGGCAAACGGTTTGATAACTGCCTTTCAGCTTGTCCTGTTCCGACTAATACAGTAATCTAGAATTCTTCCAAAGGTATTCTTGCAATCTCATCGATTCTATCCCCCGCCCCTTATGCATTGTCTTTCTCTCTTTGACTTCTCGCAATCTTTCTAATTTTTTTCTAATCCCTCAACAAAAATAACAACCTCTGCTTGCTGTTCATCACCTGAACAGCCAACAGTCAATGTTAACTTCATCTTGGATTCAAGAATTACCTTCAATCCCACAATTCAAAAGCATCTTTCTTTTAGCCCTTCTCAAAATCCAGCCTCCATAACTATATGTTAAAACTAAAAAAAAAATGCCATTCTTTATTTTGGTTGTTTTGAAAGTATCCTGGTCTTTCATGATTTTGTTTATGCTTGTCATTGTATTCCTCCCTTGGATTATCTCCTCTTCATTTCTCCAGTACATTGTCTAACTTTATTCTTGAGCATCAAAAATATATATATTTTTACCCCACCCCCCGCTGTCTTGTCAATTGTGAGTTTATTCTATATGCTGGACTTTGTTTTCACATTTGTCATTAACTCAAATTTTTAATGTGCTATTTTTATGCTCAGAATAAATTCTATGTCTCTTTGTGTTTAATGGTCTATGCCATGATTGAGTTTATATACTTAACTATTCTAAACCAACTGTGGATTTCCTTTATAAACATTCTGCAACAAAATGAATACTCCTGCTATGTGCATTTCTCCACTTGTCATAAATATCTGCCTTTCAGCGTATCAATCTTCCAGTCACCGTCACGGGAAGCAGAAAGGTCAAGATGCACGTAGGAATTCGAACGGCCCATTACCAAAACAGGCAATGGTCTAGCGAGAAGAAAAGGGAGGAAGAGTTGAAGTCTGGAGAAAAACAAGGAGAGTTCCAGCATTACTTAGCATGTAAACTATACACTAGGTTGGGCAGCTGACAGTCCTAAAGCTATATACAGCCCTTGGACTGATTCCAAGAGTTCCCCACAAGCAATCTGCTTCAAACACTGGCAAGCACAAACTGAGAGAGAAGGAGACCTGAAAAGGAATGTCAGAAGGAGGGAAGCAAGAAAGAAAAAAGAGAGACAAATGACCTGTTTTCATGCCTGCCAATCCACTCACCCTGGCTCTCTCCCCACGGGTTTGACCAGTGGATTAGGCTGTTATAAGTTCCTTAGAAGTTAGATCAATGGGTTAGACCCAGATGTAGGTATATGCAAAAATTATGGGAAAACGTCTCCTCCTCTTTTACTCCTTTTTAAAAAAAAACAGCAATCCAGAATGTTCTAGATTAAAGGGATCCTGATGTACGGAACGAGCCACGTGCCAGGGAAATCTGACTGAAATTTCAGGGCCTGCCGATTATTAGTGTGGGGCAGGAGTTAGGGCAGTTCCCTTAAATAACCCAGTTGGGAAAATTAGGCTGCAGCCTAATGAGATTATTTGGTTGAGTGATAGCCAAAAACAAAACAACCAATAAGATACTAACAAAACCAAATTGAAGACATAAATCACTGAAGAGCAAATAACCTTAGACAAGCTCTGTTGCCTTAATACCGAAGATGCAAGTAGGATAAGGCAGGCCTCATTAAATGACCCCCCAACTGGCCAAAATCATAAGCAGAAGGTATTTTTCAGCATGGAGGAAAACTGGTATACTCACTCACTCTCCCCATCTCCAAAAGAGGAGGAGGAGGAGTAAGAAGAAGGTTTATTTTAAGTGAATTTGTATCTGGTTATAATTCTTGTTTTTTTTTCCAGTGGAAAGTTGCTGAGGCAGTTTCCATTCTACTATTCCCACACAGTACGAGGAAAATTAAGGGGCTGACATAGTAATTACTTGTCCATGTCTGTGCCTACACATTTGTAAATAAAGACAGGAAATCTTTCAGTCATTCACTCTTCGGTTCTCTCACAGACGTCAATACTGTTAGCAGCACTTGGAGAATCCACAAGGAAGCCACAACTACAACTTCTTTTTCTTAATTCTCCAAGGAATAACAGTGCCACACTTTTGACAAAACGGCTTAAATGTCAGGCTCACATGGAAATGAGAAGACTGCATGAAGAAATCTCCCTTTGAATCAGAAAGTTGTTTTAAAAATTCATATACTTTAGAAGTCAGACTAGCTTTGTAGCCCATCACAGGATGGTGTAAGGAAGGTATTGTTGGTTGCTGTGAATGGGGTAACTTGAGCAAACATACCAATCAATGCTACTGACATTGGTTTTGCATCTTCAAAAGAGAACTAATGGCTCGCTTTTGAAATCCCCAAGCCATTGGGAAGAGTCTTTAAAGTCTGTCCATCCTTCTCAGCACATATTTATGATTAAGCTGAATGGGACTTAACCAAATAAAAGGTCTGTATTCCTAGTCAAATGATCCTCTATATTCCAAACAGTCTCAGTTTGATGTGTCATCTTGAAAGTCTTTACTAGAATAAAACAAATACACTGCGCTGTAGCTGAACTGTAATTTAGGTCAAAGCAAAGTTCTTGGTGATGCCAAAAAACCTTCCTTAAGGGGATTAAATTTTTAAATTTTCTTTGATCATGCTTGAAATTAATATGCTTGAGCTGGAAAATGCTGTAAAAATGTCTAGGAGGCTAAACAGATCACAGCTCTCTATGGTAGACAGCCTTTTAGCAAAAAAAATAAAAAAAAATAAAAAAAATAAAAACAGAGACATGATTCCCACCACTTTGTATAGTTCACAACTATTTTCATGAGGCAAGACACTTGTTTTTGTTCCTTTGTTTCCCTGAACTGAACTTTTTGTCCCTGGAAATAATTTACAAGCACTAGAACTAGAAAGGGGAAACAATGGAAAATGGTTGCTTCTTTCTTTCTTTCTTTTTTTAACCTGCCAGTTCTTTTGCAAACAATTTGGGCTCAGGCTTCCATTTCCTTAGCATGGGCGGCATTGATAGAGGAGGAGGACTATTCTCTTACCATCCTGATCAAAGCCGTGTTTCCTGGGTCAAAGTATTAATAGATGCCATCTGCTGCTATATATAAATTGTATTGGTCCTATGCCTTATTTCCATTTGCAAGTAATGTTGTTGCCAAACATATGAAAACACAATCGCTCCCAAAGGCTGTATAGACAAGGGTTGTGTCCTACACTTCAGGATGCTTTTATAATAACTATAAAAAGAGGGAGAGGAGGGGAGAGAGGAGGGGAAGGAAAGGATGAATGGGTGACTGAACTGAATTGGTGAAATTTGAATTGCACTGGAGAAGTTTAACCGAACTCATGGAAACCCTAGCCTAGCCAGACTAGAACAAAATCCAAAAGCATGCTGTAGCCCTAAGAACTGAAATAACTTCTCTTGCACTAACTTTCTTGGTAAAAATCTACTTCTCAACAGCTCAGGGCTTCCATAGCTCAACACCATTTGCATTCTCCTGCTATGGTCCACGAGGTCTATTCTTGGTAGAGGGTTTGAACCCCACAAAAGAAGTTCTAGCTATGTATCTATGACAAATCCCAATAAGGATAAAATCACTCCTGCTGATCGTGCTTTGAAGATGTGTGATTTTTACCGTTAGAATTTTTGCAGAAGACCCCCCCCCCCCGATGTTTTCCCC
>JAOYMU010000192.1:19938410-19950516 GCA_025802295.1 Psammodynastes pulverulentus
TACAGTTTTATTTCTTCCTGTTACTTGGGCTCGAAGTGAAAACTGGAAAACCTTTGGTCAATTTCATGCAATTAAAAATAAATCCATCATTTTGCTGGCCACCAGTGTGCGAGGCAAGTCTAATGATTCACCAGTTTCTCTGATCAGCTACTGGTTGGCTTAACCTTGGTACTGATGAACCTGAAGCTTTAGATCATCATTATCAGAATTATAGGAGTCCGCGTAATGCCTAAGAGTTACTTTACAATGGCACAGATGGGATTCAGGTTTTACTTTGACTTGTTTTCCTTAAATTCTTATAATGGCCATGGAGAGCTGCCATCAGAGAGAAAGGAGCATGCCAGCAGCCCTGATGGCGATTCCTGGGAGTGCAGATGTTCTCCAGACTGAATTAAGGCACAGACAAAAACAAAATGCACGGCCAGATTTGTGCCAATGCAAGTCAGAAAACCTTTGAAGCAGAGCAGGAAAGCAGGATTGTAAACTGTTGACGATGTTATCCAGAGAAGCCCACCTGCGTTTACGTGGTTAAGTGGAAGAGCGCTGCATCATTTAGCCTTGTGGTTATATTCAGTGCTCCTTTCTGACTCTAGTGGTTGTATTTCATTCTGTTGTATTTGTAGCAAATGGTTGGTGTATATGCAGTTTACTTCTGACCAAGCAGGTTGCCCTGGCCAGGATCAATGGGAGTATGGTTCTGAGACATCTGGAAGGCCACAGGTACATGATCCTTTTTCTAAACAAACAAGCCCAAAAATTTATTACCCAACATTTTCTGGATCTCCTGAAATTTCATCCAATTCCCTTCATTAGCAAGTAAGAAGAGTCTCATTTATCCATGAACTTAATTATTCCTTTCAAAGGTTTGCGCATGCTACACCTACAATTTTCCTAACCCCACACTCCCAAAATCTGAAAAACAAAGTTCAACTAAACTGAACTTCTTGTTTGGAAAAAAAAATTATTCTCAGCATTAAGCAAAACAGTTTGGGTCAAGTTTTTCTTTCAATTGTAACTTTGAAAGTGTTAAGATCATTGTTGTTGTTGTTGTTAGAGAAGAAACGGTATGACAACTGTTCTAGTATTTATACCCAGTAAGTGTTATAAAAATCACATGGTCTGCTTTGATAACATTGGAGGCCCGTTAAGTTGCAGAAATATCAGTGTATCTATGACAATAATCTGGCCCTGGATTTATTTGCTTGAAGAAAGCCTATTTCACAAGAGACATGAAAGGCTTTGGAGGGGCTGGAAAGTCACTTCTGATGAAATCATTCCTGGACCCAGGGCTACATTCTTAAAACTTTGGCATTCTGAGGATCAGTATCTTCTGATGATTTTTTGGCAAGCTTACACTAATGTGCAGAATCCCATCTGGAACAAAAAGAGTGGAATATATACACAAGAACGTGAGGAGAACAAAGCTGGCACAGCTACCGGATGGAACCTCCTTTAAAGGAAAGAAAATAACTACTCCATTCATAGTCCTGGCTGAAATGCTAGTAATAACATCGAAGGCTCTTCCAAAGGAAAGTTGCATGATTGCGAAACTTTCCAGACAACATAACATCAGAAGCAAAAGCCCTGTGTGCTAATGTCCTGCGTAGGTCTTTCCCCAAAGGCACTGCTTGGTGCTACTTTTCAACACACAGGTTCCAGTGATGTCCATACGAAACGGCCCGTATATGAAGCTAATACTGAACTGCTGAAAAGAATCAGGGAAGGATCAGGCTCCTGGATCAGAAGGGCTACTGGAGGTGATCTTAGAGATGTGGCCAACTACAGCTCCCAAGAAGCCAGCAATGGTGAAGGATGCTGGCAATTTAGAACCCAGAGAGCCATTTATGTCCATATAGAATAGAATACTTTATTGCCAAAGAGTGCTTAGACACACAAGGAATTTCCAAAAGCTCTCAGTGCATATGCAAAGCGACAGAATAATAATAATCATAGCAACGATCCCAATAAGAGGGGGTAGTAAAGAAGATGGGAAGGATACTAGTAATACTACAGCTATACAACATGAATAACTGTACATAGACATTAGATGGTACTGTGAGGATTAGGTGTTCAGCAGAGTGATGACACAAGAGAAAAAACTGTCCCCATGTATAATTGTTTTGGCATGCAATGCTCTATATAGCAACCTGAAGAATGGAGTTGAAAGAGTTTATGTCCAGGATGCGAGATATTTTGGTCTGTAGATATTTTCTCAACCCTCCTTCTGACCTGCGCAATATACAGGTCTTCTATGGAAGGAAGGCTGGTTGCAATTGTGTTTTTTTTCTGCAGGAAAAATATCATGATACAGGAAGAAGGGTTTGGGGAAAATTTGGGACCTCACTCCTTACTATCTTTTCCCAATCTTCTTCTTCTTTCTAACTTGGAATCTTGGAAACTTTGGAATAATCATAGCATGTTTAGTAGCAATGTTCATGAAAGACATAAGTCCTGTGTCAGAAATGATGTATGGTCTTCTGCTTGGGTGCAGAGTTGGACTAGATGACCTACAAGGTCCCTTCCAACTCTGTTGATCTGTATCTTAATCCTCGGTTCATTATTTCATTATTTCTATTTTTTCCAACTTTCTCTCTTTGCTCTTTATACATGAGATTTATTTCGAAGTGTTCTGTGCGAACCAAAGAATGGAGACTCAAAAGAATACTTTTATAATGATGTATGGTCAGAGTGCTGACACCTCGTCCTCTGCTACATAATCATAATCATAATTTACGTACTTGCTTCTTGCAGTCTCTGATTACAGTCAATTCCATCGTCATGATTATACATGACTTTACTTGTAATTATCTGCTCTACCCTTCTTTCCATCACTCTCAGTGGAGGGTACCAGCCATCACTGCCAATTTAGAGGCACTGAAGTACTTTTCTTCAACACATTCAATTGAAAGGGCATCTCCTAACACTATACAGGTTTCTACCTATGCACAAAAGGGACATTCCTATACAAGCAATGTAGTTGTATGCTTTCTGATAGAAGCATACAAAAAATGGCAGGGAGAGAGATTAATAATCCAGTCATTAAAAACCTCTGGGAAAAATTCAGCTTGATTTCCTAACTGCACATTCATTCCTTTCTGAAATCAAAGGAGACTTTGGGGAAATTGTTGCAAAACAGGTTCTACAGCTTGAAAATTACTTGAGTTAGCAAAAATTCTAATACCATTAGATTGGAATAACTGTAATGCAGAAACGTATAGGAACTAAAATTACAAGGGGAAGATTACAAGATTAATCTGGCAGCACTGACTGACTGACTAAATAACTAACTAAATAACTAACTAAATAACTACCGTAACTAAATAACACCAGGGAAAAATATTAGTGAATGTGCCATGGAATGGATTCAGAAGTTTCAGTACTGGGATAAAAAGTACTGGGCTAAAACTCTAGTTCAGATTGACCCTAGTAAATGTTTCTCTTCTTTGTTTCTAGACAAGTGCCAAGTATTGCTGTGTCCCTTCCCCTCAAGCAAAGTTATCTTCTTAGGCTACTCATCAATTAATCATTAAAGAGCACAGCACCATATCAGTGCCAGAAACCCTCCTGTGTTTTCTCCCAATCTAAGTTCTGGCAACCCCAAGGTACATCATGAATCAGAAAGGGCTTGGAGAGCAGAATCATCAGTAGAGTTCAAGACACTGGAAAACTAAGTTGAAACCACACAACACAAGGGGCACTTGTGTGATCAGATGAAGTACATCAGTCCCACTGTTTCTAAACCTTTGGAGCTGTGTGTTCACTCTGCACATCCTCCTCCTTCCCCACCCCGTGTAGCAGTGAACACTGCATTCAACACAGATCTAAATAGTAAAACCTGAGGTATTCCAGTCTTTCCATGTAAAAACATTCAATGGCCCCACAGCCATTACATGAATGAACAAGCAAAGACCATTCGCAGAAACATCCAGCCAAAAGAAACTTTAAGGGCTGCACAGAGGCTACTGCTTCATATAGTGTAGGTCATGTTTCCCAAGTGCAAATATTACTTTTGGCACAGACAAGCCTTTACTTCATGAGTTATATGGCATTTTCTTGTTGCTCTATTTGAGTGCATGCAAAGAAGAGGGGGCATAAATAGCTTTGGATTTTTCTCTGAGCCAACAGAAAAACCTTGTACACATCCTACGCTAGAAAATTTCATCTTCTTAGAAACTTCTGAAAATTACCGTTACAGATGTTGAGTCTATAGGGGAAAAAAATCACACCAGCCAAAGATCAGTCAAGAAATAACATCCAACTAAAAGCTATAACCCTTATCAACTCAGACTAAACTGTTCGATTTTTTCTTCTAAGTCTATGTCAGAGTTTTGTATAATTATCTCCTTCCAATTTAATTTCACCTCAGCATTCCCTAATCCTTATCTTTCAGATATATTGGGATTATAGATCCCAGATTTATAGAGTGGTTTACAGTCCCAACACATTTGGAATAACCCAGATTGTGGAAGACTGCCCTAATTTGTAATCGACATCAAATTAAATCATACTAAGAGATATATTGGATTTTGGTCTTTGAGCTACACTCTATTAGTATACGATCTGAAAGAAAGAGCTCGTGAGGGCCAATTCCTAGATGGTTTTTGTAATCTGAGAGGAAATAATGGTAGTGGTGGTGACATATTCACCCAATACTGATGTATTCAGTGGTGGTGATGTATTCGCCCTTGTCAGATACCAAAGCTGACTGGACCAATTATTGAAATTTAACTGGAAATCCACAGTGGGATAATATTCTTTCCAGGACATCATACAAGTTTAGAGGAGAATCAGATGTTGTGATGTAAGCCTTTTGACACTGTTCCTCAGTAGCGTGCTACTAGGGGGTGTGCATTGATCTAGATTCCAAGAGGAAGAGGTGATTCACAGCATGTGTGGGCACACATATTGGCACTTCCTTAAATCAAACGCATGCCAGGAAAAGACACAACTACTTTTAAGGAGTTGCCAAAGGTGTGACACACATGACCACCTACACAGTGATTCACCACTAATCCTTGGAATTTGGATCATTGCACATTTCTTGCACCATTTCCCATCCTCAGGATCTGCCAGATATTCCACTTTACCTCATGACAGAGTCAGCCCTGCAGCTAGTTTACTGGTCACATTCTTAGTCTTGATTGCCAAAAGGATTAGCATCATGAACTAAGTAATCTGCTTAGATAAACTGACATTTAACCAACAAATCTAATTGAATTTGCTTACTACAGGCAAATACTTCTACTTGATATTATCCTGCGGGTCAGATATATCCCTAAGACTACCATTTGGCTCCTTCTTAGAGGATAATAGTAGGCTTCTGTGGAAACAAAATTCCATAAATATGGAACCCCCACTGAATGAATTTAGTTTCCCCAGAATCACACACCTATCATCACACCACATTTCAAGCAAGGAACATTCAGATGATGGAAGCAGAGGAATGTAACAACGAAGTGTCTAGTAAGATTAGAACAATCTGAATTAAATTCTACATTCAGCATGAAACTCACTGGGAGGTATTTGGAGAATAAGATGGGCAGGAAGTATGGAACATGAAATACAATTGCACTGGGGAGAGTGTCATTCTTAATGTACCCTGAAAATATTGGCTTTAATATAAAAAAAATCTTCAAATTAGACTTGTTTCTACGAGCAGCTGATCTCTGACAGCTTAAATAGCTTTTGAAGACTTGGCCATTGCACTTTCAGTTATGACTTTGGCACAAGCATATATAGTTTTCCCCCCAAAAGAGTCTTACCAATGTTTTTTCTTTTTTAAAAAAACAACACTATGCGTGAGCATTTTCAAGGCAGCATAGTGAATACAAGCAACGGGGGGCCTTGAATCAGTAAAATGAGAATGAGACTGTAGAAGTGGGGCAGGTTTAAAATATATTCCCATTAAAAGGTAAAGGCAGGGGAAGTTATTATATATTATGTCATTTAATAGTGTACTGAACTCTCCTTCCAAATATATTTTAAGAGAGCTAGAACTTTGGATGAGTGCCATTTCATGGGGCTTGCTGGAGATTAACATCTCAATGAACAAAACAAATACAGTCTCTAGCTCCATTTACTACAGATGAATGGACCAAGATATCCGGTGTTTCCATGCCATGCTTTTGAAAATATGGGGCTAGTGAAATAATTCTGACCAATATACTTTTTAGGACAAGTCTCCACACATTTAAAAGGCGATGTCTGCTGTTCCAATGAAATCTTTACGATGAAGTCATTGCTCCAAGCATACAGCTGATTTAATCATTGAGCAACCCTACACAGCCCTTCTGCCTACAGAAGCAGGGTGAGCAATATTTTGCAGAGGTGGAAATGGGTTTCTTAAATACTGGAAGTAGGCAAGCTCCAGATTGGAACAAGAAAGAAGGGCCTGAAACTTCTGTTGCAGTCCAAGTGTTTGTTGGGGCTGAGGGACACAGGCTTGTTACTCTGTTTGTAGTGATTTGAAATGGCCAGTTCCTAACAAGAGAGGTCACACAAAAGGAACATCAGAATAGACTCAATGTCAACCACAATTCACAATGCAAATGGAAGAGGAGGAGTGCGGTGGATCACACGGTTAGGATGCCGGGTTGAATGTTAGTAAGCCTGCTTTGGAGACCTGGATGCTGCTGTATGGCAGGGGGAGGTCCCGTCTTTCTCCAGCACCTTGATGGAGACACGAAAGGAGCCTCCATGGGCATCCCTTGGGCAACAGTAATGCCACCGGCTAATCCTTTCAACTCAGAAGCCCCTTAACCAGTGCCTCCAACGTGAACAGGATGGGAAGTGAATGGAAGGAAAGGAAGGGCATTGGCAAGTTTGATCCCCAGGAAAGAGAGGTGGGCCATCAAACTGGGCATTAATAGTCAAGTTTCCTAAGTGATACAGATTATACCATTAATACCTTAGTGTAACATCAAGAGTTTTAGCCTTTGAGAAAGCATCTATTTCTTCAGTTGATAAAGAAAACAAGTCCTTGGTAAACAGGGCACCTTGCGTTCATTCAAAAGCAAAATGGGAAGGATGTTTTGTTAGCTCCCACAGACCTGTCCTTTTGTCCAGAAACATGACAACTGTTTGAAACTGCCCTATAAGAAATAAACCCATCCTGCAGTATTGTTCTCCCATACGCTACCCACCACATCTCACCCATTTCCTTGAGTTAAGAGAGAGCTGCTACTTATGTCTTAGAGCTTCCAGCTGTTAATCATTTGGGAATGTTTACATTTCCAATAAGAGTGATTTTGTACTAAGAGGCTGGCTTTAAGCCACCATGAACCCTTGCCAAATGATCTAAACTGTTCTTTAAAGTCAGTAAACAGAGGTATTAGCATGGGGATTAGCATACGGTATAAAAACAGGCACAGATTGAGATGGGTCAGACTCCAGAAAGATGTTGGTCAATGGAGTGAAGATGAATGGATTCATTCAATGGTATTTTGTCCCACCGGCTGACTTTTGCAGGGAAAGGAGGGGCATCACTTTGTAGTGAAGAAATCCAACATCCTGATCGCAGCGTGTGCTGAAAGACTTGGTAAGCATGGCTGCCTGCAAAAGGAGTTTCCGAAGACTGAAAAGGGGACAGGAAGGCTGCCTGCATTTAGGCATCTTGCTTTTGTATAAACACATGAAGCCATAGAGCAGGATTTTTTAAAATCTAGCCTGAAGGATCTGTCAAGCATGACCTTGTTTCCAGCCGGAGATGATTAAGATCATGAGGTGATGGCAGTCATCTGTCCTCCACACATGACTTGCTATGGCTTCAACAAAGATCTTTCCTTGACTGTTCTCTGATCCTGCAAGCTCCGACCCACGTGGCACAATGAAGGGAGACACCTGGTGTTTAAATCCAAGCTTGCTGCAATTCCCCAGCATTCAGGCCTCTATCTGAACACAGTTGTATGTAATCAGCCAGACTCTGGCCCGATCCCACCTAGTCCACTGCCATGCATCATATACAGAAAAGGCCTCTGTGACAACCGTTCCAGAACCTGATTAAGAACATCTAATTGGCTTTCACTGGCTGTCCATTCATTCCCAGGCTCAGTTGAAAATACTGGCAATTACTTTTGAAGCCCTAAATCAGGGATGGGGAAAACCTACAGCCTCTAGATACAACTGAACTACAATCTCACTATCAGGAGAGCATATATGTGTAATAAATAAAATAAAAATAAATGTAATAAATTAGCAGGGTTAGGGATCGTGGCAAGAAACCTCCAGGACAGGGGTGTCAAACTCATGTTGCCATGGTGGTGTCACATGACATATCATGACTTTTTCCAGGTGTGGGCAGCGCGTGATGCATCCGGCCCACAGGCTGCGAGTTTGATAGCCCTGCTCTAGGATGATGGGTTCTCTTCCTGTTTGCTTCTAACTGGGTTTTTCCTTCATTTTAGTTCATTTTCTGCCTAAATCAAGCCACTTTTTTTTAATGGTCCTTTCTTTTGCCTGATTGAAACTAATGCATTGGTAAAACCGTTATTCCATCCACAAATAGGAAATAGCAGCAGATAATTTCCTAAATAAATTTAGGATCAGTTAGATAGTTAGGGTAATACAGCTAAGTTGCATTTAAACTGAATATAAAATATTGTGTAAAGCAAAAGAAAACCCTCAAAGCCAAATTATGCACAATTCGCTAATGATAGGAAGAATGCATCCTTCCAAGAAAGGATTTATCCACTTTTCCCATCAGCTAGGTTAAGATCAGAACATATCAAGAAAACTGGTAGGTTTGTTTTGTTTTGCCATCAAATATAATATTATATAATTCAGACTTTTACATTTTCTTCTACATTTATAGAGTGTATTTCCTCTCTTGAGGTTTACAAAGGGGGGGGGGGGTATGGAGCATCAACAAGTTGTATATATAAAAGTGGAGAATCTAATGCATAACATCAGGGCTTTTCTTCTTTGAAGAAAGGTGCCGGAACGCACCCCCCGTCGTGTCGCTATAAACCCGGAAGTAATAGCGCGCAATTGGTGAAGTCCGTACCACGTGATCCGGACTTCAGAAAGGATCCGGAACGCGGTTCCCCTGCGTTCCGGCAGAAAAAAAGCCCTGCATAACATACAGAAATCCATCTTCATTCTTATTAAAAGAAATCTCAGCAGGCAAGGAGAAGTGTAATTTGAAAAACCATTCCCAAAGGCAAACACATTCTTAATGCAGAATTTAAAAGGTTTGCCCTTTGCTTAAAATTTGCTTGGGTGTGATAGTTGCCACATCTTTTTGGTATTTATTTATTTTTCCCTGCCAAGCATCATCTCACTCCTTCAAGGTGTGTCTTCTAGCAAGAAGTGGCTCCAATCTCAATGCAAAACTTACATTCTAGAATGGCTCCTGAATTCCAGAGGGGCATGGTTTAGCTTCATCAGCAGGAACTACTTCCACCCCCTCCCCCAGATGTTCCTTTGCACAAGGATAAGCAAAAAAAGCCATTGGGCATCACCTTTAGCCCTTGTGCCTTTAGCAACGGTTCAAATGAGCCAAAAGCACTCAGCTCAGTGTAATTTGGAACACCCACACTACTGACATTATCAAAACTGTTTATTAACTACTTTCTACCTCTATTTCTTAACTTCACCTGCTTCCACTTTTGGTCTCTCAGCTAAATACTGATCCACAATAAGCCTTTATTTCAGGACCATGGAATTTCAGGGCAGAGAATGTATGAGAAAATGTTTCGATGGCCAAAAACACAATGTTTACCAGATTGCTGCTAATTACATATTGGCTGATAATGTCAAAGTATTTAAGGGACTGATGAAAACTTACTAGAGGCTGTGGCTGATTTTGCTTGGCCAATTATTATTTAAAGTGAATCAAATCAAACCAATTATTGTTAAAAGTATCCCTGGAACTAATTCCCCTAAAAGACATCAGGGCCCTTCTCAAAGGAAAAAAAAGCCATATTTTGTTTGTTCTTTGGAAGCCTCCCCAAAGAAAAAACAAAATATGAAGGTAAGAATCCAGGTCAACAGCTGGCTTCACCACCCTGCCCACCTAGGATTGTTGATTCCAGCTGAAATCAGTCCAGATCTTCTCCCCCAATAAACTGTATCATGACCCTGACAACCACTCCTACTGGGACTGCCAGCAGCTGTGTTTTCATTCCTATGCAGATTGCAGGGGGCAGCCTTTGAACCTGCCACATGGGACATTTTAAAGGTTGATTTTAATATTTTGAGGAAAAGGGCTTTGTTTGCGCCAATGAGCTTTGGACAACGCCAGTATATGTAGTTGTTAAAGCTGTACTCCAAACAAAAAGTGGGGGAGGCCATGACCATCTGCCCTTACAGGTTTTTTTTTTTTTTAATCATTCAGTAATAATCCACTTTGGCTGTGAAATAAGGTGTGCCTTTTATAAAAATAATTCATCCACCTGTTTCTTAAGTTTGCCAGTATACTGCATGGATATTCTAATTGATAGGATGCAGGAAATAGCATGCTGGCTTGCAAAATATTTTATCTATTTTAGTATCCTGCCTTTATTATTTTTATAAGCAACTCAAGATGGTGAGCATATTTAATACTCCATCCTCCTCCCGTTTTCCTCACAACAACCCAATGAGGTGAGATGGGCTGAAAGTGACTTGCCCAAGGTCATCCGTCCAGCTTTCATGGCTAAGGTGGGACTAGAACTCATAGTCTCCCAATTTCTAGCCTTAATCCCTAGACAAAACTGGTTTTAGATTCAAGATTCTACTTGTCTAGAATGGCAAAAGTATATGAGGGGTAAAACTGGGCATTGAGCTTGTAGGACTTGTCAAAATGAGATTGAAATTGACTGGTAATGTGTCTTTAACATAGCAAGAATGGTCACCTAACTCCTGTTTTACTATTGGGTGTTACATTGAGCAAAGTTACAATGGCTAGTGACATTCAATATTGATGATTGTTGATAACCATGGCATATTGAAAACTCTGAATGTAAGAAATACACAGTAAAAACAAGAAGGAATGAATGAAAGGAAAATAAGTACACTGTATATTTGTGAAATTAAAATAAACACAAGCATTAGAGAGAGTGTTAATGCTTTTGAAGTTTGACATTGGAGAAAACTGCTGAGACTTCTATTGGAAAAAAACCCAAATCGATCACGAAATAATTTAACCTAGTTTTCACTCAAGGCACAAATGATGATCCTGCTTTAGACACAGTATATACAAAGACCTAGCTTTCTGGAAAAGATTCTAATGCTCAGAAAGGTGGAAAGAAAGAGAAGAGGATAATCAGCAACAAGGTGGATTAGTGTCAAATACAGTGGTGATGGGTGCACCGTTAGAAGATCTGAAGGACCCGATCACCATGGAGAAAATCTATATGGTCATTAAGAATCTATTTTCCCCCCACTCTACTGAAGGGTCTTCTTTTTTTCCTCAAATGAACCAAGTGTTGATTCATTGGTTGCAATATGAATTGACTGACTGGCTTATTGCCTAAGCCTAACATCATGGGTTGAGACAGTGTGGCTAGCCCCAAGTCATTAAAACAGCTTTCACGTCTAATGCAGGACTAGGAAACAATCTCATTTCTAGCTTAGTGCCTTAATCACTAGACAAAACTGGCTGTCCATGATGACATCGGCTTAACATGGTATATAATTAAATCAGGAAGATAATTTGTTAAAAAACGAAGGGAGGGCTTTCAGGGCCCTAACAAGCCCCATAACTGCATGATCCTCTGGGCTCCCCACACGCAGACATGCAGTCATGTTCTGACTTATTTTCAGAAGGCCAGAGGAGTTGGGAGTCTGCCTGACCTCTGGATATTTCACAGGGCAGGGGCAATGGCAGAGAAAGCTCTCTTCCTAAATTCCACCAATCGAAGTTATTTAACTGATGGGGTCTACAACATACCTTCCCTGCCTGACCCAGTGGGATGGGGCAATGTAATGTTATGATGATAACTTGAAAGAAAGTCATGGGTGTAATGGTGATGGGAAATGTGGTACAGGCCATTATTTCTAGCATGAAGGTTAATTGGGGGAGAAAATGAATAAAACAGGACAGTTTAGGGCAAGGGTCTTCAAACTTGGCAAGTTTAAGACTTGTGGATTTCAACTCCCAGAATTCCTGAACTAACATGACTGGAGG
>JAOYMU010000192.1:19992105-20012776 GCA_025802295.1 Psammodynastes pulverulentus
ATGGGACAAATACACAGACTCCAAGGTCCTTATATATTGAAAAACAAAGGACGCATCTTTACAATCATCTTGGATATAAATTTCTGTGTTTTTTTTTCGTTTAAATGATTATTACATCCCTTATGCAGGCAATACTGACTACAGGTAGTCCTCCACTTACAATTTTCATTTAGTGACTGTTTGAAGCTACAATGGCACTGAAAAAAGTGACATGACAGTTTTTCACACTTACAGTTATTGCAGCAAATTTCAGATGTTTGGAAACTGACTCATATTTATGATGATTGTAGTATCCTGGGATCATGTGATTCCCTTTTTGTGACCTTCTGATAAGCAAAGTAATCATGTTACTAACTTAACAATTGCAGTGATTCGCTTAACAACTGGCAAGAAAGGTTGTAAAATGAGGCAAGATTCACTTAACAACTATCTCGCTACATAAATTTGGGCTCAACTATGTATAGAGATTCTCTGCCAGGCTGATGTACCACTACTATAGTGCAATGTTTCCCAACCTTGACATTTTAAAGATAACTCAGCATACTGGCTGAGGAATTCTGGGAGCTGAAGTCCATACATTTTAAAGTTCTCCATGTTGAAAAACACTGCTGTGGTGGAAGGCAGAGAGAGCAAAGGAATGTGAAAGCTGCAAAAGTTAAAAGAGACAGAAAATGAAATCTCAGCATTGATTCTATCTGGTATTTAAAAAGAGAATTTTTGGTAATCTTTCTTGTTAGCATATCGTATATCAATAAACTCCAATAGCCTACCATGCAAGACAGACATCAAGTGGAAAATTCCATTCACAAGAGGCAAGATTTTCCAACTTCATCTCAAAGAGCAGATTCTCAAAGAGAAGGCCATTTGAGAAGATACTTTGCTCTTCACATTTCTAAGAAATGATGCCACTCTATTTCTTATGGTGCAATGGTTGCTCATCTTGAGGGTTCCAAGGTACTGTATGGTTTTATGAATCATGTGTGCTGGAGTTAAACCTTGCACATACCAGCTTTCTGCACATATAAACCTATAAACTGCTGGAGACAATTGATGTAGAGATACTTCACAGAACTACTTCCCTTCTTTGTCTAAGCACCATACTTTGCATGCCTCTACATAACATATATTGGGTTGGACTGATTTTCGCAGGGCCTTCATTATTTGATTCTTTTCTCAGTTCAATTTTCTGCCTTACAACTATACACTGCAGGTTCTCACCTGCACACTTTCTTTCCATAATGGAAGGGAGAACCATAATAATTTAGTCTATCTCGGACTAAAACTATAGCTAGACTTAAGTAACTGTGGCTTTTCTATCACCATGTTATTTTTGTTTATAAAAGCTTTTTTTCATGCAGACAGCAGCATCAATAATTTTTTTCTACAAACTTAGACTCTTAACTTTTGTGATTCTCACTCCATGCGTTCTTTCCATCATATTAAGCTATCTGCTGCACAATACTATGCACTCCAGGTTACCTTATACACCTTAATTTCAGGTTATCAAGGAATTCCTTTTTGCTGCTCAGTGCTGTCACTAGCTGTGTGTTTACTTAAATTTTGTCTGATTCTGGCTGAGAGATAGGATAGGCTTCAAAAAATATTTTGAGTTGCTTCTCTCTAAAAGTTAATTGAAACATCATGATTGAACTGCAGGCAGCCCCTGCTTCATCTGTGACAACATATTTCTTTATTATCTTGAGTGTCTTTAACTCTTGTTGATATTTATGCATTTTGGATTAATGGATGAGTGGTTAAATCTATTTCCCATAGGGTTTTGCACATTTTTTTCACTATAATGTAGGAAAATGTATGCTTGTGTTGACCAAACATTATGAAGATATCTGATGAAAAGAAATTAATAGATTTCCAACAACTGTAGTTTTAATAGCCCAATACAGTGGTACCTCAGGCCACGACCAGAGTCGAACATATCGTGGATGTTTTGGTCGGCACCCGAGTTGGTCGTAGTCAGAGGCGTTCGTGACCCGAGGTACCACTGTACATTGATATTGCAGTCCTCCATAGAAGTGAAATTTTATAGCATTTCTCAATTCAGTTGTGAAGGTGGCATTCTCCCATTCAATGTTATAACAAGATACTTGAAATCTCAAATAACAGGTTGATAAGCTCATGTTCTGGCATATTGGAAGCATTGACTTGCCCTTTATAATATGAAATGATACCATTATCAACCTTCCTGTAATACTTTTTAAGTATTTTTGCTTTCTTTAAAATATTTAAAAAACAACACCAAAATAAATACCTGAATAATATGTAAACCTTTTCTCTAAATCAACTTCCCCACAAAAGGAGATAACAAAGCAATGTGTTTTGCAGATATTCTCCACGTATCTTTAATTCTTCATGGCAAAATACGTTCAATATATATTCAAAAGCTATATTCAGCAACAAGAAAACCAGGCTGCTGAAATTAATCTTAGTAAACAAATGTCAACCTGCCTTTTGACTAGAGGACTAATCTGGATCAGTCAATGCTAATTAAATGCCCAGACATGTTTACCTACCTGATATTTAAGGTTTCAGCCCTTTCCAGATCCACAGAATATGCTTTAAACTGAGAAATTTTCATCAAAATCTTAAACTGGAGAAAATGTCTCAACAGATATTTATCTTTTCATTTTGCATTTGTCATGCACATTCTGAAAAAGTGAAAATAGTAAAATATATCATCAAGCTATAATGATGCAATAGACTTGCTCTCAGATAAAATAGTGGCTTGGATTCAAATGTATGCATAATGGCAGCTCAGTAAAATCAATGATACTTACAATTAATCACAACAAAGGCTTTTACATTAGTTATGATTAAAGTGCACGTTTTAATGGATCTACTCACGTACACAATTTTGTTTCCTTCATCTTTTTCACTTTTCTCTTATTCAAATTTAGGCGTGCGCACGCAAACACACACATACACACATCACATCACAATGCTCACTTTCAAGATTAATAGTATTATGCAGAGCGCAGAAAGGGTTGACAAGAGAAAATATAGTTAAATTTAAATACTGATATAGACTTTCACAGCTGGTATCTGTTGGGCAGCATTGGGCTTCAGGATTTAGTGACGTGGACTAGACAATAGATTTCGTGATGTTTCCTACTGAGTGAAAAAAGTAGTGGTCAGTACTGACCTATTTTGGTTAATATGTTGCAAGCATAACTAAAGTTCAGTGTAATCCCAAACTAAGTATCTAACCTAGGAACTATTTTGGAAACCAACATATTGTTACAGTATCTGTATTTTACCAGTTATAAACAAGGAACATACTGACACAGGTATAAGAATATAAGGAGGTTTATTCCACATATTATAGTGTCTATGCAAGGTATGCAAGGACTTTTCATAAATACAATCTGACCGATTGTTCCTCAAATAAACACTCCAAAGAAACATTAATCAGAAGACTCTAGTACATGAAAAAGCCACATACATAAGTACACACGTTATACACATTACAACAATAGTTTCAGTTTATTCAGCTGTTAACGTTTGAACTTTGCTAAAGTATTAAGAATGACTAGCATTTCTCCTCAGATACTGACCTTTTCACTTGTTTGTCGTCTTTTCTTCAGCTGAAAAAGATTTGTTTCTACTTTTTCAGCCAGCTCTAGTTTCCTCTTGTTCCTTTTAAAAGCTGCTAAACTAAGTCCTGTAAAATATTTAATAGCATTTACATTTCTGAAGAACTAAAGCTATTAACTTTAATAAATTCTTCTGTCTTTCACCCAACAAACTCAAACATATATCCAGCATCTGTCTATTGATCTAAATATTCCTTAACTAGCAATACAATCTTATACAATTTTAACCAAAAGAGATATCGCCTTCAAACAATCAGAAAAAAAAAGAAACATGTGATTCTGGTATATGTAATTTCATAAAATTAGGACATGAACAGTGCCGTAGTTGATACACTTAAGAAAAAAAGTTAATTAAGCAGATAATAACTGCAACCTCAAAAGCAATGAAATGAATTGGTTAGCAAGACTCTGAATTCTTCTTCTCCAGCCTCCATACATTGAAATGATAAGAGGATGTTAATAACCTGTTCAGCTCTGGTTATGGACATTTATCTGAGTGTTGCAATTTCAATAGGGCCATTAAGAAATTGTTACTTCCACTAGACAAGATTGCCTGCCAACTTTTAAGGATGTGACCTTGCCCTCTTTAGAGAAACCTTTCCCAGACTAAAATTATCATGTGTACATGCCATTGCAACTGTTTATCTTTTCTCAAGTCTTTCTCTCCTATCAAAAACCCAAAGAAATTCAGCTAGAAACCATAAGCAGTCTACCACTTAGACACTGAAGAGATCCCTCTTGGCTAGGTTCTCAGCATATGTCATCATGCACCATCAGGTGCTGCCTTGAGATCAGGGGAGACTTTTCAAAGTCTTCTTTATTATTGAATAAGAGTGTTTTGATCTTTTCTCTCAACACTCAGTTTTTTCTCACAAATATCTAGGCCAGGGGTGTCAAACTCAATTTCACTGAGGGCCGCATCAGGGTTGTTTGACCTGGAGGCCCGGGAGTGGATGTGGTCAGCTTGACATCACTCATCGAGACTCCATTTTTGGCCGCAACGGCCTCCTACAGCCCTCTGCCAGTGAAAACAGAGCCCAAGGAGCCCTGTTTCGCTGGCAGAGGCACCGCAGGCTGGCCCTTAACTATTTCCAGAATGGCTCTGTGGGCCTTAAGTTTGACACCCCTGATCTAGGTGAACAATCCTGTGTAGTCTTTTTGAGTCAGCATCTTGTGGTGTTAATAAACTCCTTAAAAGGCAATTTTCTTGAATTGGGACAAACTTAAGCTTTTTAATTTACATGAATAATGCTCCCTATAAAGTTGCCTATTTCCCCAAGCAATCAAACCACACTGCAGTTTTATGCAACTTTCTCTAACAGTCATCAATCTGTAGTATCTATAAACCATGAAACTTAAATGACTTTAAGAACATTCCCTTCCCCCATGAGTAAAGTGATGTCATTCTATCATCAAAGAAGGATTCTCTGGATAAGAGACTTGCTGTTTAAACTCAGGTATTCACTGACTGCTTTACTGATATAAACAAGTCAAACATTTTATTCTATAATAAATAGAACAATTTGGAAAATTGCCTTTTCCTTTGGTGAAAAATAAACACAATCACCCACAATCTTTGTACTATTTCACTACAGAATAGGGAACTTTATGTCTTGATTAATTCAACAGAATCATGCTGCAATGTTTTTCCAAGATTCTCAAGCCCAATTAACATCAGCTTGGGTATGTCCTTAGATGATACGTTTTTCTTTAGTTTTTGAATGCTGCAATTTCTGGTGCCAATTCATACTAATTTATCCTTTTGCACATTAATTGTGCTATATAAAGGAAGAGGTGCGTAGCTAGCAAATGCTAGTGCTTATATCAGTAATTGATGAGAAAGGGAATAAGCTCTTGATGTTCCCAGCAGAGTTACTAAGTGGTCCTGTAGGAGGAGTATTGCCTAGGTACACATACTGATTTGACATCTAGGTCAATTGCAACTTTGAATCTTATGCCTCTGTCCTTGTCATGGAGCTTGCTATACCTAGGTTGAATTGTGTAAACAATTACTTTGCCTCGGGAAGTTGATCAAGAAATTCTCTGAACAGATTTCCATCTTGTTTCAGTTACTTTTCTTGCATTCCTATCAAGGCTGGCTGTCTTGCGATATTGCTCCCAGCCTCATATGCCAAATACACAGAACTTAACTAATTTGAAGAGGAAGTGTCATCTTCTCTGCACTCTACTCAATGGAAAATTGGCTATCTGCTAGGGTGGCATTTCTATTTTTCTAGATGCCACTATATTGGGATTTCTCATTGTTTACCCATCCAGCTACTAGGCTGACTTTAATACATTGTTGGCAAAAAGTGAGGTGAACCATATCATCAGCTCTCCTATACAGATCATCACCGTCTATATGGAGAGGGGAAAAAATGAAAGGTTGGCACAAGCTTTGAGAGGAATAGAATTCAGCACTTTCCTATTTTGGCTTAAAGCAGGTGCGTCAAACTGGCAGCCTGCTTCACAAGCAGGCCACGCCCATCCCAGCTCCATGAAGGGGAAAAACATCATGATACATCATGTGACGGCAACATAATGCCACGAGTTTGACACCCGTGGCTTAAAGGAAGACAGTGACCTCTAATTTTGTCCCAGATTGAGTTTAAAGATTCTGCCAATGCAGCCTGCAACTGCTATTTCTTTCTTAGAGGTGCTACTTTTCAAAATTCTACTTGAAATAATATATACTTTTCTGTGTTCCTCTACCTTCAATGCATTCAACTGAATAAATGTTAAGAAATGCAATTCAGATTCATTTTATCTGCAGTGTACTAAAATCTAACAGAAGAAATTTAATTATAAATCTAACAATGTTAGAAATCATGATCGCCCTGCCTATGTTATTAACAACATTAAAACAATTACACTTCTAGAGTTGTGTAATATAACCATTTAAAGTATCCTAGAAGCCCTAAAAAATTAAGTGTAACCACAAAAAAGGGGGCATATATCTAATCCTGAGCAAAGCAGTCCAATTCTGATCAATCATAGAGCACCCCCTGGCAGTCATTTTTGGTGTATGCTGAAAAGGCTCTGAAGATTAAATAATATGAAATTCTATTTCAAAAGGAAACGGAGAAAATAGAACTACATAAAAAATACTATATATGACAATTACTTTACAATTAATGCAATAAAAATATTATATTGCAACCATAAACTCATAATGCCTCCGTACCAATGAGAGATTTAAATATTTTAAGATAATATAATGGTACTCTTGTTGCTAACATTTCAGTGGGCTGGCTCCAAAATGACAAGATTCCAATCTCAAAACTGTTTTGATGCAGCAAACCAGAGAATGATTTTTAACTATTCGAGTAATATCACATTCAATTTATAGTGGAAAGTCAGGGAAGATACAATCTAATGCAGGAAACACTTTAAAACAAGAACTTATTTTTCTCTTCTCTTATACAATTACCCTGATGTAAGAAGATAAAGTGAAAAGACCAAACATAATAAAGGAAGTTATGAGAGAAAATTAACAGCTAATATCTATTGAGATGGGACATTCTGCAATGAAGATTTTTGAATACTCAGAAAAGATGCTGTCATAAATTAGAAATATATTCTATATCGATTTAAAAATAGTTCTACATATCTTTAAATACATTATATAAATTATATACAAATAAATCATCATTATTATTGTTGTTGAAAGTTAAAACTTCCGAAACATAAATAGCAATGGCACTTTCAATAATCTCAAACAAAATATTTATTTTGCAGTAACTTGTCTCATCCCAAAGGGCTTTAAATTGTGTATAATATCAAACAAATTTAATGAAGACATTTAATCTTCATACCTGCAGCGTTTTAAAGATCTATAACATACAACTGTAAAGCTTACATGGGTTTTTTTTCCTTTCTACTCTTGCAAGCCCATGATCTTCAAACACTTTCTTAATAGTAATTGAAAAGTATGCTCTATATTATCCATAATTTAACTTCAAGCTGAATAAATCATCACTTATGCTCAAACACCACCAGTGATAATTGTAATAATTCATTATTCATTAAACGTATATGCCACCCAACTCTCATAGTCACTGGGCAGTTAACCATCATTAAAAACATTAAAATCAATAAAACAAAAGAGGACAAAGATGGGAACAAAGAGAAAGAACAGGTTTTTGCTCAAGCTCATCAAAGCCCTGTATGAAAAGCCAGAGCTTCAGGACTCTTCAAATTACCAGTTCTCTGAGGCTTTTTGGATCGAGGAACTTCACTCCAGAAGACAAATGCTACTACAAAGATGGCTTCCAGAGTCCAGAAAAATGGCATTGAAGGAACTTGGAGCACAAACCAACTCTGCCAGATAAATTGCCCATATTATCAGGTAGATACTATGGCAGACAAGCAGTCCATCAAGTAACTATAAAGTCATGTAGGCCTTTATAGGTAGCAACCAGCAGCTTGAATTTGAATATTCAAAAGCTTCCTTATGAATATCACTATAATGGCTTTGAAATAATAGTTATGGTGCAATTTCCCTATAAAAAGGCTGATGTGACTATGGTATGAATAGTACCTAAACAATTCCATGTCGCTGATTTCTGAGTGTCCCTTTAACACTTTCAATAGTAATTTCTAATAAAAAGATACTCACTTGTTGCCATGACGCCTGGCGGACAGGCTGATATCCCGTGATCCACTGCCCATCTGAAGGCTCCCTCAGCAACTAAGAAACTACAAAATAGGAGAGAACAAACAAGTGGCTGGGAGAAGACGCTCTGACAGGAAATATTTTCATAATCTTCAGTATAATGGCAAACTATTTAGTAGAATTGTTGTAATTAAGTGAAAGCAGGAAACAACAGAAAAAAATAATATTCTTTACAGTGTTAAATGATGCACAATCCCATTCTAAGCCGATTTGTTTTAGATGTAATCTGATTATCACTTGGCATCTACTCTTTTTAATAATCCCATAATCTAAGCCACATTTTTGAATCTGTGGAGAAATACTGCAGGTCCAAAATACTTAATTGAGATGCAAATTAAATTTTATTAATGTTGAGAGAAGCAGCTTTCACATGCCTTGGCTTCCTGGCTTTCCAAAAACCTTTAAATAAGATCTTTACTGAAGTCCCCAGAAAATCTAGGAACTCAATGCTCATAGCAATTCCCTGGGACTACCAAGAAATTTCAACACGTTGATAAAGCAGATAGATTTCAGGTTTTCCACATGCTATAGTAAAATAGCTGGCATTTTTGTAGATTTCCTGTAATGAAGTCTCATTAGAACTGGCTATTCAGAAACATTTTTCCTCATGCTTAGAATATCTCTGTAGAAAATAGGCATAATTATAATTTATGTTCAATTGTTTATGAAAATTAAAACAGTTTGAAAATATTATTTCCAGAATAAAAATTATCATGACCATATCCCACTTCAATGTCAAACCAGCCAATTCTTGAAACATATGTTTTGCTTTGAACTTGGAACATTCGAACAGCCTTTTTGAGTGTTCCAAGCTCAAAACAACATACACATTCCAAGAGTTTTGTTCCAAGGTAAAATATGCTAATTTAAATCTGCCAAATTTGTTGCTTGTAAAGGACTCTAGGCTGACTTTCTGCACTAAAGTTACAGAGAAAATGACCAATGGATTATTTTTTTAAATGTAACAGGAAGGAATACAGAAAATACAATTGCTGTCTGCCCAGATGGCTCTGTTTATCTCCAAGCCAAAATGTGTTACCTAAACAGAAAATGGCTGAAATTGTAGCTATTTCACCTTGTTAAAATATTGCATAAACACTACAAGTTCTTAAAAGATTCTGGGGTATGGATTGATTTTTTGTTTGTTTCCTGAAAAGAATTATTAATGTTTATTCCCCCCAATCTCAATTTAAATAGATTACTTTGATCAAGTTTGGGTAACTGTCATCCATTTGGTTTTGGGCCCTAATGTGTGAAAGGCATAAATTTGTTCTGGTACCCATTATTTTTGATGTGAATATATGGTGATGATCAAATTTGGTTCTGTTGGAATACTTGAACCTTTTCGTTATTGTGTCAAAACACAAGCCAACAGAGAATGTTCTGATGAAATATTTAGCAGGGCTATTTTGTTTTGCATTCAAAATGAAATATATTTTCCATTTTGTCTATATCCTTAAATGGAAGCATATGTTAAAATTTTATAAATCTGGAAGTGAGAGGAGATGAAGAAATCTATGTTTTTAAATCAATATTTAGTTTTGACATTTACTGGACACAAAGCTTAAACATCAGAATAGAAGCTTTGCAATTGTGTAAATATATATATATAAACAACCACAATGAAAGACATTATAAATAGAAATATTATCCTTAATTCTCAATTCTATTTACAGCCATAGTAAAAACATAAGATGTTCCAAGACCAATAAACTAATCCAGCCCTCATCTAAATAGCATGTTATTGCTAATTTTTTTTAAAGAACAAGCTTCTGTCAATAAGAATAACTTTCAAAAATTGCATTACAATGAAGGAAGAGGAAGAAACAATAACAAGAAAAAGCAGAATAAAATAATTACCAAGGCGGAATTCTGCCAGCAGATAGTTTTCCCTTCTGCCCTTCACATAATAATTTATTTGCCACGGAGACAGGATTTTTGATTCCTGAAAAACACAGTTCATCTGAGAGAACTGAAATATTGCATTACAGACAAATTTGCAATACATTAAACATATTCCATTATTATTATTATTATTATTGTTGTTGTTGTTATTATTATTCAGATTTTGGTATTTCAAAGAAACCGATACTAACTAATAAGAAAAAAGTCAGACAAGAGTTTATTGACTGAATCCTATGTTAAAATAATGATCCAAATCATGTCACCCACACTAGGGGCACTTTTCTCAACAGCAACAGATGTTAAAGGGTGGATTCATTCGTCAATACTAAACATCAGAACGTAATTTCCTGTTTTAAAACAATCATACACATATGAACAAATATAATTTTCCCCAAATGAACCCTGCAATTTTGAATGTTTCCCATGTTAACTTACACTGTAAGAGAAAGTTTTACATACGTATGCTATTAAAGAGATACATATTCAAGAATTTTATCTATTTTTGCTGCATTCATTTTCAAAGATACAGAAAAAAACTGTAATATAATCCTTTACATTATTACTATGCTCCCAAAACAGGTGTATTGAGTCAAAACAAAGAAAAACCAATTGCCATCCTGATTATCTAAAGTCGTACTTATTTAAATGGGAAACTTTCTACTGATTTAATATTTCTTCCATGTTCTAGATTCAGGTTACTATATTTTTCTGCTTGTCTCTATCATTATAGCATACCTACTTCATGAAATTTCAAGCACCATGAATCAATGCCAAGAACATTTCAAATGCATTTATTTCTTTTTTAAAAATGGCCAACGAACATGAGCAGTGTGATTCTAGGCAGTGTACAAAAATTCAAAATTAAGCAACAGCTGGCAGCAACAGTAATAATCACTAGTATGTGGCTTGGTTCATATTTCTATCCTTTATGAACTTACTTATCTTGGCCTTAACGTGATATTGGTTGTGACATGACTAAATATATAGTCAAAGATCATTCTGGTATCAATGTTACATCTTTGAGAGCCTAATCTACATACCACTGAGAGCTCCCACTGCTCCAAAATTGAGTGATTTTCCATCCATAATACTGGCATCACATTCAATTTCACCTAAGAGGTTTAGATTAGATCCCATTCCTGCATTTGTAAAGGGTGAATCCTATAAAGAAATTTAAAGAAAAACGTGTAAACAAACATCTATAGTACCACAACAAATAACTTGGGTCAAATTATTGTTATTGAGCCAATGTGTTGCCAGTTCTCAGCCCCCTAATTTGACTTCGTGATTCCCTATAGGAAACAGAAGAGGACAGGAGAAGAAAAAAACAGAAAAGAGACAGAGTGCAAGTGAAAGCCCAACTGTAAAGAGGGTAAAGGGAGAGGATGTTTTGAATTGATACACATTTATTCATCTGAGATACAGATTCTACCCATGCAAGCTCTGGGTTTTCTTTAAAAATCCATTTTTTACCATTCCATTTTCAGCTAAGCAATATAGTGAGATCTCTATTGTTGTCACACACTGAAATTAAGGGAGAGGCTACCAAGGGAAGAGCCTCCAGGATGATAACAGTAACTGCCAAACAACTACACAAAAGCAAGAAGAGGAACAAGGATGGGTGAGGAGGTATGGAAAATCCAATCTTTTACCCTATGAACTCCACTATGCGGCTATACTCAGAAACTGTATATAAAGTACTAGATATAGAGAAAGTAGTTCTGAGAGCTGTGTGTGCACACACAAACACATACATCATTTTTCTCCTTCCTAAATGGGGCTTCATTTTTCTCCTTCCTAAATGAGACACACACTTACAATATACAGAAAATGCCTGTGAAGAGAAACAAAGGGAAACTCTAACTGCTTATTGAAATTTCAAAAAAAAAAAAGGCTTTTGCTAAATGAAATCTAAACCCAATTTCTTTGTACAGTCAGCAGGAAACGTAATTATTTAAGCAATCCCCTTTGGATCTATATGGGTATGAAAACAATTTTCAGATATGCACATAAAATAATTTACATACATAAATTTGCTGAAGTATATGGATTTGTTCTGAAATGCATGTCTGATACTATACATTGTATGAAAGAAAATCTCTCAAAATTTAGACTCCAATGTAAATTGGAGCTGAGAGCATTGTGCAAAATAAATGTGATTATTTTTGGTTGAAGATGCAAATATTGCTTAGAATCTTCATTGCTTTGATGCTCCATTTATATGTCAGGAGGTTTCAATTTATTCTTGCACCAGTAGTGGGATGTGAATAACTCAACGATCAGTCCTCTGGCAAGGTAGGCGTGGCCAGTTGGTCATGTGAGTGGGTGGCTGACGTCACTCATCACACCCAGCCCTGCTTCCCGGCCACTGGCTTCAAAAGGAGAGGTAGGATTCAACCGGTTGGGGCTAATCCCACCACTGGCTGGCCTGGCCCCTGCCTGTTTTTGGCCATTTTTTTGGCCATTTTCAGGCCATTGGCTCGAAAAACGACCTGAAAGGCTGAAAAATAAGCAGGGGCGGGCCAGCTAGTGGTGGGATTTGCCAGTTCATCAAACTGCACAGAATCTTAAATACCAGTTCACCCGAACTGTTATAAACTGGCAGCAACCCACCTGATTGCATCTCCAATGACAGTATCAAGGATTTTAACCTTATCAGAATCTCTGCTCTTTCTCTAGACATTCTCTCTTATATCTGTATATAAACACAAGCCCCTGTTCTAGGTATTTACATCAGGGATACGATCAATAAAACAAAATACCTTAAATCAACATGCTGCAAATCCATAATTCATTGCATACTAGCAAAATTAAGGCCCTTAATTACTGACAGGTGTTGATTGAGAAGGAAAAAAAAACCCCACATTCAAACTATTTGAAACAACCATTTCCAAAATCTAGGTCAATTGTCCCCAGAAGTGTGCTACGGCATAAAATATATCCTGGGGTATTTATAATCACCATAAAATCCGTGCCAGGATTATAAAGTGTCATTTTTGTCCAGGTTTCCTTAAATATTTGAAGATATTATCTTTTCCCATGTAATGAAAGGTAAAAATATTTTAACTGTGCTTCCATCTGGTCAATTTATTATTTTAGCATCAACTGTTTTCATAGTAAGAGATAGAGCAGCCATTAAAATTAACTGGTACATATTAACTGCTGTCTCTGCCTCAATGACACAGCAATTGACAGACACGTTTTTTAAAAAGTGTTTACTTACTTTCACTCTAATCACACACACACACACACACACACACACACACACACACGCACATCTTATATTAGAATATCCTGAAGAAATAAAAGAGGAAGAACAAATTCTATCTTTTGTACAGTCTTTTATTTTCTGGAATATTATATAACACCTGAACAGTGTGGGGACTAGGTTAGAAGATACAAGTGCCTAGAAAACTTACCGTATTTATTCGAGTATAACGCACAAAATTTTGTACCAAAAAAAGGATTTAAATTATGGGTGCGCGTTATAAATGAGGACTGAGGTGGGGTCAGTGGCATAGCGTGAGGTGCAGAGGCATAGCGTGGGGGGTGCAGGGGGGGCAGCCGCACCGGGCGCAACATCTGGGGGGCGCCAAGGCAGGCATTTCCCCGGCGCGCCGGTATTGCGCGCCCCAGATGCCGCCCGCCGCGTACTCCAGCGGGCTCTCCAGCTTGATGCGGCCGTGCGAGGCGAGCGCCAGCTGGAAGTTGTAATAGTCGCGGCTCTGGAAGGCTTCCGCCGGCGGCTCGTCCAGCTCCGGTGAGCTCTTGAAGAGGCTGAGGTGCCCCGGCACGTCCATGGCCAGCGCGCCCTCGCCGCCGCCGCAGCCTTCCTGCTCGGCTTCCACGATCTTGCAGCCCCCCACGGCCACAGGCCGAGCTTGCACGCCCGGCAGCGCAAACATACATAACGCGCACCCATAATTTAAATCCTTTTTTGGGTACAAAATTTTACGCGTTATACTCGAATAAATACGGTAATTGAATAAAAGTAGGATAAAGCTAGAGTATAACTGTGATTATAATGTCTAGAAATGAAATAAATTTTTTAAAAATGAAAAAAAACCAGATTACCATGAACATAGCTTTCATGACTAGGCTGATCATCAAAAAGCCAGAAATGTGGGTTACTGTATGCTGACTAAAAGTTAGAAAATGACATATCCTGAGCTACAAAAAGTCCATGGGGACTGGGAACAGAAAACAACAGAAAAATAGCTAGTGAGAATAACTGATAGATTCTTGTGGAGTGAGATGCTTAAGATAAATCTTGCTTGATTAGGAGACATTCCAATCTGGTCTTGAATTTAATGCATTCAGTAGCTAACCTGAGATTCAGAAATGTTCAAATAGGACATGATACAATACTATCTTCAAATTTAGATTGCAGCAACAGATGTAGAAAGGCATACTGCCTGTTATAAGAAGAACAAGTAATGAGTACATGAGACAGTCAGTTAAGAAAGTATGAGATACACTGGAGAAATGACTAATGCCAATTACTATTTATTTATTCTCAGCTATGTGTACCAAACTTCTAGAAAGAAAGACACATTTCTTCAGTCCTTCACAGAAGATTTTGTAGGATAATACAGTGCAGAATAAAGAATAAATATGATATAAAATGTAAAGATTAGAGTGTTACGAATGGCAAGTTATTAATAGAAAACCAGCATTAATACAGTTGCTGAATTCAACATAAAATAAATATTGAAGAGAAATCATATGAGATTAACTTGAATTTATTGGAAATGAACTAAATAAAAACCAGTCTAAAATAATTCATAATGTAAAGATCATCAGGATGTGGAAAGATAAGAAAGGTACATTTTGAAGATACAGAAACTATCATCATTTATAACTTTTGATTGTTGTTTAAGCATTTTGCAATGTTAAAGTTTTTAAGGTTCATTCTGATATGTGCACTATAAAACACTGAATTACAAATCTAAAATAATTTTGCTTTATATTTTTCTCAAAGAAAAGATAAAAAATTACTTATTTTAACAGTGATATTCACCTATCTTCACAGAAGCGTCGCCCAATCAAGACTTTACATTTGTCTTCAGGAACACAAGCAGTTAGAAGTGGTACTGTTCGTAGCACTCTACTTTCCTGCAGTTAAAATTAAATATAATAACATATGATTTAATATTGTAATTGTTTTCCATTTAGAAACATGAGAGAATGTCTAGATAAAACATAAACATAAACAAAGCACTGGTTGTGAATGAATAATATAATCATATACTGAATTAAAAGTCTCAGTGCCTTTTGATACCATTAACCATTTTGGGCTAACTTGGGGAATTGAGGGGGTGGGGGTGTAGCACAGTTCTATGCTGGTTCAACTCCTTCTTCTGAGGTTGGTCCCAATCTATGCTGATAAGGATTGAGAGGTTCAGCTTTGGTCCCTGCTTTGCTAGGGCTCAATGTTTTCTCCACTCCTTTTTAACATCTACATAAACCACTGAGCAAGATTATCTCTCACCATGGGATGTGGTATCATCAGGATGCTGATGACACCCAATTATACATCTCTATCCCAGATAATGTGATGCTGTGGGTGTCCTTTTACAGTGCCTGGTGGCTGTGGAGGCCTGGATTCAACTGAACTTCAATTAAACCCTGGTAAAGCAGAGGCTGTGGGTTCTCCTTTACCAGGCTATCATGCTTGGTCTTGAAAAGGGTTCTACCCCACCTCCTCTGAAAGACCTGTTGAATAATCTGGGTCCTCCTAGAATCACAAAGGGCATGTGGCAGTCCTGGCTAGAAGGGCCTTGGCTCAATTTGTGTTGTGCACCAGTTATACCTTTCCTAGATAGAGAGGCTCTCTACTCGGTCATCTGCTATCTGGACTACTACAATGTGCTCTATCTGGGCCTACCTTTGAAAAGTATCCAAAAACTTCAGCTGATAAAAAAATGTGGCAGCATAGGCAATCTCGGGTGCCCAAAGAATGCTGCATGTTATACCTGTGCTACACAAGGTGTATTGGGTGCCAGTCTGCTTCCAGATCCAATTCCAGGTGTTGGTTCTGACTTTTAAAAACTACATGGTATAGGGCCAGGTTACCTATAGAATTATCTTCATCCCATTACATCATTGTGTCTTACCAGGTCAGTAATGGGAGGTATGTGCTGCATCCCACCAGGCAAAGAATTTCAACTGGCAGGGTCCTGCAAGAGAACTGTCTCTGCCATTGCCTCCACCCTATGGAAAAATTTCCTCTGGAGGTGAGCCTCTTTTGGCCTTCTGTAAAGGCATAAAAACATGGCTCTACACCCTAGCTTGGGGGTACAGAGCTGAAAATGCAGTTAAAGGAGCTGAAAGCCCTACCTGCTTTTAATTGACTTTTAACATCTCTTGCCTATTTTAAACTTAATACAGTTTTTTATGCTTTTAATCTTTTATTGTATAGCATCCAGAATCCTGAGAGAGATGACTGGTTCTTAAATATGACAAATAAATGGATAGACAAACAAATTAATAGCATGGTAGGTAGCAATGGGTACACCATTGGGAGATCTGAAGGATCAGGTTAGGTATAGATCCTTCTGCAGAAAATCCAATTATACAGTAGTAAAAATTGATAATAACCTGATGGTACATAATGATAATCAAATATCATCCAGTAATTTGGGGAAGCTGCATATAAAATTGGAAGTTTGGTATGTACATAGATGCATTTTCTCTTGTGCTTTTTTAATTTACTAAATAATGCAGAATTTTGATGGAATATATCTTGTAGTGTGACATAAATGTACAGTGTTCCATTAGTCCAGTTTTCAATATGAGGCAAAGTAGGCCAATTCTGTCTTCAATATAGAATTGTTTTTAGTATAATAGTCTCTAGATATCTTATTTATATTATTTCCAGCATGTGTACCTATGGTGCTTAAAAGCAAAACCTGAAAGCTGGCTCCGGTCCTGGTTTTTTAATTGTTATAATAAAAGAACAAGCAATCTAAGGAATTTTGATCACATGAACATCTGTGCCGTTAAAAGAAAAGTAGAACTATTTAAAACTGCTAATATAAACCAGAATTATCAAAAACAACGTCACAGATATTTGGGGCTCTTCCAGAAAAAGAGCTTTTCCATTTCAACTACCAGCTAATTAGCACTTGTCATTTCCAACTAATAGTTAAAGACAGAACTGTCAGCCCATCAGTACTCCATCAATAATTCACACTCTTAGGTCTATGGTTGGATACTCATCCCTTCTTACTTATATACCGTACATTTGTTAGCATCGCCCCCCCTTCCTTCCACCATCACTCTTCTGTGCTCATCAAAGTGGCAAATGTCTGCTACCTTCACAAGCCCAATGTTATGTGTTGGCAATACTGCGTTTGGCTTTCTTTTTCTAATTATGCCAGTTTGCTGCTAGGAGCTGGAAGCTGGGCAAGCCAAAAATCCAGTAAGAGGTCAGATTGTCCTTTCATGCACAGGCAGTTATATGTCACTATTTCTGAAGCATCTTGCAGTGCCTTGAAAGCCTGTCCTTGTCCTTGGATACAAAGCTAGTGGCAGAGGAATACAATGGAACTGTTTGCAGTTAGGATGTCATTTGATCAATGTGGGCTGTTCTCATCTCATTACCGGGACAATACCTTTGGCTCAACGTCCCAACAGCTGCTTCAGTAAGTTAGAAAAGATTTGCTTACAAATCTTAGCACGCTAATTTAGCTTGCTTAGGTTACCAGGGTCACAAGAGACATCTATCTGTAATATACATGACTAAGATAGACATTTTCTAATAATTCTAGTATTAATAAATTATTCTGTTTATTCTAAGTATAATGCTTACATATTTTATTATGTAAATAATTTTGGGGGGAATTGAATTAATTATTAGTAGCAAGCAAGCAAGGTCCATCGTTCTTAATTTTCTTCTACTTATTCCATTTATTGACACATTCATTTCAGAATTCTACAGGGTGTTTTACCAAATTAGATTGTGTCCATTACAAAGAACTTTTTTTTAAAAGTATCCTTATTAAATTTAATACAAAAACAATCAAATACAACAATAAAACATTACAACAAATAAAACATTAAAAAACCAATACTTTCAGCAGTAATTCATATGAAATTTCAACTACTTCACTATTTCACCTTATGAGTCCATATTATTTACAATATATACAAAATTCTCAAACCCTTTCCTCCAACCATTCATATACTCTATTCCAAATCTTATAATAATCTGATTCTTTTTTATCCTCCAGATCCATTGACATTTTACTCATTTCAGCACATGCAAGTATTTTCTGTATAACTAAGTCTTCTGTCGGTGTTGTGTGTTGCTTCCAAAGTTGAGCAAAGGCAATTCTGGCGGCAGTCATTAGGTGTATCAAAATATAAATCTTTTACTCATATCCCTCCTAACTATGCCCAGTAAGAACAGTTCCGGCTTAAACTCTATTGACTCTACCAGTAACTCTTGAGCCCATCTCCAGATCTTATGCCAAAATTTTCCATAATTCTTTCAAGCGTGTAGTAATCTGGAAATACTAAATGCAGGGTGCAGAACCAGGCCCGGCTTCTTCAGAGGGAGCTCCCTATAGTTGGGAGAAGAATCCCTTGCCCCACTGCCCTTCCCCAGATCCTGGAAAAATCACTTGATGTTTAGAGTCAGCAACAATGGGACAGGAGGGCCAAAGCCACCAGAAATTTAAAGTGAGCTTCTGAGAAACCTCAAGATCCAGGAACCAACCTTAAGGCATTTGGAAAAACGGGAAGTTGAGAGAAACCCCAAATGTTGGACTGGCAGAAATGGAAACACTAGCAAAGACCAAAACGAACAGACTTCACCAGAAAAGAAACCGAGGAGCCGACGTTGCCAGAATCCACTCCACCCCGGGTCCAAAGTCACTTTTAATTTCAGCAGGGATTCCTCTTTCTTTCTTGCAGGAAGTGGGCGGTTGCTGCCCCTGCCCTGTAACTGGGGCCTGTTCAGAGCTGTTGGTTCCCCCCATAGAATTCCTGGTGCCTAACTCTGCCCGGACGCCCTTCGAACTGCATCAGGTAGAACTGCCTGGCCAGGTGCTTGGCCATTTCTTTGAGGGCAAAGGAAGCGGCCACCATCTCCGAGGTGAGGAAGCCGAGGAGGAGGCTGTGCACCGCCATCTCCAGAGGCATCCGGATCACCTGGGGGTCCGTCAGGATGAACAGCAAGACGGGCATCTCAACGACGAAAGACAGCAAGAGGAATCCAGCCAGCTCCGGTACCTGTGGGAGCCAGTGGGGAGAATGGTTCCCTGCAGTGCTTACCTTTCAAGAGACTATAACCTGGCCCTTAAATTCACCCCGAATTTCAACCGAACCTCAGAAGCCTCTGGGCACCCTTGAAACCAAATCTTCTCCCCTTAAATGTTCTTCTCTGCCTCAGTATTTAAGATTAATTGAACGTGTTTTCGAAAGCTCACCAGATATTTGACACCTGCACAGGTGTATCCACAGGGAGGGTCAGAGGGCCGCCTTCCTTGGGCAACTGAAACTCTGCCCCCTATGAGACAACTTCTCTTTCGGGGCTGCAGCTGCAGGGACCCCAGACTCTTTGATTTCGGTGGAAGATATTTAACGATGACGTCTAAATACACCCACAACCGGATAAATAAAGCGGCACCTCGCCTCTTAATATTCAAGCTCTCCTAGAGCGGGCGAGATCACGATCAAGAGGTACCTGCTTCTGAGGGCAAAACTGAGACTCAAAACAGCAAATCGGGCTTGCAGGAGACCCACCACTGGCAAATGTGGAACGTTGCATCTGTTTCAACCTTTATAAACGACTCACAACCCTAACAGAGAAATACCCACACACTCCCTCCTCCTCTTTCAAAAGAAGCCTGCGGAAGAAGGAAGGACATTACGTTGAGTGAGGGGCTGTTTCTCTTCTCCCCTTAGCACCAAAGGCCTCAACACTGTTGGCTGCCTTCCCACAATGCTGGGCATCCTTTCCAATTCCAATTTTATCTGCTCTGGAATTGGGGAGAGGGTCAAGAAAGTCACAATGGAGTCCATGATTGCAGTCAGAGTTCCATTTGCGGTGTGTGTGTGTGTGTGTGTCACACGAGTAATGCACACAACAGACAGCTTCAATCCCATCACTACAGTTGTCCCTTTCAACATTTTTGGCCATGCTCTGCAGATGCCCTTCCTTGAGCAGGTCCAGAGAGCATCCAAGAGCCCTGGTGGTGCCATAGCTAGAATGTAGCATCACAAGCTCATTCTGCCAACTGGCAGCAGTTCGATCCTCACTGGCTCAAGGTTGACTCAGCTTTCTATCCTTCCAAGATAGGTAAAATGAGGACCCAGATTGTTGGGGGCAAGAGGCTGATTCTGTAAACCGCTTAGAGAGGGTTGTAAAAGCACCGTGAAGTGGAATATAAGCACTATTGCTTCCTTCCTTCCTTCCTTCCTTCCTTCCTTCCTTCCTTCCTTCCTTCCTTCCTTCCTTCCTTCCATCCATCCATCC
>JAOYMU010000192.1:20082768-20093379 GCA_025802295.1 Psammodynastes pulverulentus
TGTTATTGTTTTGTTGTGAACCGCCCCGAGTCTTCGGAGATGGGGCGGTATATAAATTTTAAAATAAATAAAATAAACAGATTTTTTTTCTTTTTAAAGTTGGAAGTGTCTTCTGAGCGATCCAAACACATGGTGAGCAACTGAGTCACTTGCTGCCTTTTTAAATGAATGTGGCAATTCATGGCGAGAGCCAGTGTGGGATTTTGACTAAGATGTTGTTTGGGGTCAGGAAGACTCAGTTTATAATCCTGCTCAGCCACAGATGCTCCCCGGGACAGATGTTCTTTCCTCTCAACCTCAACTATTTTATATGGGCACTTATTTTTTTAGAATTAGAATAACAGAGTCGGCAGGGACCTTGGAGGTCTTCTAGTCCAGCCCCCTGCTTAGGCCTATACCATTTCAGACAAACGGTTATCTGATCTCTTCTTAAAAACCTCCAGTGAGCATTTGTTAAGAAGAGCATATGTCAGTGCAATAGGACAATTACCTTAGGGCCAGCGGATCCTGGAAGTCCAGGTGTTCCTGGTAGGCCTGTCTCACCCACTTCACCCTAAGGAAAAGATGCAAGAAAATGTATCATCATCATCATCATCATCACCATCATCATCATCATCATCATCATCATCGATGTGGCAGTGCCTGGAGACAGCAGAATAGAAGAGAAAGAACTGGAGAAGGCAACAAAATACAAAGACCTACAAATAGAAATGGAACGATTATGGCAAAGGCAAGCAAGGGTAGTACCAATAATAATAGGCGCCTTGGGTGCAATCCCAAAACAACTGGAGCACCACTTGAACACCATAGGCATTGACAGATTTGCCACCAGTCAATTGCAGAAGGCAGCTTTACTTGGAACAGCTTCCATCCTGCGGCGATATCTCTAATACCATCAAACAACCAGATTTGCCTATCCCAGGTCCTTGGTAAGGACTCGATAGGTAGACAAAAATGCCAAACCCAGTCTGAACATCTGGTTGACTGTGCGATGAATAATAATAATAAATGATATTTGTGATACATTTTTAAATGTTCAGTTGACTGAGATTCATGTTTAATGAATAAAAGAGATAATAATAAATTTATTTTTATTTATTATTATAAAAAATAATAAAAATAAAAATAATAATAAAAGCAGAGAATCACAGATCTAAAGTATTATTCCCAAACTGCACAGATCTAACCACCTTGATTGAAAAACCATGCATTCAAACAGTAGAAAATTGCTAGCACTGATATACTTTACAAGTAGGGAAAACCATAATATAAACTTTGCAGTTAATCTCCTTGGAGAGAATCTTTTGCAGTTTATTTTTTGAAGGTCACCTGTCTTCTTCTGGGTATGGAGTGTTTTTGTGTTTAGCATATTATCTATATGGTTTTACCAGTTATGTTAATTAATGAATTATCAATATGTTAATAAGAAATACTCACGTCATATACTTATAAGTAGAAAAGTATATTTTGATATCCATACATGTGTTTAAATTAGGGAGGCAGACATTTTATTGATTATAGGTCGGAAAAGATTAGGTGGTAAATAGTTTGTAGGCTGAAGCCTGCTGAGTGTGAAAGTATTATTTTTATTGGGAAAAACTTTAAGAGTTAAGAAAATGGGAATAAGCATAACTGATAAATGATCCATTTCTATTTTAAATTTGCTTATGAAAATGTACACCAAACATGAATTTTCAGGTATAAATAAATAGGCGCTGAAATAAGCTGAAACAAAATATGAACAAATGTAACGATTATAGAAAAAATTACTGACTCCTTTTTTGCAATTATTAGAAAATGACTGGAGCCCATACAGTGGTTGGATTCAAATAATTTAACAACGAGTTCTCTGCCCTAATGACCAGATGGGTAGGCGTGGCTGGGTGATCATGTGACTGGGTGGAGTTCAGGTGACAGTAAGTCTGGGCGTATTGCCAAGAACCTTTAGCTGTTATATAGGCTAACCAAGAGGCAGTTTCTGTAAGCAGGGCAATAAAGATTAGGCTAGAAACAACACTAGAATATTTCCTTCCTGCCTTGCTTATAGGATTAGCCCTGTAAAGTGGAAAAAAACCCAAAAGGAGATTTCTTCCAACAACTGGTTTTCCGAACTGCTTAGAAAGTTAACAACTGGTTCTTGCGAATAGGTGCGAACCTGTTGAATCCCACCACTGCTTACTGTGGTATACAAGCCCAGCTTCTCCTAATTATTGCTTCAGATTTCTATCATTTGTGGGAGCTGCTGTAGTTTTTTCCTTACCCAAACTGATTATTCTTCTGTCACTGTGGAATGTTAGCTTTGTATGGATAGGTGCTTCTCTGGTTCAATTTAAAAAAAAGTATTCTACGATATGCAGTGGTATGAAGGATGGAAAAATCATAATTAGCAATATGGGGTTTGACCTCATTTATTTCTAAGGTCCCATTTTTAGAGTTAATGTGTTTTGTTCAGGTGATTATCAAAAATCTATTTACTATTTCCAGGATTCAGATGAAATCCAAGTTAACTATCCAGGAATGTTTGAAATTATGGCTGATCTACAAGGCAAGTTCCAGGTTTTTTTTTAAAGAATGAGCTACCAAAGTGATTTGACTTCATTTGGAGAAATAAATTGGGGTTTATTACTTTGTTATTGAACTGTGAAGTATTTTGATGAGAATGAATACACTCTTTCAGGAGAAATTAATGAAAAGTATATAAATATAGAAGTAATATACATTTCAGAGCTTAGAGATGCATAATGTAATTTACTCTTCCAGTCTACTTTTTCACGTCCTTTAAGATTAATAGTATACAGTTCTGCATATTGTGTTTAACTTGTTTAAAGTCAAAAACAAAAACCTCTTTATGCTATGCTCACATTTTTGAAACAGATGATAAAACCTATAGGCAGAATACTGAAATTATGCTAAAGGAAATAGTAGTGGTCAAAAATTTTTTTTGGGGGGGGGATATTATTTTTGGACATCCTCCAAGTTTGGGAAGGGTTTTAAAAGTGAGAATTATAGCAATTCTTAGAAGCCACAGCTCCCTTTCTCCCTACTAACCACCCTGTGACCACTTCTGGAGCGGAATGGCAAAGGAGAAAGGGGCAGGGGGGTCAGATGACAAAAGCATCATTGGGATGTAAACCCAGTTTCTTTTTTCCAGGCATTGCATGTGTGCCCCCCCCAAAAGTTGTATCCTGCAGCACCACACCATGGCACTGTTAGCACCCCTTTCCTTCCTCCATAAACAGAGTTGGAAAAAAAGCTATATACTGTCCCTTCCCTCAAAAGATGCTCACCTTTGACCTAAGGGTGTGCCCGCATGACTTTTTTAAATTGATAAGCCATAGCAGTGACCCATGCATTCCAATAGACTTATTGTGGGTCTACATTATAGATTTGTTGGAGGCCAATTTGCACTGAATTCTTACATCTTTTCTTCCCTTAAATAGTTGAAGGGAATGCTTTGCGAGCTGGGTTGTAACTGTCTTGATTAATCTGTACATTAAAGAAAAACATACATTGCAGTTTTAAGCCCAATTTGCTGGAAATAAACTCCACTGAATTTAGTGGAGTGTATCTCCCAGGTGACATATAAACCATTGTTCTGTTGTAGAAGGGAGGTATGTGTACCTGTGGGAAGTTTTATGCTGCTGGTGTTCTGGAGACATTTTCATAGAAACTTGTTTACTGGCAAACCATATTAATTGTACTTTGTATTTTGTATAGGTCCCAGTTTTCACTGGGTTCATTAATCTTAGGGTATATAAGTTTAAAAGGAGGTTTTGGGACTAAAGACTACTTACTGGGGCTGCAGTCTTGCCCGTTAACCTCATGGTTGATGGATACATCTGTCTTTGAATAAGCAGAAATAAGATCTTTGGTGTTATTTTAAAACATTTGCGCTCATCTGATCCTATTCATATTGCTGAAATATATTCAACTGATGATGTGTGCTGTATCTTCTTTTAAAGCCTAAAACTGTTTTTAGGTATGGGAGAAAGTAATTGCTGTTGGAACAGGAAACCGATGATACATAGAGCGACCATGTTGGCCGCTGCAGCAGTATATAAGGGTATGAGCTTTTTATTAAGTAACACAGTGGTTTCTAACCTTTCTGTAATGTGGTGGTTAAGCAGTTCACCATGGTCATTAAGCAAATCCAACTTCCCCAATTGACTTTCAGAAGCTGGCTAGGAAGATTGTAAATTGTAAACACGTGACTGCAACTTGCTGCAACTGTTGTATATGAAAGCCAGTTCTCAAGTCCCCAAATTGCAATCACATGACCATGAGGTGGTGTAACAGCCATAACTTTGAGGATAGGTTGTAAGTCACTTTGTCTGAGGTTGTCATGACTTCATTGTTAAAAAAACAGTTGTAAGTCAACATCATCTCACATTCTTTTACTGCACACAAATATGTAGCTTTGGATAATTTTTGTCAGTAAATAAATGAGCAAATATAATATTTTTGACTCATTTGTTTAATAGGGTTTTATTTATCAACTTTAGGATTTGTGTGGTGAACAAATCAGGTTTTAAGTCACATTTATGCAAAAATATTGAAGATTCAAAAAGGTTCACAAATGTTTAAGCACCATTGAATGTACCATTCCAGCATAGGTGTGTAATCCACTGGCCCTAATACTAAAGAGAGAATGGAAACCTACAGTCAGTAAAACACAGTTATGATATAACGTCGTCATTCTTTGTTGATTCTTCTCATAGACTGCCATTGTTATCACTGTTGTTATCACTGTCCCATTTGGGTAGCACAACCCATGTTCAGCTCAGAGACAGAAAAGGGAGAGAAATTTAGCTCAAGAGGGCTGGTGTGGTTCCAATAAATCCATTGCATTCCCTTGCGTTCTCTTTTGATAGTTCCTTATAGTTGATAAATTTGCTGGCACAGGGAGTAGAATCAGTACATATGAAACATCAGGCTGCCTTGAATCAGATATAAATCACTTATTTTATAATAGATTAGGTAGGTTTCTGCTGTATTCCTTTTTGCTGTAATTAAATTAATGCAAAAGGTTTCTTTTTACAGAGTTGTATGGAAATGATGACGGGACAATACCAGCAACGTTTCAGATATATTATATGATAGGATGGAAATTCCATAAGTCACAGGTAATATTTACCTTCTCTATTATATTTACTTTCCTTTATTTAGCCACCCTGTAATACATAGGGTGGCTAAATAAGAGTATCTATTAGCGTTTTTAGTTGATTTTTTAAAAAACCGTATTATTTTACTTAATACTTGGTTCTTAATATTTAAAATGACAACTTCTTTCCCCTTTTCAGGCACAACCAGCAGAGAGAGGTTCTGCAACAGCATCGTTTGGAGATCTGAGAAAAATAAATGAACTTATTTCAGGCAAAAAGAAAACTTTGACATGAAATATAGTAATACAAATTGTACATAGGCTGTTGGATATTTTACAGTTATCATTTAACTTTGACAAACAGACAACATTATTTTTCCCCAAACTACTTCAGTGCCTAGGAAAAAAGGGGGACTATATTCCTGTTTACCATGTCAGTGGCTATTTTTATATGCAAATGGTAATAGCAAAATTGCCAGTTTGATCTGGGTACATCCAGAGAAATGATAGTGTGTATTTCTGTACACATATTACTTGCCTATGTGAAAATATGAGAGGTTCAGCTATTCAATAAAAGAATTGAATGATGGAGAAGAGACTTGGATAGTTGCTCCTATGAGTCCTGGAAGGTCTAATTCTAACTGCTGCAATTCTTGCGCCTTCTGTGAGATAACGTGCCCTCTGTTATCTAGTGGGCTGTTTGATGAAAGGAAAGCCATGTAATTCCACTATGCCAGGCTACATCCTTGTAGGGCTTAAATTGTTGGCCAGGAGCCCAAGGCCCACCAGGAGTAGAGATAAAATGTAAATGGGATACAGTAAGCATATGCTAAGAATAAAGGAATACTGGGCTTCTATTTGTATGGTTATCCCATAGGTAACTATTAGAAGCCACAATGACATCACATGCATTATATCATTAGAGAAATGTTTCATTGCACAATGATATCTGTTAACTTGAGCCACTTGTAGAATATGATGCACCCAGGGGCATTTACCCATCTTGTCACCCTGGTGACATTCATATGCCAAGCAAAATAATAAAGATCCAGATGTTTTCTTGGGTTGCAACCATTTTCTTTCAGAAAAAAATTCTCAACTACCTAGAATAAAAAGAGTTTTTTATGCTGCATTAGTTATGTCAGACATGCATGCTGACTTGTAGCAAAATTATCCAAAAATCTACCACTATTTCTTATTCTAGCTTTTGCATTTGTTAAAACTGGTTTTTTTCCAGTAAAAAAACCCATAAACCACAAGAATTTGATTGTAATATTATGACTTCAATGATTTTGCAGAGCTGCTACATTTAATTCCTCCTACTGTATATATGTGCATGTATGCTTGTTATGTATAAAATAAATCTTGTGCTTGCACAGTTAACTGAACCATAGTTTACTAGAATTAACTCCATATATGATCTACAAATAAGCCAGTCACATTTTAGCCTATTATGTTGTGAGAATCCAGCCCAGGTAGGGAGGGATAATTTGGAAGAGCTAATCAACTGATCTATATACTACCAAAACTCTTGTGTCTGTAACCTTTAACTGGGTGAAACAGTGCATCATAGAGCAACAATTTTTGAATCAAGGTACTTCAAATGGTCTAACTTACAGATCCAAACACATAACAGGCATGGAATTGAAATTTGGCAAATTTTATAAAACATTTTATGATGTAAAAATCACCATAAAACATTTGTGTGACATAATACAGTAATATAATATAGAATATTATAAAACATTCCCTGTGGTCAACCCTTCATGTTTATACAATGCAGTTCAACAAGGGGCTATTTTCAAGTGAAGATATAACTAAATATTTCCCTGAATTTTCCAGTGAAAGGAGCACATTAGAAATTCTGCCATTGTTGAAGGCATTGAGGAATTTGGGAAGAAAATATATCTAAAACAATGACCCAATGGGTCACGGGTTGCCTAATTTGCCTTAGAAAGGAGGCCCATTTCACTTTTGGTGTGCATGGCAAGCTGTGATCGACCAGGCTTGTTCATGTTTCCAGATGTACGATAATCCATAATTTTTCTTTCAATGTGGAGGAGATGAAATGGGGAAACTGATGTATGGAAGAGCTAAATACCCAGAGATTGCTGGAAGGAACTTAGCGAAGCAGTTCTTCAGCTGTTCAAAATATATAAGTTGCAGTGTTGCTGAACTATGAATGAACCAATCACACATCAAGATGGCTACATGCAACTGCATACATTTGTCTTGAGTGTCTATTACTGTCTATTTAGAGTTTCCATACTCTCACAATAATGCTCAATATTACAGGTGTATAAATGATCTAAACAATTCAGGTGTCAAATTCCTTGTTCTAAACTTATTGGAAGAGTTCTGGTGATGGATCTGATTCTATCAAGACTATCAAGCCAAGAATATGGATGGAACATTTTTCAAATTCAAAAAGTTTTCCACATCTGTACTCAAAATTAGTTTTGCTTATTTGGAAGTGTATTGTATGAATCCTGTCCTTGTAGTTTTTAGTTATGCTATGTGGCTTACCAACAATTGTATTTAACTTAATGATGCAGAATGCCAGTTAATGCTACTGAGCTTGGAACAAGGAAACAAAGAAGAAACATTTAGAATAAGTGTCTAAACATTCAAATACTTGAAGCAAAATCCATTTGAGCATTTCGATGTCTTAAATATTTGATCTTTTTACATTTTCAAAACTACATTTCAGTACTCCTATCACCCCATCCTATTACTGTGCAGTTTTTATGGTTACATTATCTTGTCCTTAATTTCAGTCTGTTGACCTGGTGTTCATCAAAGAGCTAAGGATTATGAACTAATTGAACTCGAAAGAAATATAACGGTCTGATAATTATCTGTGGAAGACTCTGACTGCTGTCTTATATTAGCAAAATGAAATTAAATGCAAGAATTATCCTTAGCAGGACATGGTTGCTTAGCTTGATTGGTTAAACTATAATATTCTTTCATTCACCTTTTGTACAGCTGAGCTCAGGAGATGTGGATTCTTCTGTCGTTTAATTAAAACAGACTGGCCCAAATGTCTGTGGCATAGTTTACATAATATTAAAACAATTAAAAACAGAGCTTATACGTTTGGGCTTAGCATGATGCAGAAGCCCACTTATAACTTGGTATTATATACAAACCAGGCTACTGTGATATGTTCAACGAATTATGATTAATAACTTATATGCAATGCCACCAGCTTTAAGGTTGAAAATGATATCAACATCAATTGGACTCATTTTTAATTAATTTGCAACCTTATGTACGCTATAAATAAGTTGTAGCAAGGAGAATTAACATATTGTCTTACCCTTCAAATATAGTGCAGAAATCATGTAAAGGCTATTGCTTGAGGGGAATTGAGTGTTTTCAGAGATGTACTACTGTAGTTGGACAAAATCCAAGATTACTTCCAGTCTGCAAATGTACTTATGTACTGAACCTATATACATTAAATAATCAGAACAATATGAGTTAAAATGTAAAAAAAAAGCAGAATTATAACCTTTATAAATTATTCAGTTAGAAAAAATTCTGCAGAATACTTCGACAAGTCATGAGTATGTCAAGGAACTCCTCAAGAGGTCATCTCTGACATTTTCTCTGGATTTTGAAATTTCACTACATGTTATTTAAATGAGTGTCTGCATGTAGTCTCTTTCCAAGATAATGCCTGGAATAATCAGATCTCAGCTTATATTTTCAAAGAAGAATAAGTCTCTGTTCCTTTACGTAGTCGCTATTCTCTCTGCTTTTTTTATTTAAAAAAAGGCTAAGGCTTGCCTTTTAATAGTTTTAACCAATGAAACATCAGTCCCACTAAAAGGTGACATTTACACTGAGTGGACTCACAGGTTTATTAGATCACAGTGTGATTTATCTGGTTTTGGCCTAGCAATGCTTTGTAAGCCAGGTCATGCTAAGTTGAAGGCTATGATTGAGGGCAGAAAGCAACACGGACTCGACTCCTGTGACTTGTTCAGGGGGCCAAGGTTAAAACTAAGAATGCATTAACATGCTAGAATGAAAGAGTCAGCAATGAAATCAAATGGGAAACTAGCCGCAGTAGGGTGGCTTTTTGAAAATATCTCCATGCACTCACACACATTAAATAAGCAAAGCTCTTCGGGGCCCTTTGCATGTCAGCCGGGTGTAGATGACAAAGCGTCTCTAAATGGGCTTTAGTGTTTCTGGCTGTGAGAATTACATTGCAGTGGGAACGCTTAGATCCCCTATCAAAGTGTTGTTTTCCTTGTTAAGAGCATAAGCATGTTTATCTCCTCATGAGCCATTTCAGGATATCAGGCTGAATGTCAGGGTGATGCAAAGATGGAGTACAAAGGGAGCTGCTAAAAGGAAGAATGTCAACAAGACAGACCCTCAGGGTGAATGGGAGTTCTTGTGTATCTTGGAGCTTTCAAGTTTTCTTGTTTTTCCCTTATTTTTGCCAACCACTGCTACTTATTCCTTGAATATTGTACCTACTACTGAGCCTGTGACTATGTGCTAAAAAGGACCAGTCATCATAAGATCTGATTTGAGTTAGGGATTGACCGGCTTAAGCATGTAATGAAAGCAAAATCATTCCATTAGTGTGAAACAACGCAGAACTGGCCTTGGGAAAGGGAAGGAATGAAAGGAAAGGAGCAATGAATCACTTGAGGGAGAAAAAAAAATCAACTCAGTCCTGAGAAACTAAAAAGCACAAGAAAGACATTAATCTTGTTCAGTATATATGGGATAGAAATAAAGTTTGGTGAGCTTTCAAATTGGCATATCTTGTAAATGAATAACCTGCACATTTCATCTACCAAGACAGGTAAATAGGACCATAAACATTTGTGTATATGGTTTCATTTATTTGGATAAATGTAGAATCCATAACAGATATTAGAATCTGAAACAGTACAAAATGGGAGCATCCATTCCATGGATCCATTTCATGAAATCATCCTAGGTTACCGTTTAGGATCTTCTCAGATCTGCCTTTTGACTGGAGTGTTTTACATCTTGAGTTGACCTTTGTTTTTTTCACCATCTAGTAGATTATCAATAATGGATTAAACTTGAATAGTTTTTGATCTTACCTAAAGATTTCAATCCTTGATGCAAAAAGTTCAGGCTACTTGTTACAAAAAGAGGAAAGAATACAGCCTATCTCTCTCGGTACTTCTGAGGCCTAAGCTGCTCACTTTTGCAAATTTGCAGAAATGGTAGACTTCTCTGTGACTACAGAACTGTCTCCACACAATTTCAAATGTGTTTTTTTCAGCTACTAAACAAATTGTTCACCTAGATTTTATTGCATTTTGTTTAATTAACCCAATTGCCAGGGATTGCCCAATACTCCAAACTGCAAACTAGACTACCTCATTTTAACTTAAGATGAGTGAAACCCAGCTCATGAAAGCCAATCTATGAAGCTTAGTATCTATATCTAGTGACTGGGATCGTGTGCAGGGGTGGGCTGCTGGGGGTTTGGTGGGGTTCAGGAGAAC
>JAOYMU010000192.1:20134565-20144760 GCA_025802295.1 Psammodynastes pulverulentus
TTACTCTTTGAAATAAAGAGAGATTTATTGTTGAAACGTCTGGGCTGAAACTTCAGTGTCTGAGTTAATATTCCGAATGGCCTGAGCTGAAGCTGGATTTCAGGGGAGAGGAGGACACGACACTCCTCTTCTCGCTGTAGAAGTCGCTCCGGTGGGCCATGAACGACGGGGCTGGGTCAAAATGGGCTTTGAGTGCTGCCCTTATATCGGCCCAGGCTATGGTGGCAAGGTCGTCTTCGACCAGGGCTTCTGCTAGCTCGTACAGTTCTGAGTCACAGTACGTGAGGAAGAGAGCCCTCTTCCTTGCATCTGCGGCACCCTGGAGGCCATTCGCCTCGAGATACATCTCAAACCTTCCGATGTATGATGATCATTTCTCCTTGGCCGGATCGTACGCGACGGTGGCTGGATGATGGGTCATCGTGAGGGTTTTAGATGAGTCTCCCGGGTAGGTAGTGGCGGGTTGAGTTGCGAGGTTGCTCTGCAAGATGGCTGCACCTCGTGGTTGTCCTTTGGTCTCTTCTATAATCCCATCCTCGTCGCCAGTGTTAGATTGGGTGGTAGAGAGAGGCAGGACTCGAGTAATGCGGGTAACTGCCTTATTGCGAACTCCAACAACAACTGCAAAACCGCGGCCAGCGCCGGTTTATATACTTCAGCGCTGTCCAACTATTCAGCCACTGACGGCTCTTTATTTTTCCCGCTCTCGCGACTGAGCCAATGAGCAGCGCTCCCTTGGAGCCCTGCTCATTGGTTCCGTATTTAACTATATACATAACAATAAGCACTCTGCAAGATAGAATAAAGGCTAACTAGACCAACATTCTATGTTCTGCAGTGAATGCCAAATGGAAATCCATAGGAAAGACATGAATGCCATTGTATCCTACTGCAGTTTTCAAGCCAATAGTACTGAGAAGTTTACATTCTCTGATCCCTTGTGACATGAAACCATCATAATAGAAACAGAAAGTATTATAATCCATGAATTTATTCAATCTGTATTTAAGGTTGAGTAAGTTGGCAAATCATGTAGTAGCAAATTCCACGGTTATAATTGTGTGCTTTGTGTAAAAATATTTAAGTTTTTTTTCATTTTTTCTTTAATGTTAAATTTCTATCTTCTTTTCTTTCTTCTGTCATTAGTTACCAATTTTATGGGGTGAATAGAGAGAAAGTAAACATCCCACAAAACTTACTGTTCTATCTCCTTCACAAATTTGATTGCTCTGGAAATTCAACAAATAGATTGTAAAATGATGATCATTCCTATTTACAGTATTTATCCCAGCATCTATTATTCTAATGTACAATTTTCATTGTCTTGTATTCCCTAAACAGAAACTATTACATTATTTTAAATAAAGGAATATTTGACATGTCTAAGTAGCTAAATGGCCTATTATAACCACTATACTGCTTTGTTCTTTATGGAATAGGTCTGAGATCATCCTTGTGTGAAGGGCAGCCTTTTAGCAGAACAATTTCACTGGCTCAGACTGTGTAATTGCCAAGCTAGTCTAAAAATAGATTTCTAGAAAATATGTAGGAAGAAATGAAAAGACAGGGAAGGATTTTATTGCTTTGAGCATTTCAGTTTAGTGATTGTTTCAGCTTTAAATCAAGCATATGGGGTGACTAATAATATATAACAGAAAGCTGCAACAGATCTATTACATAAGGTAGATGTTCTTCAGAGAGTTTCATCTGTCTTAAATGATTAAGATCCTAGTAAGGTGGTGATAAAGGTGCCTGCAGCATTACAAAAACTAACTAGCAGTAAAAGAACCAGAAATCCATGGGAAATAATAGATGAGAGTATTGGAAGATTAATGAATTCAAAGTCCCACTGAGCCATGAAATCTCTGGTGATAAATTAAGATAATGTACAGTAACCAGGAGCAATATGAGGGCTAAAGTATGAAATGTTCACATTCAAACATAATATGTACTTCTGCCCTTGTAAGAAATTAAATGGCACTTGTTTAGTGGAGTTCTTACAAATGTTCAACATTCAATATTCATGAATATATAGTATGTTTATTCTGTTTTGGTGTTTGTAGACCAAATGTACTGCAATCTGGTTTAGCATTCTAGAATGCCATATTATAGGAGCTTAATCCAAAAAAAGACATTGGTTAGAGAAAAAAAATTGCTGAGTGGCACAAAAAGCATGCCATCTATTTAATAAATAGCGTGAATAACTCTGCTTTCCTTGCTGTTTAAGCTTTAGAAATTCTTAATCAATGAATCAATTCAGATGCTTTTCCATAGGGAAGTAGTATAGATCTACATCTACAGCTACATGGAGAGAAGTATGCAATTGGGTAGTTCAAAGGTTTGTTGTGTTGTCATAGAGAAGAAAGGATCAACAAAAGTGCGGTGGCCTAGAGATGGAGCTCTCGCTTCACAATCAGGGGGCTGTGAGTTTGATCCTAGGTAGAGGCTAATATTTGGAATAGGCTCTCCTGCTCGATCATGGAGTTGGACTAGATGACCTCCAAGTTCTCTTCCAACTCTGTTATTCTATGTAAAATATAGGTAAGGGATGGCAACTGGGATGGAACAATGTTGGTTATGTTTCACAGTGTTTGTAGGAAACATTTACAACTTGGAGCTGAGAATCATAACATGTGCAGAGTAAGATGGGAAAACATTCAGTTTTCAAAGGGGAAGCAAAAAAAGAATGGCTGTGTAGTGACACAAATAAAAGCTTATGCACTAACATGTATTTAATTCTGCAGAGCATTTTAGGACAATATGAACCTGAGGGCAGATGTAGAGCATTATAAAAGATATTCAGAGATTTATTTATTTATTTATTTACATACGGCTGGCAGAGTCACTTACTAGCTATCCGAGTTAAGATATCATCTCAGGAATAATGAAACCCGTTTCATTACATTGAAACGAACAGAATACTGTAATAGAGATGGAAGGGACCTTGGAATATGTCTTCTAGTCTTCTAGAAAAATGTTGGGTTCTAATATGTTTTGGAATCTGCTTCAAATGTTTTATGAAGAAGACCAGGGTTTTTGATCCATGGAAAGAAATCATGGCAATCTGTTTGTGGATGGACTATGTGTTATGTCCGATTTTAAAAATAAATATCTGATGGGCATCCATGAGAACAGTGCAATTAATTGCCTCTCTTGGTTTTATTTATTTATATCCCACCTTTATTATTTTGACAAATAAGTCAAGGCAGAGATCATAACATACCTTCTTCCTGCTATTTTCCCAACAACAACCCTGTGAGGGGGTGGGGGTTAAGCTGGGAGAGAGTGACTGGCTCAGTCACCCAGCTGACTTTCGTGTCTAAGGCAGCACTTGAATTCACTGGCTCCCGCTTTCTAGCCTCGCTATGAAAAAAAAATATTTACCTCATTCGTTCTGCAAATAAAAACTTAATGGCAATCGACAAACCTGCCCCCTCCCCACGACCGCAAAAACGGAAGGAGCAGAATCCCAGATACATACTACATACGATGATCCAGAAGTGCATCAAACCAAGCACTAAAAACTGAGTCTTCATCTCAAATAAATGAATCCCAACCTAAGCCTTCGCAGGGGGGAATTTCACTGAACAGGCGCGATCGGGGACGAAGAATTGCTCCCGCTTTCGGTTCTTAGAATCCCCGATTGCTTAAGCGATGAGATGCGAAGCCATATACATAATGCCACCTAAAGCGATTCCCCAATATTATCAGAGCATATTGGGAAATGAGTTCTACTAGGCAGCTTTCGTGTCTCGTCCCTACTACGCAGCGCCTTCTTTTGCTTCTCGGTTTTCTCGAAGTTGATGCGGTTACCTAGCAACTATTTTTCTTTATACACTAGCCAATCACGTGTTTCAGTCTCCTGCTGAACCGCTACCCGGAAAAAAAGGCAGCATCGTCGGCCTTAGCAGTTATTCCTAGGCAGGAACACCTGCGGCCACAAGCAGCAGCAGCAGCAGCAGCAGCAGCAGCAGACTTTCAATCGAAATGTCTCCCGGTTGTAGCATCTTAAGCGCGATCAATTTCTGATATACCCCTCTCAAAGATAGCATTAGGGAGGTTCAGATTTGGGACTCCAAACGAAGTTAATAGATGAACGTGCAGAATCATATTATATCTTTAAAAGTTTTTTTAAAATCATTTCTTCTGCTTGTACTCCTTCTTTTCCATAGGCGCTTGCCTTTTCCCTGATTTTTCGCCACCTTATTAGGAAGCAATTTCTTTTCTTCTCTGTAGTGTTTGAAAGTAGGCTGTGAAAGAAATTGCAATTGGCCTAGCAGAAGATTTTTAAATTGGAACAGGCCAGTACTTGGAAAGATGAACTTTCAGAGCGTTGGACTGAAAAGTTTAAAAGAAAAATCTCGAAGCAGGGCAAACTACTTCCATATTATTGCCAGGAAAACATGAAACTATCCATGTAGAACCAGAAGTTGAGCTGGTCTTATGAGAATGTACCTGAAGCAGATGCAAAAACATTTGGAATAGAAGATCGATAATAAGAGAGAAAATCTGGAGTGGAAGGAGATTGTAAAGCATCCCAATTGCATATTTGCACAACATTGTTACCAATGATTAATGGAACAAAGCCTTTCTTAACCCAACATTTTGGGTTGATACAATGACCACATATAGTGACACAGGATGGTTTCTTGTAACATGGTAAGCTAAAATGAGACTATAGGTAGATTGTGCACTTTGGCACCAAAAGATAAATGAACTCTTGAACTCTTAAACCTCTTTGACACAAGATCCTAGTAGTGCTATCAATAAAATAAAATAAAATCATTTTACTGTTCCCTTCTTAAAGGATTTTTCATGGCAAGAAAAATAACTTGAGGATGTGGTGAAAGAAGATAAGGTTCCATGAAGAATGTTGTCTCAACCATTCTTCCATTATTTTTTTCAAAGCTAATTTATTATGCACTATGACAGTGGTTTGATTATGCTAATTCATATATCTGGGATTCTTCAGTATGAGAAATATATTGTGCAATTGCCTTTATCATTTGTGAATATGGTGTGTGTGTGTGTGTGTGTGTGTGTTAAACAATAGTTTCTTCCATTAGTAACATCTTTTCCTCCTTCCACTTCTTTTTCCTTCCATCAGTAAATGTGTTTCCTTAAATGTATTAGGGAAAGAGGGAATGGCAGTATGATACATATTGACTGAGGACAGTAGGAACCATAAATGTTCCAGGACCTTGGAAGATTTAACACAGAAAAGTATAAAGGGGCACCTAAAAGATGGAGGTTTAGGGCCTGTAATCATTTGTTTTATGCATTGCCAAAAGATATATCTGAATCTATTTTGATTTACTGCAATTTGTTGTAGATCAAAGATTCCTGTCTCCTATTTCTAATAGTGACAAAATATTTCAAATGTCTACTAATTTAATTTTTATTCCATCTTTATTATCTTTTATATAACTCAAGATGCCGAACATACCTAATAATCCTTCCTCCACATTATTTTCCCCACAACAACAATCCTATGAAGTGAGTCGAACTGATAGAGTGGCCTTCATGCCTAACGTAATGCTAGAATTTACAATCTCCTGGTTTCTAATCTGGTGCCTTAATCACCAGACTAGCTGGCTATAAATTGCTGATTTTATTAATCTTTTATAAAGAATTTATGATCATTCCTTGCAGATTCTGGGCCACAGAAGTAACTTGTGGCTCTCTTTTCTGAAAGTAACAATCAATTCTAACAGAAAAGATTCTTGTAAGTCATGGTGAGACCGACCAGATATATGGGACTGTTTGTCAGTCTTGCACCGTTTAAATAGGACATTTAAGCCATATGCTATTAAACCATGCTTTATTGAATAAACCACAATTAGCTAGGATCACACAACAGACGAAACCTGATTTATAAATCACACTGATTGAGCTGACATAATATTCAAGCTTATTGCATCATATATTGATACAATAGAAAGTGTAAATAATTTATGAGATATCCCAGCAAAAGCTTTCTTAAAAAAGTTCATTCTAACTTATCTATTGCTTATCCATTTTCTCAAAAGGCATTATGGGTATTAATGTAAACACAATTTTCTTAATGCTTACCAATTGCCACACGCTGCTCAGAGTTACACTTTGTGATATGGCGGTTATGTAAATTTGATTAATAATAAATATAATAAATGTAGTAGTCATTTGCAATTTTGCAGCCAAGATCTGGTAATGCTAGACCAAGAAAAACATTTTTTTTTTCTGATAGTACCTATGGGTCAAAAAGAATTCTATGAAGCTTTTTGTTTTTTAAAAATAGACCAAGCTGTTTGAAGTTGAATAAATTTGCTTAGGAAAAAAAAGACAAAGTTATCTATTTAGAATAGTTTATGAGTGTCTGTATGTAGTAGAAATTATGGCAAAAAACTACCATGGCAAAATGATGCTGTGATTCTGATTACATCCTTTTAACAACAATGAACAGGCATCCAGTATAGTAGATTAAAAGCAAGACATTTCCAATCTGTTTATTAGTTTAGAAAAGTTGGCACTGCTTTTTATCCAGAAATAATTCAGAAGAACAGAAAGGTATAGAATCAGAGGTGGTATTGAGCAGGTTCTGACCAGTTCTGGAGAACCGGTAGCAGAAATTTTGAGTAGTTTGGAGAACCGGCAAATACCACATCTGACTGGCCCCGCCCCCATCTATTCTCTGCCTCCTGAGTCCCAGCTGATCGGCTGGGTTTTCTTTTGTTGCCCTGCACAGGAGAAAGGAGCTAGAAAGCAGGTTAGTGGGGTGGGGAGGGAATGGGATTTTTGCAGTAACCTTCCTCCAGGAGTGGGGAGGGAATGGAGATTTTGCAGTATCCTTCCTCTGCCATGGCCACAGAACCGGTAGTAAAAAAAATTGAATCCCACCACTGTATAGAATGGTTTTTTTTCAACTAGAAGTTGAACAATAGTATGTGTTCTCCAGGTGGCAAACAGAAATAGCCACAAATGAATACAGTTAAGACTACAATTGAGCCCCAAATTTCAGTTGCTACTGTGAGACATGTGTTAAGTGTGTTTTGCCCCATTTTTATGACCTTTTTTGCCACAACTGTTAGGTGAATCACTGCACTTACATTAACAACACAATTGTTAAGTGAATCTGTCTTCCCCATTGACTTTGTTTGTCAGAAGGTCGCAAAAGGTGATCACATGACCCCGGGACACTGCAACCAACAGAAATAAGATGTATAGAATGTGAAGGATGTGTGTTTGTGTTTGTATTTTATTTTATATTCATGTACACTGAAGAAGGTATTTAATTTCGTTGTACAAGGTACAATGACAATAAAGTGAACTAACTAACTAACATTGCCTTGATAAAGGTTATTATTGAGTAGTTCAAAAGTTGACTCAATCAATAAGAAGGGCGTAGCAATATTCCCAAAGGCGGCATTTGGGAACAATAGGAAGCCCCAATGGAAAGGCTAATAAAGCTGTCTCTAACTTACTAGGGACTTCAACAGCCTGTCCTCCACCCCACCCCCAATAATATGCTGTTTGGAGATTGTGAAACTTCGGTACCACAATGGAAGTTTATTGCCACAATAAATAAAGTTATTTTAAAAGGAATGCAACTTTTCAGCCTTTCAAGAAAAAATATAATTAGACAGAAACATACTTAAAAGTCCTGAATCATTTCCTGAAAGAAGACAGTTTTCCTTACTGTTATCACTGCAAAAGAAGGATTTTTAGCACTTAGTAACATGAAACTACTGCTTATGCATAGATTAATTCTCCAAATGGTCATAATTAACTTCTAGTTCAGTACTTTTCATCTCCCATGATGGTTGGAGAATTCTGAGAGTTGAAGTTTAAACATCTTAAAAATTGCCAAGATGGAAAAACACTGCTAAATACAGTTAGCAGACACTTTGTTGTCTGGGACCAGCATGTAAACAGGAAAAAATGTTAACTAGCTAGAAAAAGTTTCCAAGTTATATCAATTTTATATCACTTGAGCATTCTACTGAATTCTTTCTTCTGGTCAATCTTAAGCAAAGAGGAGTACTGAATCCTCCACATTTATTATTTTTTGGAACTTGTCTTCCTCTTTTCTCCCAGTGACTGCTCCAGGGAATAACAAATGTATTGATTTACTTTATTGCCACATTCATAAGAATTTATAATAAAAATCAAATTAATTACATCCAACACATAGTTAAAAATAATAATTCTTAAAGCTGTCAAGTCCTTTAAAAATTACTATAATCAAGTTAAATTATAATGAGCATGCAGTGGCAAATGTTAATTAAAAGTCTTTCTAAACAGGTCAGTTTTCAAAAGATAGAGAAGGAGGTTATCCAGATTTTTGTAAAAGGATGGTCCGTAGAAAAGGTACCTCCATTGAAAAACAAGATGTTCTTGCTTTTCCTTGAATTTCAGATGGGGAAAATCTTGGAATGTCCCAACCTGAAACATGTGCACTGGACAGATAATATCCATTGGAAAATCATTGTTTATGTGGCACTGAATTGTTTTCAGCTCCTAGCAACCTTATAGATTTTCCCATGACAATCTATTTGTAAACCTGTCCTTTCAATTCTCCGTGCAATTCACTCATCACTATTGTAACTGAGTCCATCCATCTTACTGCTGGTCATCCTCTTCTCTTTCTTTACACCTTTTCCAGCATTACGGACTTTTCCAGAGCAATAAACCCCAGGTGAACTAAATAATGGGAAGGGACCAATAACTACAGTTACTATGTGGGATGGTGGGCTATACAATATGCTTAAATAAATACTTTTATTGTTTAGCATTATGAGGTGAAATTTTTATATAATACAAATGTACTTTTGATGAACCTATGCTTGTGAGGAAGATCACAAAGTCCTGAAATCTGCTTGAACCTCACCCCAAAACTTTGAAATTGAAATCACCAAACACCATAAGCTATGGAAATTATAATATCAGACAAGATATATAGTCAAGTAGGTCAGGAATGGCCTTTTTGTCTCATAAAACAAAAAGCAGAAGCAGAATTCCTAATTTGTCCTTATAGCCCAACAATATAAATATTCACAGTATCACCTCATGAACAGAGAGAGCCCGACTGTCACCAAACTTTCTTGGATGAGAAAATGAATTTCACTGTGAATTAACTTGATCTTATTACACAGGCAGTTAGCATTTCTTGAGACTGAAGACCTCACAGACTTCTAGATATCCTTTTCCCTTGAACAATTTTTCTGGAGTTCCTTACTGAATCTTCTCCTATTTATTAACTACCTCAATGTGCCCATCACCACTCATTATGTTATCGGATTGTCTGAATTTGTCTGATACTATTTCTAGCCAATGGAGCTATTTCTCTGCAAATACCAATTCCTCAGGTATTTTGCCACTACTTTTTGAGCTCAGCTTCATTTTGCACATCTATAAAAATGACTTTCAATTTATACATTTACATATTTCACATTTTCTATACCTCAACTTAAAAATTTGTTGTTGATTCCTTCCCATTACAGCTGCCGGCTCATGAGGCTGATATAGGTAGGAATTCCCTCCCCCTTCTGTCACTTTGGGGGAATTCTCTTCCTTGTGTTTGAGTATCCAGTCCTTCTGTTACTCAGTCATTCTGTTAGTCACTGTTCAGTATATTTCCATGCCACATTGGCTCATATATTAGAGAATCTTATTATTATTTTTATTCTTGCAGTTTCTCATTTTATCAATCTTCATTCTTACATTTTTCTTTTATCTCAGTCCCATTCCTCTTTAGTCAAATTGTTTTGATTTGTAATCAAATATCTTTCTATATAAACATGTTACACCAACTCCATATACTTTTTTCTATTCTGATACTGTAACCCGGCGGCCCCTAACCTTTTGGGCACTAGGGACCAGTTCTATGAAGAGGTTTTTCTGCGGACAGGAAAGGGCGTATATCTTGTTGATGGAGCTTCGATTGTTTACACGGTTTCTCATATGCCGCAGACTAGTACTAGTCCATGGACCTGGGGTTGGGGACCCCTGCTCTAATCAACAGTGCTACCTTTCACTTTTTTGTGTCTGACATTACATTTCCCAGGGTTCACTTCTGATGGCTGCCAGCTCTTTGGAAAGGGTTCCAGCCTTAAAAATTCTTCCTTGTATTCAGATATATTGCAATAGCACTTTAGATTTATATACCACTTATCAGTGCTTTTTACAGCCCTCTCTAAGCGGTTCACAGAGTCAGTGT
>JAOYMU010000192.1:20152226-20163196 GCA_025802295.1 Psammodynastes pulverulentus
TCCTTCTTACTTTCAGTCTTTTTCTCTCTCCTTCCTTCCTTCCCCTTCTTCCTTCCTTCCCTTCCCCTCGATCTCCCCACTTTCAGTCTTTTTTTCTCTCCTTCCTTCCTTCCCTCCCCTTCCATCTTCCTTCTCTTACTTTCAGTATTTTCCTTCCTTCCTTCCTTCCTTCCTTCCTTCCTTCCTTCCTTCCTTCCTTCCTGCCTCATCTTGTGGAAATGTCATATTAGTGTCTTTGGTATCAATGCTTATCAAAGTAGTATCTTACAGCATGACAGTCAGAAATGAATTGGAAAATAGAACTAAGAAGATTTTGTCATTACTTGACTAAATAGAATAATGCTAAAGCTATCATTGCTATTTAAAGATAGTCTATCCTTTCTTCTTTTTAGCTTCTTCAGGACAAGTGCCTAATTACTTTTTGAATTCTGGTTAGCTGATCATAGTTATTGACTCTAGTAGCTTCTGCAATTTCAGTAGTATTTGGGAAGAGTAAAAGTAAGGCTGGAAGAAAGTGTTCTTTTTAAACAGTTTGGTGTTTTTCTAGTGAATATAGTAACCTCCTCTTTTGGCTTCTCAATGATGATCTAATGTTGATACGGCAGTAACCTAGCAACAGTAGTTAGTTATTGCTACTAATACTCTATGTGGCCACTAATAGAACTTGGAGGCCAAAGAAAATGGTAAAGATGCAATACTAACCATACTAAGTCATGTTATAAAATGTAGTTTAACAGTTCGTACTGGCTTGATTTGCACCCAATACTAGGCCATCTATGGATTTACATATACTTAATCTAAAGTATATGTAAACAAGCTGTACTATGGCTTACTTTGATGTGTGAATCCAGCTAAATAACACAAATAAATTTTGCTAATTGCTATTTTTTAGTTCTAGAATTGAGGGCTACTTGATATGCTTCAGTTTCCTTATATGGAAAGATGTAGTTACAAGTCTTTCACCACCATCCAGTCACAACTGATGAACTTCTTGGATGAGAAATGAAACATCTTCTTCCTTAAGGAAAAAACAGTCCAGTTGCCTTTAGAAAAAGCACCTTAGAGACAATTATGACCTGGATGACTGAGAATCTCCATAGATATTTATAAGTCTACATGTTTACAATCCACATGCAAAACAGCAGAGTAATTATATGAAGACTTTCTATTCCTTCCTGACAGGTGCTTCTCAAAACATCAGATCTTTAGTTGAGAAGACCTCTCTTGCTCCCCCCCTCCCCCATTTTAATATTGTTTTTCAGTCCAAAAATTGTTGTCAGGTGTTTTTAATATTTGTGTGCTTTCTCTGACACCAGATCTCTTTGTCCAAATTTTAAACAGCTAGGTTCTAGCTTAAAGCCAACTTCTGTCATTTTAGCTTTCTCTGAACAATCAGCATTTTTACCCATCCTTTTAATCCTGGAATGTACAAACTTTGCTTTGAGCGGTTTTCTTTGTGCACGGTTGTTTAGATACGTGGTGAAGATATGACAGTTACTGCCCACAGTAAATGAACAGTGATATTTGTAGGTCATAGAGGCAGACAGCTTTGTTCATGTTTTCCTGTGCAATGTGTGGACATTGTTTAAGTTGAGAGCTGTGTAGTTTTTGCCCTTCAAATGTTGAACTCATAGGTCAGGCCAAATATCATAAAGCTGTGTTTAGTGTTCTAAACCAAAGCAAACCAATATGGCTTAATGAGATGGCCTAGTTCACGGGTGTCAAACTTGCCGCATCACGTTGCTGTCACATGACGTATTGCAACGTTTTTTCCCTTTGCAGATGGGCACTGCCTTTGCGTGATGCATCTGGCCCACAGGCCGCCAGTTTAACACTCCTGGCCTTGTTCATTCAATATGCTAATAGTGATTGTGATTGATAAGCTATTATTTATGGCTTAAAGTGTTTTATGTATGAACAGAGTCAGCCAGAGACTCTCCATCCAAGTACTTTATGCTATGCTCTGGCTTCTAAATCTTGATTTGTTTTATATAAATGGCATGCGTCCCGCTCTGATCATGTCAGTTTTCTTTTCCAGAAAGCCTACTGTGTTTTATCAAATTTACAACACATCAGTTCTTCCCCCCCCCTCCACAATAGAGTTAGGAATAGTGTATGTACATCCACTCCCTTATTCTGTTCTATCAATTAGGTCATTAAGCAAAACCATCACTAAGCGAACATGTGAAAAAGAGATGCTGCTAAGATGACTGGCTTCAGTCATCTCATTCAACTATAGGTAGTTCTTATGAGTGGTTGTTTAGTGACCATTTAAAGTTAAAATGGACCTTCCAAAAGTACTTATGATCCGTTTCTGATGGCCACTTTCTCCACCACCCACCCCACATTATGTGACTGCATCGCAGGTGCTTGGCAACCAGCCTGGATTTACAGCTGTTTGCAGCATCTCGTGGTTACATGACTGTGATTTACTATGTTTTTGCCAAAACCATGCATAATTTCTGGTCTTCTGGAAAAACATCCCATAGCAAACCATGGCTTTTCTTTTAATGACTTTAGCATTCACTTAATTATGGATTCACTAATGACCATGGTGATTTGCTTAATGGTCACCACACAAAAAGGCATAAAATTAGTTCGGTCATATGATTATCTGACTTTTGACCGTCATGACTTACTGCCATAATGGGCAGACTCCATTATGGTTGTAAATCAAGGACTACCCAGAAAGTCCTCTTGTTACATCATGATACCATTACTCTTATTCCAATGTGTGTTGTTAGATGTCTGATATTTAGTCATAATTGCATTGGTTTTTGGGAAAATGAAGTTTTTATTACTGTTGTATTTGTGAATGGTCACTTAAGTTGAGGAAGTCATTACATGAGGAATGGATGTGGTAATCTGATGTCTCCAATTTAGACAATGATTACTTTCAAATCAATTTAGCTTTAGAACGATTGCTATAATATAGATCATAGGATAGCATCCAATCCTTTAGCTGTAATTTGCTCCTTTACAACTCTTTCATTACTATTATTATTATTATTATTATTATTATTATTATTATCATCATCATCATCATCATCATCATCATCATCATCATCATCATTCATTATGCAGTCAGCCAGATGTTCAGACTGGGTTTGGCATTTTTGTCCACCTAACGAGTCCTTACCAAGGACCTGGGATAGGCAAATCTGGATGTTTGATGGTGTTACCGATATCGCTGCAGGATGGAAGCTGTTCAAGTAAAGCTGCCTTCTGCAATTGACTGATGGCAAATTTGTCAATGCCTACGGTGTTCAAGTGGTGCTCCAGTTATTTTGGGACTGCACCCAAGGCGCATATTACTATTGGTATCCTTTGCCTTTACCATAATCGTTGTTGTTGTTGTTGTTGTTGTTGTTATTATTATTATTATTATTTGTACAATTTTCTTGGTTATAAAATTTCTATATTCACAATATCATATGGGTACAATCTCTACAAACTCTATTGAGTACAGATAATAAATCTTATACACACAACAATTATAACAATTATTTTCAATACCTATTCACCATCATCTTCCCTTATCCTTATTAAAATTTTTGTGTTATTTAATTAAGCCCTCTGTTCAATTTTATCTATAATCAATTGATAGTATTGAACATTATAGACATCATATAATCATCACATTTATAACCATTAGCCTCCAAATAATCATAAGGTTTAATTATCTTAATTATTCAATTACACAAATTACTTTATTTAGTTTCCATATCCAAATTTCTAACTTTTGCTACTATTTTCTCACCATTAATACAATAGTTCCCAAATTAAAAAAGTAATCTTTTCCCCATTTCTAATTTCTGTCTTTATACTAATTCTTAATAGTACAACTCCTGTGTTAAACAGTACTCTGCATTTATCCCACATCTTTTGCCTGTTTTCGTATCTCAATTCTTATTGACTTCTTGGCACATCTCCCATACTCCTCCTATGGGATCTTGTATCTTCTTGTCTTGTTCATGTTTGATTTAAGTATTTCTTCTATCTCTGCCGCTTCTTCACTCTTTTGAACATTCAACACACCTTTCAATTATCTTTCCCTCACTTCAGGGGTGTCTTTGTGTGTATCCCCTTCTAACTTTTGATCTCTTAAAGTGTAATTCATCATTTCTATTTCAGCTTTTACTATCTATTCTTTTTTATCTTTTTGTATCATTTGTCATTTTCTCTCCCCTGTCCTTTCTTCTATTCTTTCTATTTTCTTCTCTACTTCCTGAATTTCATGTTTATTGTTCAGTGTCTTTTGCTCATAGTTTTCTGGTCTCACAACTACGTCTTGTATCAATTCTTTTATCTCCCTATGGTTCCTAGTCATCATTTCCTGTGTACCTTGGAGCATCAATACTATTTCTTTTAGTAAGACATTTCTCTGTTGTCCCATTTTACCTTATTTTAATAAATTTAAATTTTTACTCAGTAATCTGTCAAAATCCCAATGTCCCAGTTATGTCACACCAAGACAGCCAATATTAGAGCAGTTCACACAATCACTCCATTAAATAGTCCCTTAACAATCTCCACTTTGTTTCAAAACTCCAAGCTGTTTCACACTTTCATGCTGTCCAGCATATTTATAATCCTCAAGGTTCTAAAAGTTGAATGTTTTCACAGTCTGTTTCCAAGCTCCAAGTATTATTAGTTTGCAGGTGTTGTTTGGTGTATTCCAGTTTATCTGCCCTAGTCATAACAATTTACTTCTTCCAGCTGTATATTGCCTTCCTCGGTCAGCGGGTGTCATTGTTATTCTTTTTCTCCACTTTTACTGCAAATAAAATGTCTCCAAAATATTTTCCAATAATTTCCAAAGTCCTTCAAATCAAAGTGATAGTAAAAATATACCGGTAATCCAGAATTTTGAAACAATTTAACTTTTGAAAAACTACCAATCCAATCTTCCTTTATTTTTAAAATTACTTCCGTCTACAATTTCTTTTCTTTCTTTTCCAATTTTGACAGTAACTCCAGGTCTTAGTTGCCACTATTTACCTCCATTGAGTCCCACTTTCCAAAGGAGGTGCTTTAGGGAAAACTCCATGGCAAAAGTTAGAAGAATTCTTACCCAGACTGAGCACACCATTACAGGATCTTTCCTTTCTTCTCTTCCGTTTCAGCTGTCATCACAGCTTCAGTTCAGCCATAATGGCCGTCTTCTCTTCTGCCAGTTCAAGGGGCTTTCTTTGGGTAGATGAGGAGACTGTGCTCTCCTTGTGACCACTGAAGCTTCCCCTCTTCGTCACCCCTACAGGGTGACTTTTGGCCCCGTAGAACCTCCGGGCTGTAGAAATTGGCGGGACTTTGCGGAGCTACTGCTCATCCGCACCATTTCGCCACGACGTCGGCTGCCTTCTGCATAACTTTTTTTTTTGTTCTAATCTTGCTCAGAATGTAACCATTGTTCTCTTTCTTCTAGGTCACTCTACTTCACACATGTCTTCTGAATGCTTTTCTTAACTTTTCAGAATTGTATGATGGCGCCAGTTCTCAACCTTAAGGAAATTGATATTCTGATTAAATCAGGAAGGAAAAGATGGAAAGATTAATCTGGGTGTCTCAATACAGTGGTTGGCAGGATTAGTTAACTATCTTGTTTTTCAGAAAGAATATATGCTGGTAAAGCATACCCTGGATAGCAACTATTTCTTTTTCTCTCTTCCCCGTTTTGGATTTTGTTGTGTGATAACAACTTTGGGAGTGAAATTTAGAGCCCTCAGTCTTTGAAAGCATTATGGGGTCACTATTGTGATTTAATAGTGAGAAGGTGTGTCCTAGATTACCAGGTTTATGGGAATACATTCATATGAAGATGAGCAATATGCACACTGATAGTGTAACTTCACTGGAAAAACTGTCTAAAACAACCGTGATGGCTAGGAATTAAGACTGGGATTGAGCCATGGGCTGAAAATTACAAATTAATCACAGGATGGAGCCTCTGTCTTTTTGAAATGCTTGCACTTTCAAATTTTAGAGCTTGAGTTCCCTTAGGAACGGAAATATTTTGGAGTGCTGTTTCATATAGGTACTTTTCTCCATTAATAACATTTTTCAGTACCTGGAACCTAATTTTTCAGATAAGGGAGCTAAGAATGCATGCATTCATTATGGCTTCTACTTGCCACTCTATAAATAGTATAGTGTGCATTTTTATGACCAATATCATTCAGGATTTAATGCCTGAGGCACTGAAGTAGTAGGGACAGTATTGTAATATATGTTTGCATTGAAAGTGAAGCTTGACTGAAACATTAAAATAGAGTAATCCTAAATAGACAGTGAAGTACCATGGATTAACTTAAATAGAAGCTTGTTTTGCTTTGTTTTTTTGAGAGGGGGATCACTTCTGACACCGTTAAACTGCATAAAAACTCATTTTAAGTTATTTTTTTCCCTTACTCTACAGAATGCTGCCTTTCTTTCACTTGAAACAAAAGTGACAGAGCGGGAGTGATGATACCTACAGGCATTCTTCACATGTCAGGGTAGACAGAACTCTGGTGTGACAAACTGTGTCCTGCCAATGCAACTAAAGAAATGTAGCCTCCAGTGCTCACTAATCCTTTATTTACGTTGACTACTGCTGTTTCCCTCAATTTTTAGCTCCTACTGTGTAGTATCATCTGCGCCTTACTTCTTAAGAGTACGGAACCTTGATGGGTATGGTTTTGAGCCTGTAAAAGTGAGTGGGGGATTTTTAAAAGAAAAGAACTTTGTTCTGACGTTACACTTGGGTAGACTTTATCATGCCAGTGGTAGTGAGAAACCTTTCCCTCTAAAGTTGCATTGATGTCAGTGAACAGCCAGTTGTCTGAAGATGTACAGCCTTATTATTTGCAGAGAGGAAACCCTCCGGTGTATATTTCCATTGGCACAGACTCCTTGACTGCATTTGTGGATCAGGAACTTTTTGCTTACGCTCCGCTGTGAAGTTTGAATTGCCTTAATGTGGGATTCTCCAATCCCCATTCCATGGCCTGCTACAAGTCCGTGGCTTGTTGGGAACCAGGCCGTGTAAGTTGTGGGTGAGTGTGCAAAGCTCCAGTTGCACATGTGCAGGATTAGGTTGCACACGTGAAACCATCTCCTCCCTACCGCCACGTGCTGCTGCTGCCCACCACCACTGCTATTCCACAGAGCCAGAAAAGTTGGGGATTGCTTAATGGGCTAAACTCATTCTGATTGGCAGCTATGTCATTCAGGCATCTGTATGAGGGTGAAAAAAATTTCAGGTAGTCCTTGACTTACAACCATTCATTTAGTGATGTTTGAAGTTGCAATGGCATTGAAAAAAGTGGCTTATGACTGGTCCTCACGCTTAAGACCGCTTTACCATCGCCACCATCCCATGATCAAAATGTGAATGCTTGCAACCAGCATGTAATTATGATAGTTCCAGTATCCTGGAATCATATGACTGCCATTTCCCTGTCAGTTTCCAACAAGCAGTCAGAAGGAAAGCTGGGTTCACTTAATGAGGTGATTCACTTAATAATGGCAATGATTTGCTTACAATGAAAATGACTCAAGGCCTTTTCACTCAGGCCCAGATCCAATAAGTGCGGGGCCCGATTGAAGGGCAGGGGCGAGCGCGCACACGCATGCACAGAAGGATGGGGGTGAGCACGCAGAAGCGTGGCAAAAGGGTGCGCATGCGCAGAAGGGTGAGGGAGTTTAGGGAAAAATATTTTTTTATTCCCTAAACTCTGCTACCCTTTTGCGCATGCGCGCGCTTCCGCTATGCTTGTCCCCACCCTTCTGTGCATGCGCACGCAGAAAAATATTTTTGGTGGTGATGCGGGGCCCCTTCAAGTGTGGGGCCCGATTGGGCCCAATCATTCCAATCGCCCTAAATCCGGGCCTGATCTCACTTAGCAATGGAAATTCTGGCCCCAATTGTGTTCATAAGTAGGGGACTATGGCAACTTTGAGTATTGAATTAGTTCATGAGAGAAAGTCCATTCAGAGAGTGGTAAGGACAGCCGAGAAGATTATTCAGGATACTGCTTATAAGTGCTATGCGCTTAGAACTCAAAGCATTGTTAGAGACCCCATACACCCACTTTACGGTCTGTTTTTGTTGCTTCCCTCTGGGAGGATGTTTCGAAGTATCTGTAGCAGTACAACCAGATTCCGTAACAGCTTTGTTCCCTATGCCATCCGTCTGGTAAACTCGCAAGATTCATTTTTCTCACCATGTACATTTATACATCTGGACTAGACTGTGTTGTTTCTCCATGTCATATAATATATGTGGGTATATGCATAATTTTCTATTTATTTATTTTGTCATGTTTATGTAGTGTATACTATTGGAGGTGGAGACCCTTTGAGAGCTATATGCAACGAAATTTCATTTTAATGTATGCCAATTAGTGTACATTCAAAGTGACAATAAAGTTATTCTAAGTCTAATTAGTTGATTCATTTAAACAGCTCGACATAATTTTCAGGCTCATGTAGAAACCTGAAGAAACAGGGCTACTTCAGTTTGTACCGAAACAATTTTAATCTTGTCCTACCTCCAGAATGTCCCCAAGTTATTTACAAACAGTGGACAAATGGCTAGTCATAGATGTATTTAATTGATCTGTTTCATTTAACTTAACTATTTTTCACATGCATTTTTTTTTTAGACCCATGCCTTGAAGTAAGAAAGTGGCCAAAAAACCCCTAAACATATGATTTCAAAGTTTGGAATGCACCTGTAGCTTCAAAATATACTCTGTTGCAATTTATTCTTATATTTTAAACAGTTGCCTACACTTTAAAACAAAGTGTTTTCAAGACAGCTTAAAACATTTTGAAATCACAATGTAAAAAATTAACTAGAAACTTAGTAAATTATTTGCTAGATATCAATAGCATAAAAATAGTATTGGAACAGCAGAAAGTTAATTTAAAAACTCTAGTTTTTACCCTGAGAGTTAAATTATAAACTTAAATGTAATAGAGCATATTACTTTAATATTTGATTTCAGTTCAATAATGGATTAAATTTACACATTTTAAATTATTCAAAGTATTACAGACCTGTGAGAAATGCCTCTGATGATTTCATTATTATTGTTTGTGGTGTATGTGCTGCTTTTATATGTTTGTTTCTAAGCACCTTCAAACAATAATATCAAAATTAAATATAAGAATATATGCATTACAAGTAGTCCACAATTTACAACTATAATTGAGTCCAAAATTTCTGTTGCTAAGCAAGGCTGTTATGTTTGCCCCATTTTATGATCATTTTTGCCACGGTTATTACACAATTCACGGCAGTAGTTAAATGAACAATGCAGTTGTTAAGTGATTTTGGCTTTCCCAATTGGCTTTGCTTTTCCAAAGCTGGTTGGGAAGGTTACAAATGACTCCAGGACAGTGTAACTTTCATAAATACATACCAGTTGTCAAGCTCCTGATTTTTGGTAACGTCACCATGAGAATGCTGGAACAGTCGTAACTGTGAAGACTGGTCATAAGTCATGATTTTCAATACCATTGTAACTTTGATCAACCTATATACAGTGTAATAACAGGGTAATCAACATCTCATGCACTTTGGAACAATCATAAAACTATTCTTATCATGTGGCTTTATAATGGCTCCCTCCCACCTCCCAAAGGCCTACTGAAACAGCTAGGTTTCACAGAAAAGCTAACAGGATGGGGGAATGCTATCTCAAGAGATGGCTGCTTACTGGAATTCCCGAAAAAGCCATTCTCTTAGAGATGGAACCCAGAGAGAGGTTTGTCTTCCAAATTGTAACAAATTAATAGGGAGAAGGTGAGCCTATATCTATGCATGTCTTAAGCCATTAAATTATTTAACTGTGACAACCGGCATTCGAATTGCATTGGAAACCAACAGGCAGCAAGTACTGCTCTTGTGGCAGTGGTGTTTGTTATATAAGCAGATAGACCAATATCTTTAATTGCTCAAGCCTCTGAATTCTGGACTGGTTGTAGTTTCTGGATGCCCTTCAAAGGCAATCTTATGTGGAACACATTGCAGTAATCCAGATGTGAAATGACTCAGCCATAAATGGCAGTTAGCAAAGCCTCCTGATCCAGGACAGGTCATAATTCATACACTATACACAAAACAGATCTTTGCAAAGGCTACCTTAGCCCTATAGTTGTCACCTGCTCTTCAAGTCAGATCTGTGAGTCTGAGGGGACACCTAATTATGAACTAGCTCTACATGAGGAAGGTCAACTCTGTCCAGTGGACAAGATGGAATATTTCTGAAACTGGAAGGCTTCTGCATCATCAATCAGTCATGTTGGGATTGAGTTTGTGTTAGTTAATTCCATGTTTTACAGGCATTGAGACAAACTTCAACTATGTCTCTTGTTGGCCCAAAGTTGAAAAATACTACTGAATATCACCCGCATATTGGTACTTGACTATAGTTTCAGTAGGAACATCATTCTAGATACTGAGCCGCTAAGTTATGAACAGCTTCATAAGTTAATACTGTCATTTTGACTGGGGGTGAATTGGAGGCCATAATGTTATCAGGTATAATAAGTGTTATGATGGATTATTCCAGTTAATATTCTTGCTGCCTTACTTGTACTGATTAAAGGTATCAGAGGGTGAACTCTTCTTTGCAGATACTGCATAAACTGTTCAGGAATAAAAATTGATTTCAATGGCTTAAGAAAAGAAATTTATTAAAATTCCAGTGTGTTCCCTTCAATAGTGCTTACATCAAAATCTTCTATGGTTTCCCTTCTGCCTCCCCAGCTCCCAGCACACATGCTATCATCAGGTCATTTTTGTGGCATGCTTAGTAACAATTGTTTTTACTTTATGTTTTCTTAATTATATATTTAACTCTTTAGCATCAAATGATGATAATTAATGTTCATTAATGTAATTGCTGTGACTGAGCCTTGGTGGCGCAGAGGGATGATTGCACGTAATTGTAGTAATTGCAAGACTTCTGCTAACAGCCAGC
>JAOYMU010000192.1:20220378-20231230 GCA_025802295.1 Psammodynastes pulverulentus
ACGGGACTTCTTGAATTATAGTAATGTAAGAATGGGTTTCCTTATAAGAAATAACAAAGCAAGGGCATAATTCCAACAAATTTTATTCTGTTCCTTGTTATTCCCAGATTTTATTCTGCTGTGCTTTAGAATTTTATATTTCAGAATTTATCCTGTAAAAAGTCAGAATAATAATCTCGCCCCAGAAATTTTAGAGAGCTGTATATGATAGATCAACTCACAATTCTTCGGATTTGTTTCACATATCTGAGATGTGGTTTTAGGATAGTAAATTTGTCACTTATCACATGGATTAATTAAATTTGTCACTTTCAGAAGTGTACATACAGGTGATCATAGAAGGTCTATGTGGTCATTATGATTGACAGTGACTTGATAGCCCATAATAATCAATGTACAGCTGAATAAACTTTCATGAACCATCATGAAATGTGTGCAGCAGTCCCGCTTGTTTGGCTGAAACATCTCTGCAAACCAAAACCATATTGCTTTCTACTTTGACCTTGGTCACATGCTGCATACAAACCAGGAACAGTTCAACTTTAGTGACAGCAATGCAGCACTTATAATAGAGATATGAACAACAATAGAGATATGCATTAAGCACCCATTCTGTCAATCATTAGCATACTGATGGCTTTTGCCAATACAAGTAAATAATGTCCATATATAATTCATTATAATTATTAGCTTATTTGTTATAAACTAATGCTAGTTGATTTGTTATACTGTTGTATAAAATTAAGAAGGAACTGAAACAAATTTATTGAAATGAAATCAAGCCTAATATTATTACAATAATGTTCCAATCCAAAGATTCCTATACTACATAGCTGCTAAACTAGCTGTTTTAGCAAACAGTATTGCTATGCAAATCTTACACCAAGGACTGAAACCCAGCTTCTTTAGTACTGCTTGCATCTGTATAGGAGGAAATATTCTTTAATTTCGCATGGTCAATCTTTTATCTGTTTCTTGATACCATTTTCTAGAATGTCAGTGGACTTTGTACTAATTGGCAAAATAATTTATTATTATTGTTCTTACCTTATTTAAATATATGAGGGAATAGTTTGTGCTTATTAATCCAATGGACATCCAGTTTTCCAGAAAAAGGTTGACTTTGGAGAAATAAATTGTTTAGTTCTCATACTTCTTTTACATCAATACATTAAATTATTCTTATGGGTAAGAGTATATTTCCAGGTGAACTCCATTATATTCAGTAAGTGTTTTCTATGAAGTTTGAACATGGAACCTAAAAACATCCAGTTACTGAGAGAAAAGTTTTATAGTCCTGTTACTCTGCTGGAAGAACAGTTCTAAGAAGAGGGAGAGGAATTTCCTTCTTTTAAGTCTGCATGTGAAGAATTTTTTTTGTTTTGGTTTAATATCCTTAATAAAAATGGCATTCTTTGTAATTCTCAGAAGCTTTTCTGTGTGGTGTAGCTTGAGATGGTCAGTTCCATGTCTATAGAATTATTTGTAATGTAAGGCTTAAATTATGATGGCTTCTTCATTAAATCAAGGATCTGTTTTTGGTCCAGAATCATTCAGCTATAAACCTTAAGCAGCAAGTATTTTCTGATAAATCCATGCTTGCTGGGCTCTGTGTTTTCTTTAGAACTTGGTCGGGATTTCCAGTTTAAAGTATTTCCTCATTCTGTCTGTATTTCCAGGTGCCCACTCCTTGTGGCAGGAATTTGATTTTAATTCAGAGGCTTTTCTTCTTGAAGAAATTAAAAAAATGCTAATGCAAGTAACAAGGAATTGTTTCTCAGATATTTCACTCAATCCTTGCCTAAAAAAAAAGTAATAAAAATAAATTAGTTTCTATCAGATAGAAATAATTAAAGGTCTTGAACATTGATTTAAAACAAAAATCACTTCAACTATTGCATGAAGAGTCTAAGCAAAACATGACTATGAGTTTGAGTTAACAGAGCACAAGGAATCTGACAAACAAGACATGTGACTCTAAAGATGCAGATTAAGGCCAAGGTTCTTGAATGACCTGTATGCTTCTATTTATGATTTTCTACTTTCAAGGAAAATGCAAACACCTGTAGTTTAAATCATTCGAAAGCATTTTTTAAAATTCAGTAGCTTTTTTGCAATATTGTGCTGCGTTTAATATTTTATCTTGTTGGATTCCTTCTGAATTCTTTGGAAAGTTCTTCCTTTGCTGGAAGAAGCGCCCAGTAAGGTAGAATATTTTTAAAGGGTACAATTAGGTTAAAAAACACACTACATTTCCTATATCTTGGTGATATTTTAGATTGTTATCAGTATTTTGTATCATTTTATTACTTTTTTTTTTAAGTGAGAAATCTTTTCATTTACATTTCTGACTATCTGATTTGTAACAAGCTAGATTGTGACACATAGAAGAAACGATTGCCATTCTAAGAAGAGTTATTTAAGAGTTATTTACTTAGGTAGTCTACTTTTTCAACTGCAGGTCATAAGTCTACTTATATGATTAAGACTACAATTTGAAACACACTATGAAATAAACTCAAGTAAATTTAATAGGACATTTTAAAAATCATAATGCATACTGAGTTCTCCCATTGCATTCAAATTTCTAATCCCCCAATACTAGGAGATTATGCTGAGTAGTATTTTTACTGTTAGTCATTTATACACAGCATAAATATCTGTATGGTTAAAAGACTAGTCAAGCTTTTATAGCTTTTAAAAATATTTCTGCAAAATGAATCAAAATTGCTTAGATTATGACCTGAAAACTTATTTAAAATTGTTAATTATGCATGTACTAACCTAATGATTTGATTATTTTAGCAATGATGAAAACAAGTTCTTAAGATATGCAGATTCATTGTCATTCAGTACATTAAATAAAATATCAATACAAAATATTTTGGAAAAACCAGTTAAAAAAGATTTAGTTATTGTCAAATGAAATGAAAAATAAATCTCAGAGACTAGAAAGAAAGCAGAAAACATTGCTCACTTCACTAGCAAGTTGTCTCAATTGTTACTTTTGGGAAAAACAGATTTGATGTTTATAATTCATTCCATTTATAATCAGTTTTTAACTCTGTAATCCACTGTTAATACATTTCTTTTAATGTTTCATTATATTTGTTTGTGAAAAATAGTTCCAATTAAGTTTTGCACAGAGGGTAATTGGGTGAATACATATATATAAAAAAACAGGAATAAAAACTACATTTATAGAAAAAGTAAAGCTTTAATATAATTAACAAGGAAGACAGATTTAATGAGGTGTCTTTTAAGGAAAACAAGAGAAAAGTATAAAAACCATATTTCTGTTTGAGTTGAAGAAAGCAAAACTTGGCTTTTATGAACTGAAAAACATAAGTCTATTTTCATATGCTTATAATTTTTCTTCTAGTGTACTGCTTAATATTCAGTCTCTGATGTACTGCCACTATTATATTAACCATAGTGTTGGATTAAAATGAAGGCAATACAATATAGTTCTTGTATTTATAAATCTTTTCCTCAAAATTATCTGAAAACCAGAAGATAAAACAAAGTAAGTCTCCCTAAAGGAAAGAAAAGATTGTTTCAAAAATGTGGATTCTTTCATTTCTCTTAATTAGATAGAGGTAAAGTTTTCTTTACTTTTCCCTTAATCTATTATCCTGGAATTCCAAAAGATCCTTTATGTTTCAAGTTAATGCTGAGAACAGCGTGTTTGCATAATAAAGCCAAGTGATCTATCCAACAGAATAGAAGTTTGCTGCCTTGTTCAGTGCTGCCTTTTTTTTCTGGTGGTGTGGTGTCCTTACATATTCTTTGACATCAGGTCATTTATAGCTGAGTTTGCAAGATGAAAAGAGAAATGCCCCCCACTGTGAAGAGACACTGTGGCCAGGCTTTTTTGTAGCATCAGATTGAGGCCTACAAATTTGAAAGGGAACATTAATTTTGAATAAAACAGGAGGAAACCCTGGATCCACTAGTCCACAACAACCCAATTTATGTCTAAAAAGTACTTATTTTACTGCATTGCACAAAAAGACGTTTTTCTTCTAAGTATTCAGGTGAATTGTTCTTATTGTCATATAGTTCTATCTAAAACTATGTGGCAGTATTTTAGGAAATAGAATATCCATGTATATTCTAGATAATATATGGCTGAATATGTGTGCTCATTATTGATATTCTGAAATGGTAGACTGAATTCATTCTAGCTGCAATCCACAGCAGTGTTTTGGCTGTCAACATGATAATAAGTAGAATTCATTCACCTAACTGTACAAAACTAATTGTTTTATGTATCTATCTGATTTATGGTTTAGTGCTTGTAGATTAAGGAAAATGTCTCCTCCTATTTTATCTTCAGGTATATTAATTCCTATATGGATTTTGATTAATCATTCCAGAATCACTAGTAAACTTTTCTTGCTATAAAACAGTCTTATCAGGATATTTTAGTTAAATGTGACTTAGCAGCATTGAAAATAAAATGCATCAAATTGCTTTTTAAAATTATTATGCAGCTGATAATAATAATGTTTTCTAATTATACTGCTTGTGAGATTTATACAAACATAGTATTTCAGAAAGCTGGTTCCTTTTTTTTATATTGGACAAGGAGGTTAAAATATCCTGCTTGGGGCAAACGATTGTAAAGCTTTCTTGAGAAGTAATCCCCTGTATCTTTCTCTTATTTCAATGATGTTTTCATTGGCTTATGCAAATAAGCAGCACATTGAACTATTGTTTCTCCCTGAGATATAAGGATTTGCTCACAGTTTTCATTCAATTGTTTTAATAATAAATTCTGATGCCAATGGCTTTCCCAGAATTTTAGACTTCTATAAATAATAAAACAATGTGAGCAGAGATATGCTCTATCTCAGCATGTCATCCTAAAAATGATAGAAATATAATTTCTTGTATTAAAAATTGTCTGGTACAAAATATAATTTTTTAAAATAAAAATACAGCTTTTAAACAAAATATAAATTGTAATCACAAAATTAAGCTTTTTATTTGTTGAAAGCATGAAAAATACTGAAATATTGTTTATGTGTAAAAGCAACAAATAAGCAAAAACTAAAAAGACAACTGACAAACAAATCAACAGAACAAAACAAAAATCACTTATCTTATTTTGGGAGAAGTTACAGTATTATCCTAAATCCTTTCCCTTCCGAATATATCAATCTATTTAGCAGGCTTTATTGACAGATCAATAAACTTAGGATTTATTTTATTATTTATTTTATTATTTTATACTAAAATTCTTTGTGTCTTAAGTTCAATGAGACCAGTTCCAAATTGCTCTGTTTAGAATTTCAACTTTTCCCAACTTTGATTATCTTTCAAAAGTTGCTGAGTTTAATTTATCCAAATGTTAGAGAACAATTGCCATGACTGGTCAGAAATTCTTAAAAATATTTAATTTTTTATATATTGGTTAGTATATAGCTAGAATGAACCTTCAACACTTGACTTAAAGAGATGCCAACCTTAAATTATTGTTTCTAGTTCTTCATACTTTAGATAGCATATATTCCTTCCTCATTAAATATTTTGTTTAATTTATTTCCCAAATACTAACTTTTAATGTAACGCTACCAGATTTCTAGCACATATTTTATTGCTGAAGATTGGAATGTTTTGTTAATTTTAGGTTATAATTTTATAGTCTTCTAATAGTCTTAGATAATGATTGCAAGAACACTTTTGTCGAAGTAAAATTGTTTGAAATCATGGGAGGTCCATGTGACTAAGATCTGAGAAATAATCAGAATCTGATGCAGTTAAATTAAGTTGGAGTTCGACTTCTGATGCACAAAAAGCACTGCTGTTGTTCAACAAATCTCATTATTTAGTGTACAGAAATTATAGGTTCTTTCTCTAGTTCATTTAAATTTTAGGAGAAAAACAAAACAAATTATCTAATAGATTGGTTGTTTAAGTAAAAGGACAGTACTCTGTATTCCTAAAAGCTAAGACTGTTGCTGTAACTTGAACACAGAAATTCTGCCCGCTGGGGGGTAGCACACACTGCAAGAAATCTCTTCACAGCAACTGCAAACCTCTCTCTCCTTTTTAACGCAACTGTCTCGTTTCACTGCTTTAATCACAAAGGCAGAGTGTGGAAGATTCCAGAGGAACGAGTACTTAGGGCAAAAAGCATTTATTTCTCATGATGGCTATTCTGTTACACTAATTTTATAGGGAGATTGCACTCTAAAAATGCAGTTTGAAGATCTCAATAATAAAAATAAGGTTTGATATCAGTAGATGGCCAGTGTTCCTTAATGGAAAAGATAATGAGACAGAACTAGAAGAAAAACTGTGAAGGGAAAGAAATCTTATGTGATGAATAGTTCCCGAAGTTTAAACAAATAGAAGAAATTCTTTTCCAGTATAATAACTTATGAATCTCAACTTTGATATCTGGAATGTTGGAAGCTAAAATAGATATGTTTATCTATATTGAGAAAAATACTAGCAATTTTGCTTTCATGGCACATACTAAAACTTTCCCTAAAACATTAAAGTTTTCATAAAAACTTTTAAATATAAGAGCTATATAAATGAATTGAAATTCATATTGCTTTGGAATTAGGGTGTCTTATAGGGCTAGGATTGTAGAGATAGGTTTGAATAATCAAGTCTGTGTTAGATTTCCAAATTGCAACTTAAGTTTTCTCAAATTATGTTAGAGGAGAATAATTGTTTCAAAAAAAGGAAGAAAATCATTCTCTTTCTACCACCTTTTGAAACTTCACTGTGGCAGTCTTTAATTATCTAGTGATTTTTGAATTTAATAATAGTTAATGCAAAGCATTTAACTTCTAGATGAGTTGTATTAATATTTAAAACAATCAGTGAAACAGGCTTTTCACCCTGATAAGTTAAGTAGTCATAGATAATGCTGGTTGTAAGTTCAGTGCTTACCAACTGAATCTCATTTACTGCACTTAAATCAACTTTGATCCTTCCAAAGTAGTAGTTGGAATAATAAACCTTTACCTAAAATCTTAAATTACTGATTTTTAGGTTCAGGGACTTACAAAACATGGAACTGCTTTTTAGCAGAGAAGTGTTTTCAGTACACTTATTTTCCACACTCACAACTATACACACAGCTCTTGAGCAGATTTAAGCTCTGTATGGGTATGTATGTAGCTAGACAGATCCTTAGTGATTTACATGTACATGAAACAATTCAGTGTGAATTTATACTAGTTTAGAAAGCCATTTATGCCTTTTTCATAGGGAATAATGAGCAAAACACAGGACTAGGGCTGTCTGCCGAGATTACGGCTCTGTGTAGTTTACTGCTAAATAAATGAATGAACACTGGATTATAGTTTAATCAGGATTGAAGATAATATATTATCAATTCTAATATATTCAGTTAATGAAGGAGAAAGCTATTACAATTAGACAATTTTCTGTAAAATCAGTAGCAACTAAGCCTTACATTTAGTTCCCCTTTTTAAAAAAACAGCTTTAAATGAATCTGTTGGAATGGTAGGCCTTTTAAAATCCCATCCTGTTTTTTTGCACACACGTTCTAACATTTTAACTTAAATATAAATCCTGTATTTATAATTTTAGATTTGTAGTCATAATCTGTTCGTACAACGTGGAAGACACTGGGTTTCCAGAAAATAAACCATTGCAAAAGATTTTTATACAAAATCCCTAGACTACTGGGTTTTTTTTTAAACGTGGCAATCTCTAATTCACTTTAAAATATCATTAGAGTTATTGGCTTAATTTATATAGCTAGATTTATTGGCTTGTAATGCAAGTCACATACTTTAGGCATCTTTGGCATCACACTGAAGAAAGGTTGTTGTATGTGCATGTTTGTGTGTGTGCGTGCATGTGGTATTTGTGTGCATGTGTATATGTACGTTAGTCTGCCTTAGGTGTTAGATTGCATCAAACAAATATGGGTTTTCAGTAGTAATGCAAGCTTTAAAATCTAGGTGTAGCTGTTTGTCTATCCTTTTCCAAGAATAATAAAACTTCTTCCAAGACTAAGATGTTGGCTCTTGAACGGAGCACTCATTTTTTAAAGGACTATTGATCTCCTTGTTTAGCTGTAAAAATAAGTATTAAGGGAACACACATGCTTCATATACAGCGCTGGAGATAGCAGAAAATATACACATTGAATTTTTGTGTGATCTCTAAATGCTCTTTAGCATTTTGTTGAACACAACAGCAAAGTCTGCCATTTGATTATTTAGGTACGTTTGTTTTAAACCACAAAGCTTCAGTTTGAACACACGGTTATTAAACCATCAGCTTTTATTTTTTTAAAAACTCAAGATAGTTATAAATGCTCTTTTTGCATTTCATTGTTGATTTGAAACCGTCTCTTCACGCTCCTTATTTTTCGTTCCTCATGCAATGAAGTTAAACGTAATAATCTCTGAATCAAACTTGAATACAAATTATAAAAAAAAAAGCAGTGAAAATACTTACCAGCAGGCTGCAGTAGGAAAAAAAAGAAAGTAGCAACAAATCTAGAAATTCCATTTATAAACGCAGGACCCTAGTAATTCCAGCATGGGTATAAAGCCTCTCCGTTTCAGAAACCACAGACAAAAAGCAGCATCAGCAAGCTGTTGTAGGCGCTTTCACTGTGTCAGTTTCCTTCTCCCTCACTAAGAAAGAGCGAGGGGGGATAGCATTCCAGTTACGTGCGTGCAGCCCACCTCCAAAGTCTGAAGTTAAAGCTTTCACCTAACAGTGGTTGACTAAAGAGGTGATGTCATCAGTGGGTATGGCTTTGGCTCTGCTTCAGAAGGCATCTGAATAAGCAGGCAATCCAGAGTGGGCTACAGACACCAGAGGGCGTCAGAGAAGGCAAATCAAGATTTGTGTGCCAAAACAAGTAAATGAACTGAATTAACTGTTCACCAGAGTTAGCTATGCCTCAAACATTTAAGTCATCTTCAAACGAGTACATTTGGCAACATGCTACATAGATATGCAGATGGAGGATTTGTTTTGACATAGTTGTGGGTATTATATTTAGACTGGGCACAATTTGAAATGCACATTGCATTTATTAATTGGTTGCATATATCGGTCATTCCACTAACCCTATCATAGGCTTTAAGATCTTGTTTGAAGATTATATAATTAAATTGCTGGAGAATTGATCAGCCACTTTTCTTAATAGCTTCTTAGGTCATAAACTATTTTTTTAATGAGAGAAAAAGGTTAGTGTTTAGAATTCATTTGAGGAGATATTTGGTACTTTAGGCAGTTTTAATATTTACATGAAAGAAAAAAAGCAGATGAATCTCTTTACAGATTCTCTGAAAATATTAAGTGGACTTTTTTTTTGACAGTGTGTTTTATTTATATCAAACATGGAGGTTGAAACTGCATCAGAAGCATTTTTGGGGAAAAAATAAAAATTGTCAAGTGAAACAACCTTGAAAACTAAAACATTGTGGAAGAGCTTTCACGACTTAGTGAAACCATGGAAGTTGGAAACATTTTCAGCTATCCATGCTTTGTTCAAGCTCAGTTCAGACTGCTGATTTCAGGCTGTATAGTTGGAAATTCTTGTTACAACAGATAAAGCATTGTAGACAATCATGCCTTATCTCTATGATAAGACTGTTTGAATATGTCTTATGTTTTCTACTGCAATCTAGTTATCTTTCACTAGTAATTTATTAACTAGATTGTAATTCCTTTCTCAGCATCCGCATGTCTTTCCAATGTATTGATCCTAAATCTGGTCACTTGTAGGCAGCCTTCGAGTATTTGGCTGCATTCTCTGTGTTCAAACCTTATAAGCAGCCTGCATTAATCTGGTGGTCAGAAAGGGCAGTTCTTGTAGACATCAGAAGAAAGAGATGAATGGTTATTAATGTCACAACAGATCTGATCATTTAAAGAATCCATAATTATGAAAATAATTGCAGACCTAAAATATTTGGGAGATAAAGAAAAAGTAAAAACATTTAACCCTGTCCTCTTTAGAGCATTACATGTATTTTCATCAATGAAGAAAACAGATTTTTGCTGATTGTATTTATTGTTCAATAGTTTGCTTTGGGGAATTTCTATTCTGCACATACTTTTTCGTCTGTTATAGAATCCTCATTAGTCCATTTAAATCATTCAACAGGTTATCGTGCATGTTACATAATTTCTACATGTATCAGTGGAAAGTTCATAAAAAGATGTGCAGAATGCACATTCAGCTATCTTAGTCAGTGAAGCTTAGCCAAGTGCTTAATGCATCAGTTAGAAATGAAACAAGTCTTCTTGAACAATTCCAATGGGTCCTAGAGAAATAATTAGATTTTACCAGGTCACAGCTGCCATAGAATACAAAAAAGGGTTTTTAATTTTTTAAAAAAAATATAGTATTGAGATTTATCTTTATTTCTGATTTTATTATTTAGATTCTTTAATTGCTTATATTTAAAGGTAGAACATATATCATAACACTGGGAAGGCTGAGGCTCTGTTGAGTGAAATGAGGTAGCATTGAGGCATTCTATATCAGGAAAGTAATTATTTATGCAATTTGTATTTTACTTTCCCTGGCCTGCAGTAGTTAACAAAAGGGACAAGCAGTGCAGTACAAATCCAGGTGTCAGCATGTGGGGATGACAGACTAAACATTATAAAATTCCTATTGGGGAAAGACTATAGTAAAGAAATATAATTTCAAATTCTTGAAAAAAGCCATTTGGTCAATTATGTTTAGAGCTTACCAGTATTTGAGAAATAACAAATTCTATATTTAGAAACGGTAGTTTAAGCAATAGCACTTAGCAATAGCACTTTAGATTTATATACCGCTTATCAGTGCTTTTTACAGCCCTCTCTAAGCGGTTTACAGAATCAG
>JAOYMU010000192.1:20447019-20459408 GCA_025802295.1 Psammodynastes pulverulentus
TTGCGAGCCCTATCCATAGGGGTCAAGATCTCCTCCCCAATAGCCAGCGATGGAGTCAGCTGGCTATATCGAGACGCTGTTACACTGTTACACTGTTTGCTACAATTTGCTATAGTGCTTACCTAACCTGTAAGGTGAAGTGGTTTATTATTTTTGTTAAAAGGAAAATTGGGTTCATTTCAAACCAGGAAAAGAAAATAATGCAGAAACATGCAATTATTTGTTTGTTTATTTGTTTGTATAATTTATTTGCTGCCCATTTTTCCATGGGGTTACTCTGGGCAAGTTACAACAATAAAATGAAAAAAAGTGTGTGTGTGTGAAATGTAAAAAAAAACAATAGTAAAGTAATAAAACAATAACAGTTAACAGTGGAAATACAATAATACAAAAAAAATTAAAAAATGAACAGAGGGGGAACAGGAACTTCAGGGCGGAGGGGAACTAGTTAGTCCACAAGCCACATCCTGGCCTTTGTGGAAGGTTGGGGGGGGTCCTCATCCTGGGGGCAGGATGTTCCAAAGGGCTGGCACTACAGTAGAGAAAGGTTGGAAGTTTATTCCAAGAGCACAGTACAAGCTGATCAGAGGTGGCCATGAATCAAGTTTCTCCTTGCAGTCCCTTTTATAGGAAAGTCCAAGCTTTTTTTTCTTGAAAGCCTGTAAAGAGAGTGCCTGTCCTCTAGGAATCCTTAGAGAGTATAAATTGACTGTGGTCAGGCACCCTGCTGAGCTCTGGTTTTCTATTTATTGATCATTGCAGCCACAGTTTCCTGTTCTGTAGCAAGGTGGAGGTGGGTGAAATCACTGGGGGAATCTCTGGCCTCCTGAAAGGAATGTTTATCTGAATAGTCTTGCGCCTGTTGTAATTTCTAACCTTTTGCTTGAAGATTGAATGACATGGAGTGGAGGGGAGTTTGAATGGTGGAGAAGGTTTAATTTTCTTTCTACATCTTTATACTGCTCATAAAGTTGTCATAAAGTGTCCAACTCTTGTTGACTTTATAGGCAAGTGATCTTTATGCTACCCTGTCAAGCACAGCTTCTGTCACTTGTTGGACGTTCATCTTTGTATCAGTTTTAATGTTATCAAACCAGCATGTTCTTTGCTTGCCCCTTCTTCTTGTTCCACTAACCATTCCTAACATCAATGACTTCTCCGATGAATTTGCAAGCACAACATGGCCAAAGTAAATCAGACGATTTTGCGATTTTGGCTTTTAATTATGTGTCTGGTTTTATGTGATTCAACACCTTTCTGTTGGATGCTCTGGCAGCTAGATGGGTGGGTAGGGCATGAGACTCAGAAGAGACCCTCCCTAGTTTCTCAGGAAGAGAGGATTGTACTTTCACACTTCTGTCAATGTAGCTTTACAATAAAGTAGATTTAGCTCATTTGGTTGTGATTCCTATCTGGTTTAACCCACAAGGCTGACATCAATCTTGCAAGTATAGGTATAAACTAATGCAAATGAATATAAAGTGAGGAAAAGAAAAAGAAGAAGAAATAAATCAATCAGAAAGCTAAAAGCGCAAGAAAAGTAAAAAAGAGGAAAACAGAAAAGAAAGAAAAAAGTTACAAAGAATTGACTTCTGATTTTCTTTATAGCAGTTTCTAAGTGCAATTATAAGTTTATCTCTTATTCTATGGTTTCAATATAGCTGTTTTCTTTCTATATTCTGTCCAATCATCAAAAACATAAATCATAAGTCCATTTTTTTCTGTTCTATACGAAAAATCTATGAGGGGTTTCTAGTCAGCGATAAATGTATTTTCACAAGCCTAATCAGTAGAATGTGGTATGAATAGTAAGTCAGTCAGAATCATAAAAAAATAAATAAATTAGATCTCACCCTGATAGATGGTTCATTCACAAATAGGCAAACACACAAATTCATATATCTTCTCTGCCTTTTCTACATACATTTCCATTTCTATAATTTCAGAGGCCTTACTAGCCTGCAGTGATATGTGGAAAGCTGTGATCAACGATCAAACTATGTACTTCAAAATGGATGAAACACTGAAGGTTACAAGGGTGCTTTTTGAAAATCTGTGTGAAATTAAAATCTTTTAACTATTCATGAGTAAATGCAAATACTCTAGCCCTCCTGGTTATAAAACTGACAGCTGTCATGAATGCTACATTCTCTTGTTGATATATGGCTTCACTTGCAGGCAGTGCTACTAAAAAGATTTATTAGGAAGTGAATATTTTTACATAAGCTGCATATATTAATAAGGTTTCCTGTATCATTCATCAAAGCTATTGTTCTAGGAAGCCTAGCCTACATACATTTTTAGTATTCAACTCAATATAGGAAATGCCAAAATCAAAGCTTTGCTGATAGATTCTGTTTCTCTAAATGTGTTGGGCGTAGAAAGGAATTGAAGTAGGGCACATGTAAAAACAGACATTCTGTCTTGCTCTAAGGATGATAAATGGGAGAGTGAAATGCACAGATCAAGGAGGTATGCTTAGTCTATAGCTGTGCAGTTCTGGGGAAGAAGTCCTAGAAGTATTAATGATAATTTGTCATGATTGCAGAAGTTCAGCTGCCTAAGTTCCAGGTGAGGAAAATGATTGAACGAAGACTGCTTTTTAGTATAAGCAGAAAAGAAGCAATTGTCAGACAATTGTTGCAAATATGCAACATTTCTTACTCTGATTGTTCTTCAGCTGGAAAGATGATGTGCTGATTTTGCCTCTGTCTTTATAAATACAAAAGGCAGGTTTATGCACATAGGGTGACCCTGCCTCTATTAATTTCTCTTCTCCCCAAAGAACTACATGTCATATTTCATGTCATTGCCTCATGTTTCCAGAGCAATTATTTTGAGTGTACGGTGAAAAGCATGAAGAAGGTTGGAAATGAAGTGTCCTATTTGAGTGATTACAAAAAATATAATCGTCTTTTTTTTTTGTAGCTCATTTAAATTAGATGCTGGATAAGGTTCTGCACAGTTTCTTCTGGAATGTGTATGTCTCTAGCATCTTTCACACAAGTCCTATTTCCATTAAGATGCAGCTTAAATTAGCCTTGCATGATCTTGAAGCAACGGGCTTTACCTTGGGATATCCAAATTTCTCAATTCAAATTTAATCAGCTTTCTCCTCACCCCAGTCCTTTGTTTTTGAAGCAGAGCTGCTTCATGAACAGAGTTGTCACCAGGGCTTTTTTTCCACCGGAACTCGGCGGAACTGCGTTCCGGGACCTTTTCAGAGTCCCGGTCATGTAGTCCGTCTCGACCAATCGTGCGCTATCATTTCCGGGGTTTTTTAGTGCGATGACGGGGGTGCGTTCTGGCACCTTTTTTCAGAGAAAAAAAAGCCCTGGTTGTCACATTATATCTTTTTCTAAGAAAAATAATAATTGTGCAATAATTACAATGGTTTATTTCCAAGTATTTTGTATTCCAAGTTCCTTTGGTGAACATATTAGTACTAAATAATAATAGTGGATGATATTTGATTAATATACTACAATTAATATACTACAACTAGTATTTTCATACTGAATGGGATGTGAGGAAGAGATAGTTAAATGAAAACATGAAAAGAGTAAAATTGTTCATTAAATGGCACATTTAGTGATGTTGATGAAAAGTAAGAAATACAAGTGACTTATAGGTATGAAAGCTTCAAAAACTATTTTCTTAGGCTATCTCTCAAGAAATATCCGATCACCCAACTTATTACGGAAAGAGGTATCAACATCAGTTCAAGCATTTTTTTCAAACTTTTTCAAATTTAAGAGGAGAGAGGTACATGACTAATTCTGATCGCAAAGCTTTTATTTGATGTCCACACCAGCTTTTTGGTTGATACTTGTAATCACTTTTCTGCACAGTATTCTGACTAGGTTTTTTATATATATCTTTTACTTTATTTGATACTAGGAGGTCTTCAAAAGCTAAAATGTTTGAAAAATTCATCTATATTCTGAACTACTATTTCATCTATATTCTGAAAACTATTTTGTACACCCCATCATTACCCCCCCAAAAGATAGGTTTGCACTTCAATCATAATATATTTTTTCTTTAAGAAGTGGCATATATTGGTTCACAATTTATTGAGTATGAATATTGGATGTTTTATCTAACTGCAAAAGAGTTTCTATGAAATCACATAGACTATTCCTGAACTGTGCACTATCAAAGGAAAACAACACCGTTTCTGTTGTCATAAGTGAAAAATCAGAATGTGAAATACAATATAAACATGACCTTAATGAGATGTCTAAAGGGACTACAAAATGGTGTACTCTTACCACAATATGTAGTCATATAAAGTAGTATAGAGTTAATTGTTCAGTTTTACAACAGAACCAGCATAGGTAAGCTAAATATTTTCATGATTATTATTAAGTTTTTTATATATAAGTCAAGGTGGTGAACATATCTAATACACCGGACTCCTCTTTTTCCCACAGCAATAATCCAGTTTGATAGATTGAGCTAAGAGAGAGTTATTGGCCCAAAATCACCCAGTGAACTTTCATGCATAAGAGAGATCTAGAACTCCTAGTCTCCTGTATAGATATTAAATAAAGAATTTGTTCTGTGAGTTAAAGATAAGTCTACCTTATCCTTTGATAAATATGTATTTTAAAGGTGAACCAAGATTATTTATAGAATTATAATAATACGCTATAAAATTTAGTTAGGTAGAATTTGGAGGTAACTGGAGAATATTGATCAGGTTATGTTCCTATAAAGTCAAGATGGGTTTGTATGTTGTCATACACTGTAAATGGTTTTTTTTCTAGAATTGAGGTATAAATTAAGTATTGTGATCAGAAATATTGGACAATGTCTCTTTATGGGATTTGTAAAGTAGGTTGGTGATAGCTTTGAAGACTCCTTTTAGATCCCAAGGAACACTGAAAGATCAAATCCTATGATGCCATGGGAGTGATTTAAAGATGGTGAAGAACAAAAAGGAGGAATATGAAATTGGATGACTTGAGTAGGGATAAAATGTGTGCTTTATATTTCTGGTTATTCCTAAATAATATTTGTTGCTTAACCACGATTGAAATTATAATGATTTCTGGATTGTGTATAAATAAAATTTAGGTTATGGGGAGGTTTTTTATTGTAAGTTTAAAGAGAAGGGGAGTTTGCATATTAGCTTAGGCTCAGTGTGCTGAAGGTTGAAAGCTACTTCAACATTGTCTTTATTGCCTTTTTCTATTGTCTACTTTTTTCCTCTTTTCTTCTGCACCTTCTGAACTTTTCTTTTTTCTTCTTGTTTTTTTTTCAACAGCTTTTACTGTGTTTATTAAAAGCTTCACTATTTTTTTTAAAGTAGGCTTATTTAGCATCTCTATTAACAGCATGAGTACAGGAACTGTTAATGTGCAGTGAGCTTAATGATATGATAATAAAAACAACCTAAGCCAGAATAAATTCTACATCAAGGAACAGCTTTTTATTTTTATCAGTTGTCTATTTCTACTTTGCAAAATTGCATCTTTCTTGAAGTTTATAAACCATAAACAATTATATTAACTTATCAGGTGAAATATCTTAACAGGTGATACATATTCAATCAAGTAAAGTGCATTAGTTGGGCATATTAACATACATTGCTGATTAGGAGAATATATGGAGTATCTACTTAGCCAAGTATTAGCTTGATAAGGACAACTTTCAGCTAGGTAATCAATATGAAAATATAGCATTTTCTTCAGTGTCATGATACAATTATATCACATAATACAGTTATGAGATTGTTGGTATCTTACACTTTCTTAATGATGTTTATACATTCATTAATTACTACAATTACTTATATCCAGCAGTCATGGAAAAAATAATCTCAAAGAGCAATATAAACAATTGTAAATAAAAACATAATAAATTTGACTTAAAATCAACAACTCCTAAAATTCTTCCCACAGAGCTGTTAATAGTACAAAGTCCTGAGGTGGAAAAGGGAAAACCCCAGTTGGGCATAGGAGAAATGACAGAAATTACTTTCTAAGCAGTTCCAGGCTAGGGAACATGTCGGCACACATATAATGAGAGAAGAATGCCTTGCTATCAGGGAATGGGAATTATAAATATACCAAAATATACCCAACAATTTTTCAGACTTATGTAACTGAATAGCGTACAAATCATATATGTAAATAAGGGACTCTAAACTCCTTGGCCGTGTAGTTGTATTTAAGTACTGAAGCAATGTTGTAGTGAAGGGCTTCCCCCTTGGACATACACTTTTACAAAATGACTGCTGTGGAGAGTTTGACCACTCATGAGACACTCACTTCAGAAAAGTCAAAATGGTGCTACTAAGACAAACAGCTGGAACCCAATTTAAAATGTAAAAAGTGAAGTCTAAACCCACAAAACCCACTCTTTGTAATCCAAATTTGTGCTTTAACAGGACACCTATTTCATAGCAGACACATTTCTCCTTCTTTGATGTTCAGTTTTTTCATCCCAAAATGTGTCCACCAAAATACAGGCCTAGAGGGAAAGAGAAAGAGAAAGAGAAAGAGAAAGAGAAAGAACTTTACCTAGATACAGGGAACCACCTGCTTGGAAGAGTACATTGACAAAATGAGAAAAGAGACCCTTTTTATAGTTATTTAAGCCAAACTATTTTCCTTCCAACTATTGAAACGTATCTATATGAAAAAGAATGGACAGAAGAAGAGGAGCTCATGCTTCAAAGCTTATATTGGAAGAACTTCAAAGGCACCATTATTCTCCATAAATGATTCTGTCAATCGAAATTTAGATTTAATTGCCCATTTTTAGAATTCTGGGAATACATCTAAATAATTGTTATTTTGGTGTTGCAATGTTAAATGTACACATAATTTACAATGTGGTTAAGTAATCATAAGTATATCAGTATTGGATTGTATCCTGTGATGATCTTCCCTTGTCACAGTCTTTCTAGAAGCTACATACCAGTAGTGGACAGAAACAAAGCAAAAAAAAAAAGTCCATTCCCTAATACATGTTCACAGCTACTTGTACACATCCATACCACACTAATATCTAGAATTTGTAATGTAATCATAGAGAACCACATATTCCCTCTTTCTGTATATAAATCAGATGAAGAAATATCTGTACAGGCATTTATTTAAGCTTTAAAGGTTTGGTTAAAGCCATGGAGAGGGTAAGGGCAAAACTGGAGATCCAAGATTGGGTAGTGATTCCTGTAGTGGCAATGCCCCAGCTGTCAGATTGTGTAGCTGTTTAGATTTTGAGAAAAAAATATGTCCATGGTCTTGATCTGAATAATTGCTTATCCATATGTCCAACCTTTTTCTTTGTTATTGATAGCTTTTCTTTACAATTGTAAGAAACTACATTTTTTTTATTTTGCTTTATTAGTGATACCAATTTAAAAATAAGTGACCTCACATTTATTTCTTCATATGATTAAAAATGTAAAATTGTTGATGCTTAATTAACCACCACTACAAAAGTAACAACAAAAAGTTAAAGCCTGGAAGTAATCTTCAAGAGGATTCAGTATTATTGTAGTTACCTACATTTTACTCTATGGTTTACTAGAATTTAAGAATGCAGGTGAAAAGAACCAATTATGGATCTTTGAGCAAAAATGCATTAACTTGAAGAGACATGGGGTTAATAGAAAAAATATTTGCCAATTTTTTGCCATTATTGAAATAAATATTTGCTATTAATTCTACTCAGTGTAAAGACAACTTTGTTCTTTCTTTGTTGGTGTATTCTAAAATATAAGGGAAGTTCACTGGAATTAAGTGAACTTAAGTAAGAGCAAAGAGTAATTTTTGTTACAATGGTATTAGATATAGACAAATGAGCAAAAATAAACTGTGACACCACTTCAATTCATTATATCTGTAATTAATGGAAGTAGTAACTTTTAAACCATATATTATGTTATTCTGTATATTGTATTATGAACATTTGGATTAAAAAGTATGTCTTTCAATGATTAACCAAGCTCCACTATCACCATCACTTTAATGGATAAGTCAACTATTTCTTTTTTAACATTGTGGAAATTTATTCCCACAAATCACAGGAAAAAATACCTTTTACTCTTTTCAGATTTAAATTACAGTGAGAAAGAAACTATACTTTACCTTATTAAGGGTACACGGCAGCTGTTGCATATTGGCATTTAGAGTCATATTGTGTTTCCCTTAGATAAGGATTTTTTTTGGTCCCTCAGCAAAATGTAACATTTGAGAATTTGCACAATTAACTATTACATCTTTCATATATTCCATGCAGAAATAGAAAAATAGGTATTGTAGACTGAATACTAACCATTGCATTTGAACTGAAGTAAGCAATATAAGACTGCAGATTAATTAAAACCATCCAATTATTTCTCCTCAGCATATAAATTGCTGTGTTTATCTCGCATAGTAATTTAGTGGTTGTTCTGGTTGTTCTGGCAGAAAGGAAAAGTACAAATTTATCTAAGAAAAAGGATAAGAATATTGGGCCCATGGACCAAATCTTTATTTAATTTGGGAAAAAAAAAGCTGAGTTGCTTGATAATGAAATTCATGTTGTATTTAACAGTGGTATAAGAAAACCATGTGCAAGAAGAATTATCCCCCAAATGTTCAAAGAGGCTATGAAAAGCATATCCTTTTTCCTACAGTAGATATTGTTTTGGGACAGACTGTATGTTAGCTTAGGAAGAGTGCTTTTATGTGGAAAATTGAGAAAGACCTTTAGAATATTCATACATAATATTAAACATCTTGGAGAAGAGAACATTCACAGAAATACCAAGCTTTTATAATATTTGCTATTAGCTAATAGCTGGGTGCCTTATGTCAGGGGTGTCAAACTCAAGGCCTAGCGGCCGGATCTAGCCCTCAGGGTACTTATATCTGGCCTGCGGGGCTGCCCTGAAAACAGTGAGGGACAGGCCAGCAGTGCCTCTACCAGTAAAAATGGAACTTGTGAACTTTGTTTTCACTGGCAGAGGGGTGCAGGAGGCCATCCTAGCTGAAAATGCAGCTCGGGAGCCTGTTTTTGCTGGCAGAGCACTCGCACCTCCTGACACGAGTGACATCATGCTGGTCACTCCCACCCTGGCGAAACCCACCCTGGCCCCCCAAGGTCAAACACAACCCTGATGCGCCCCTCAATAAAATCGAGTGTGACACCCTTACCTTATGTTGTTCTGAGTTTCCAATAACAGTTTTTGTGAGATTATCTGCTAATCATCTAGTTCTAGTAGGACCATCTCCTGGATTTTTTTTTCGGTTGAATACCTGCATTCTAGAATGGTATCCCCTGAGAGATTCCCATGCCTCCCATTATTATGACATTCCAGAATGCACTAAAAATCTGCTAGCACTGGTGATGTTACCTAGGTAATGAAACATATGCAAGAAAACCGCCAAGCTCAGGGCATCAAGGATCCTGCCTGCTTTTCCCCCTGGAGTAGAATGGTGTTGAACCTCTCTAAGATGCTGTTTTGTTTTTGTATGGATCTTCTTTTTCTGATGCAAATATTTTCCTTCCTCTTTTCATTTCATTTTTTTTAGCTTTTTTATAGTGTAAAACACTCAGAGATGTCACAGATTGGACATTTTTAAACCTATCAAGTAAGCAAGCAAGCAAGCAAGCAAGCTGATAGATTCATAGATAGAGATAGATGATAGATAGATAAGTAGGTAGGTAGGTAGGTAGGTAGGTAGGTAGGTAAGTAAGTAGGTAGGTAGGTAGATGATAGATAGATAGATAGATAGATAGATAGATAGATAGATAGATAGATAGATAAGTAGGTAAGCAGATAGATAGATACAGGGGTGGGATTCTACAGGTTCGGACCGGTTTGGGCGAACCGGTATCTTCGATGATCAGCTGGGAGCGAACCGGTTCCTCCAATGATCAGCTGAGAGGATAAAGAAGAGAAAAGCGCAGGGGCAGCTGGTCCACATGCCCCTGCATTTTCTCTTCTTTATCATCTCAGCTGATTGGTGCAGCAGAGCAGGTTGCCGCGCCTCAGCTGGTATTTGGAAAGCTGAGCATTTGCGTGAAGTGCGTGATCACTGAATTGGTAGTAAAACCAATAGAATCCCTGGATAGATAATGATAGATAGATAGATAGATAGATAGATAGATAGGGAATGCAAATAGGAAGAATTCTAAAGCTTCTCCCTCCACTCAATTTTTAAAAAGCAAAAATAATAAAAGTTCCATCTCTCTCTAGACCAGGCCTGTCAAACTGGTGGCCCATGGGCCAGATACGGCCTGCGCAGGCCATGCCTACCCCAGCTCCACAAAGGCAAAACATATCGCGATATGTCACGATATGGCCCGCGATGCAAATGGGTTTGACCCCCCTGCTCTAGGTTATCTACACCAAAACCAAAAACTGCATTCATTTCATTTGGCTTTCAAGACTGTTCAATGGCTGACCTCGGCTGCATGGAACCTTCCACCATCTCATTACAGCCTTCCCCCTCCAAAAGCTGAATGTGGGCTTCAGTGAACAACACTTGGTCCCGTAACTGTAGTTCTTCTTGAGTCAACCACTCATCTACTCTGATTTTTTTCAAGGAAATTCACTACACCTTTGTGTTTAACTGGGGTAGTCTTGAGAACCAGGTCTTTCTTCTATGTGCTAAGCTTCGTTGGGCAGCAATTCTAGAAATTATTTTATCAAACAAACAAATATCTGCTTCAAAAAGAAGGCTATGTTTAGGAAAAAAATAACTTCAGGAAGTTTGTCCTGCTTTCTCAAATTGTTTGCATTTAGAGAACAACATTGATAAACTGGAGTCCCTGGAAAGAGCAATCATTGGAACATAGGGAGTGGAAAATATCCTATAAGGAGGAGGTTAAAATGGGTTGAAATCGTTGCACATGCTTAGACTGGAGCATTAAAAAAAAACATAACCTGCAGATACCGAAACGTTACCAAGCATCTCAGGTTGGATTAAAACCAGTGGGTGAAAATTATAGGAAATCAAAGTTTGACTGAACTTTCCAAACATAAACAGAGAAGACATCTGATTGGGGATCTGGAGAGCTCGGTTTTGCTTGAAGTGTTTAAATAGAAGCTATATAGCCACTTTTGCAGAATGCTGTATACTAAAATTTAATACTGTCTGCCTTGCACTGAAGAGAAATTGGAGTAGGTGTAGGTGACCTCCAAGATTCCTTCCAGCTCCATGATGCAATGATTCTGCAAATTGGTAGACATTTTTTAAAGTTTCCATTGGATAAAACTCTGGATAGAAGACAATGCAATCTGACACCCAAAGAATCTCCTTAATTTCACAGGTAATATAAGGAGAAAACTACAATTCAAAAAGTGAGAAGGGGGGGGGGGTCGGAGTAGTCTGTTATTTTCTTAAGTAGAATCTAGCTGTGCTTGTCACCACTGTTGTCTGTTCATATTGATTCTTTTTCATTAGAGAGATGTTTGCCAGGGTCTGGCAGCCATTTAGTATATGAACACCTCCAATGCTTCCCACTGTCTCAAAGTAATTTGCTTCATGACTGTGAAATTTGCTGATCATACGTAGGACTGAGCTTTGTGAATTGATGACAAGTGAAATTTCAACAGTTAACACACAGCCTTAATAGATCTAGACTTAATATTCTGTGAGGGCATGTTATATGAGTATTGTTCCTTGGCTTCCACCACTGACTTTAGCAATGCCTCTAAAGTTTCTCAGCATGAATGCCTGATTTGCTACCTGCCAAATCAAGCAAATCTGAGCATTATAGCTTGTGGTGTTCATTTTAGCTGCCATACATTTGAGAACTTATGCTTGAATAATAACTATATTATTATGAACCTTATAATAGTATTCTTATTTCAGTTTTCAGAATCTATGGGTTGAAGCCAATATTAGGTATATGTTAGGTCTATGCTCAAGCCTCACAAAGCCAAAAAATGAGATGCCAGAAAACAGCTATTGCATTTGAGATAATAGTGAAACTGTTTTAAGTATTTTGGATTCCAACCTCCATGAAATCTAGTGCCGTGATGGCAAACCTATGGTACGCATGCCAGAGGTGGCACACAGAGCCCTCTCTCTGGGCACGTGAGCCATTGCCCCAGCTCAGCTCTGCTGATCTTTGGGTCTCTGCTGCACATGCGCGGAGGTGCACAGGGGTCACATGTGCATGCACAGGATGGGGGCACATGCCAGGGGTTGTGTGCACTTGCACCGGAGCACAGGGGGATCACACATGCATGCGCATGGGGCGGGGGGAATGTGCATGGTATGCACATTTCATGTTGTTCATTTTTGGCACCACGTTAGCCATCACTGGTCTAGTGTATATGTCCAATGGTTATGAATATTGCCTATAGCAGTGTTTCCCAACCTTAGTCATTTTAAGACATGTGGACTTCAACTCCCAGAATTCCCTAGCCAGCATAT
>JAOYMU010000192.1:20459508-20473493 GCA_025802295.1 Psammodynastes pulverulentus
TCCACATATCTTAAAATGACTAAGGTTGGGAAACACTGGCCTATAGAACACTCTTGGAGGGCCTTGCTCAGAGGAAATACACCTGAAGATTGAGTGTAGAAGTAAAATGGAAAAAGAACAAGATAAATGTAATTCATAAACTAGAATCAAGATAGTTTCTGCCTTAGATGAACAGCTTTTTGGCCATCAAGAAGTCAGTATGTTGATATAGGCTGAAATGTAAAGCTTAATAGCTGTAATGAGATGATTAACTAATTGTACAAGCATAAACTACCTGTTATAACTGCATTAAATGCTTATCTTTTATTATTTACTTGGAAACAATTTTAATAAAATCAAAGAGTTGGATTGGAACAGAATTAGAGGCACCTAGAAACCATTAATTAAGTACCTAGCACCTAGAAACCATTAATAACAATGACAGTGGTCATGTATTAGAGTAAATTATGAAGTGCTTATTCATCATTTGTTGACTCCAGGTAGTTCTAGACTTACCACCACAATTGAGCCCAAAATTTTGGTTGCTAAACAAGACACCTGTAAAGTGAATTTTGCCTCATTTTACAACCTTTTTTTTCCATAATTATTAAGTGAACCACTGCAGTTGTAAAGTTAGTAACATGGTTGTTAAGTAAATATGACTTCCCCATTGACTTTGTTTGTCAGAAGGTTTCAGGAGGTGATCATATGACTCCAGGACCATGCAACCATCATAAATATGAATCAGTTGCTGAGCATTTGAATTTCACATGAGCATGAAGATTGTGCATCAGTCATAAGTGTGAAAAACAGTCATAAGTCATTTTTTTCAGTGCCGTTGTAACTTCAAACAGTCACTAAATGAAAGATTGTAAGTCAAGGACTACCTGTATGTCATACTATTGGAAAGTTGAGATCTGATGCATAATGCAACATGCAGCCATTCAGGGAGCGTTACCTAAAGACCCACCAATCCTAATTGCTAACATACTTTTTTGTTTGTGTCAAGCTAGAAATGTGTTAAATCAATAAATCAACCAACTATCATAATTACATCTACAGCATGTGAAATATCAATCAGAAAGGAAAAGAAAACAAAAAAAATCTGAAAAAAGAATTGCTTCTTTTTTATCAATGGTTTAGTAAGAAGTGTTTGATTAGTGCTGATTCAGGTTTTTTTCATTCCTTGACTGTGGTCCCCTTGCTAGTTATAACTGCCTAATCTACTATTGTCTTTTAGCAGGGTGTCTGATTTTTGGTTGTGACATACTGTGCTCTGCTTTATGCTAAGTTGTGCTAAGGAGTTGGATCCTGGACCAGATTAGCTTTTTTCCTCTTTTCATTTCTGTTTTAGATTCTAGAATAAGATAAATTGAGAAATTCAATATTATATCTGCTATGCATTGTTTCCCTTTTCTAATCCTTTGTATTAAACAATGGCCCTTGACAGTGAACAAAATTTGCAAGGTTCCAGATGACCTTTGACTTCTTTATTTGCATTTTGCTTAGATTGATTTTATTTTACCTCAAATGCATAATTCTATATTGCTAATATATCAGGTGCAACTTGTTTTCAAGAAGCCCTGTTTTAGTTTCAGCTGGTATGAATTAATGCTCAACCAATATAAGTAGTTGCTGCTGCTGTCTTTTATCTACAACTTGAAATTATTGGATCCATTCATTGTATTAAAACAAGTTACATGATTGTGATACAAACATGCTGTGTGCTATATTTTCTTTTTTCTTTTCTTTCTATCAAATTACTACCAGAGGGTAGAATTTTTCTACAGGGTTATTGGCATGTAGACATAAACTATATTTCTTTTCTTTAAAAAAGGATTGGAAGTTTCCCAATCTTTATATGCTTGATGACAGACAGACAGACAGACAGACAGACAGACAGACAGACAGACAGACAGAGAGGACATCTTCACTTCTGAATTACCAATATCACTTAATGCAGGTTCTTTTTATTTAACATTTTTTCACCCAATAAACCAAAATTTCTATGTATCTGCTTTGAAATACATACTGAAAAAACAGAACTATTTTAATATCCTCATAGGGATGGATAGTTTATTGAGGCAAGTGCTACAGTTTGTTGTGTATTAATTCATTTACTTACAAATGTAGTCACAATTATGCACTATATTTCAGTCCATGAGAACAGCAAAAATGTATTTACAAAATGTAAAATGCTACTATTTAATCTTGTTTAAATTTCCCCCTTTGTTACATAGTCTTTTTTTCTTTGTATTTTTGTCAACCAATAGTCTATAGGATTTTTCATTTAAGGTGAAGTGTCAACTCCAGCAGAAAATAAGTGAAGAATTCTCTTTTGTAAGCTATAATTGAGGTTATGGTATGGAAGTTTGCCTTTGGCAGATTTCTATTACTGAGAAATTGAAACCATGATTTTGACTGCAGAGTAAGCAAAATAAATGAATTATTAGAGACATAGAGAGAATTAAAGTGCAGTAGGAAGTTATCTGAAGCTAAATTCAATATATTGACATTTTTAAAGACACAAGATTATTTCAAGCAATGTAACTGTGAATAACCTAGTTTTCTTTAATTATTATTTTTATTACCACATGAACAATCTCTGCTCAAAACATATTTTCCCTATTGTGTGAACTGTTAATTGAAAGTTAGCAAATTACCACAGAGTGTGACCAACAGGGTAGCCCTGCGTAGAATGTAAATATTATATAATATTTTTCTTTGATAACAATTCATAATTAATCATAATGGGGTTGATTTCCAGTTACTAAAAGTGAACATCAATAAGAAATAAGTATAGTTTGTGAAATGTTAATTAGAAAGAGCAACACTCTAGCAGAACTTAAAAAAATCTAAATATCTTTAAACAGCTCAAATAAGTGTTGTTTGAACATTCACAGTGATTCTAATCTTCACTATTGTTCTTATAATGCCATTATGATAAGAAATTGAGGGTATGATTGTGTTAGACTGTTGTAGCCCAACAACAAAATTATCCTGTTATCTGAAAAATACAGATTTAGCCCTAGTATTTGTGACTTATGTTCCCAATACATTTTGTGGGGATTGTGTTAGAGAAGCAACCCTAGCCTTACATGGCTATGAAACTTGTGGGGAGCAGATCTCATATTTAACCGAAGAAGATGTTTTTGAGAAAACAGATATTAGTCTCTTTTTCCATCCCTTCTCCCCCTCATTTAGTTTTGTGAGGTGTCACCAGATATTTTTTCTTCATGAGCTGATAAAAGAACTCAATGAGATTTGATTTCAGTGGAATATATGAAAAACAGTGAATGATTGCACTTACTATATATAGTTTGAATTCCAACAAGATATCTTTTAAGAGTATTGATACAATCATGTTTTTTTCCAGAAACAAAGATTTAAACAGAAAGCTAAAGTTAGTTAGTGACAAGATGGACTGAAGTGTTTTTCATTACTCAGTATTCTTAGCAAAATGCTTCAAGCAAATTGGATAATGGAATTAAATTGCATTAAAAGGGATACTGGCCTTAAAGCAATCATTCTGTTAAGTATTTCAGTGGATGAAAATTGCATTTGATATGCAAAAAAGTACAATAAACGAATAATTTTAGTATAGAAGAGTGATGGATAGATGGAATAACAAACTTTTAGTGCTGAATAAATACATTGTAGCTAAAACAAAAATATATCCCATGTTTTCTCTTTCAAGAGTAGGTCTTCAAAATATTTAAAAATATTTAAAAGACTGTAATGCAGTTATTCTTTTCCTGGGTAATTATTGCTTTTCCTTAAGTACACATACCAAATGATTTGTTCCTGTGGCAATTTGGCAATTACATTTGAAATTAACTGTTGAGCAGCTGTGTTTTTGTCAAAGTGTTGAGAAAGGGTTAAGGGGGAAAACTTTCCCAGGTGTGTTTTTGTTAATAGCTTTAAAAGCCAGGAATTGTCAAAAAGATCAGGGTTTCATTGAACACCTGGCTATCTTGAGAAATGAAGAATGATTAATAGCTGCCTTGTTTAGGGTTGCCATTTTTCTCTTTGGACAAGGACAGAGAGATGCACAGTGCATTCAGAAAGTACTCAGACCCCTTTTACTTTTGTCAATTTTGTTATGCTGCAGCCTGATTCTACAGCTATTGAAATTCATTTTTTTCTCATTACTCTACACTCGTTACATAATGACGAAGTGAAAACAGAATTCTAGAAATGTCTGTAAATTTATTAAAAAGAGAAAACTGAAATACCACATTGGCATAAGTATTCAGACCCTTTGCAACAAAATGTGAAATTTAGCTCAGATGCCTCCCAGTTCTCTTGATCGTTGCTGACAAGTTTCTACACCTTGAATGGAGTTGACCTGTGGTAAATTAAATTGATTGGACATGATTTGAAAAGGCATACACCTCTCTATAGAAAGCCTCACAGCTGATAATGTATGCTATACCAGAGCAAAAGCCATGAGGGCAAAGGAACTGTCTGCAGAGCTCAGAGACAGGATTATTGCAAGGCTTATTATCTGGGGAAGGCTACAATAAAATTTATCCTGTACTGAAGGTTCCTAAAAGCACAGTAGCCTCCATAATTCTCAGATGGAAGACATTTGGCACAACCAGGACTCTTTCAAGAGCTGGTCACCCAGTCAAACTGAGCAATTGGGAGAGAAGGGTCACCTGGGCTCTTCCCATAATACTTCCCATATTGCCAATTTTATGAAGATGACACAAAAAGCAACCCCCCCAAATGGGGGATGAATAGAGGGCAGAACACTTTTTTGTAATTGTTCTAGAACTATGATATATGATGTTCCTGGAGAGATAGTAGTGCTTTCACTCTTGATAGTAAAGATATTTATTAATTTATAAATGGGCCTTTGCTGCCTTTGACCACTAGTTTGAAAGGAATTGGACAACTCTTTTCTGTGTTGGTTATTTTTACCAGTGGAGTGGGAGATGTGCCTTTGACAAATTGTATTGTGAGAAGCTGTATATCATGTATACATCAGTGAGGGTAATTTGATTTGAACAGTATTTAACTATAACAATATGTTAGAAAGCCTGTTTAGTGTAGTAGTTTTTATGCCTTATCAGGCTAAAAAATGGAAGTTCTAGTTCTGCTTAGGGATAAAGCCAACTGGATTACCTTAGGCCGGTCATGTCCTGTCAGCTCTAGGAAGGAGACAATCACAAACCACTTCTAAGAATCCTTGTTAAGAAAACGACAGGGATTTTTCCAAGCAGTGTCCGATAATCTGACACAATTCAACAGAAGAAAAAGACACTCCCCCTGTTATCTTAGATCTTATTTATTTAAAAGAGGTTCATTAAGTGATTAATTTGTATTATTAATGCTTACAAATCCTTCTTGCATGTGATGTCAAATTTTTGGCTTATGCTAGTTGGTGGTTTTAATCACCATGTGTAATGGTATTCCTATGGCATCTCCTCAGGAATTAAATTGAACTTTGATTCAATACTTCCATGACCTTGGCAATTTTTTTCTTCTTTTTTCTGTTTTTTTTTTAGTAAGTTGCAGGGGGTTATATTTTAAATTGTCAAAAATAAATTTTAATTTTTGATTAAATAATCATTTGAAGTATTTTAATTATCCATAAGCTACTTATTTTATCAAATTTGTACAATACCCATTTCAATTAAATGCTTGTGGGCGTTTATAAACAGTGTTATAAAATAATACTAAAAGCACAATTAAAAACAAACTTAAAAAACAAGGTAAAAATGTAGAAGTTAAAAGTAAAAAAAAATGTTAAAAGTTAAAAAGGGGAATGAGGCAGAGAGATCACCCTCCAGCCACTAAATATCCCTAGGATTGCATAACAGATCTCCATGCTAATTGGAAAGAGCCAGCTCTTAATCCTTTTCAGAAGAGCCAGAAGAGTGGGGGCAAACTTCATCTCTGGAGGTAACATGTTCCAAAGGGCAGGGGCAACAGCAGAGAAGGCTGATCCTAAATCAGGGGTGTCAAACTGGCGGCTTGTGGGCTGGATGCGTCACGCACAGACCACGCCCACCCCAGCTCCACGAAGGGGGAAAAACATTGTGGAATGTCCTGTGATGGTAACGTGATGCCGTGAGTTTGACACCCATGTCCTAGATCCTACCAGTTGAAATTCTTTAACTGACATGATCTGCAGCATGCCCTCCCTTCCTGACCAGGTGTGATGGGTTGATGTAATTGGGACAGATAGTTCCTCAGGTAACCTGTTGCCATGCTATGAAGTGCTCTAAAAGTGATAACCAACACTTTGAACTGGACTCGGAAGTAAATTGGCACCCAGTGAAGCTTTCATAACAGAGGTGTTATATATACAACCTGGGGGGTGGGTGGGCAGAACTGGTTGAACTGCTGCATTCTGCATATATTTGCAGATTCTGGATGCTCTTCAAGGGTAGACCCAGGCAGACTGTATTGCAGTAATTTATCTTGGAGATGAGTAGGGCATGAGTGACTAAAAGGGCTTCTTGATCCAGGGAGGGGTATTGTTGGTACACAAGAGGTTTAGCAAAGGCCCTCCTATCACAGTTGCCACCTGCTCTTCAAGCAGAAGTCCAGGAAAACATCCAGATCAAGGCTGTCAAACTCGCAGCCCGCAGGCCGGATACATCATGCACTGGCCACATCCATGCCTGTTTTTTTTTAAAGTGGAGATACATCATGTGATGACGCCATGACGCCGTGAGTTTGACACCTCTGATCCAGATTATGCATCAGGTCTGTCTGGGACAGTGCAATCCCATCCAAGACCAAAGATGATAAACCCTCAGATGTACTGCTTCCCATAGCCTCCCTGGTCTTATCAGGGTTCAATTGAAGCTTATGGTTTCCCATCCATATCCCTATAACCTCCAAGCATTATGAAAAGACATCCACAGTGAAGTTTACTATTTATATCCAACTCCATTGTTAAGAGCCATAGTTTATGAAGATTCAGGGAGTGGTTAACAGAAAATTAGAAAATTAATATTTGATCATTTCAGTTGCTAGCAATTTGACTTTTTTTTCCACTGAAAACCCACAATAGATAGACTTTGGTAAGAAGATTGCTCTTGATTGTTCTTTTAGATTGCCTCCTGGAATGCTAATTACATGACTAGGGGTGGAATATTCATTTTAATGTTTTTAGAAATGACAGCTCCTGTTCACCCATGCCAATGGGCCTTTTTCTTGCTTGTGTTGATCATACTCTGCTTCTAAAAGATACATACTCATTTTACTTTTTATTTTCTTTTGCTGAAGTCAAAGCACTGCTAAATTGTTTGACTTGGTTTTCAAACAGTGGTGGGATTCAAATTTTTTTACTACCAGTTCTGTGGGTGTGACTTGGTAGGTATGGCAGGGGAAGGATACTGTAAAATCTCCATTCTCTCCCCACTCCTGAGGGAAGATTACTGCAAAATCCCCATTCCCTCCCCACCCCAGTAGTCTCCTTTCCAGCTCCATTCTCCTGTGCAGGGCAACAAAAGAAGACCCAGCAGATCAGCTGGGACTCGGGAGGCAGAGAATAGATGGGGGCGGGGCCAGTCAGAGGTGGCATTTGCTGGTTCTCCGAACTACTCAAAATTTCTGCTACCGGTCTCCAGAACTGGTCAGAATGTGCTGAATACCACTTCTGGGAGTAATGTTCCAGAATTCAAGCAGACTAATTGTTTTCCTTCTATTTGTTTATAACTGAGGCTTAATTGTGATTAATCGAGGTTCCAAAACTCATTTAAAATCCTTTTAACACTCAACAAAGTTATTAAAATGATGCTTTCTCCGTTAAAATGTTTGTAATATTGTGAGTACAGAACGCAATCACAAAACAAGATATTTGCGGTTTATAAGTCCATTAGAGTTCAATGGTCAATAGATTTAAATAAATAAATTAAAATCTCCCTTTTTTTACAGCCCTGTAATCCCTTAATTCAGGGTAGAGTCGGGGGGACTGGATGGAGCTGAGCATTTATTGTCTGGATGCCTTTCCTGATGCTATGCGGAATTCGCAGCAGACATTTTTTCTTTGCACCCTGGGACAGAAACAATTGCCATAAACTAGGATTGAACTCTCAACCTTCTGAGTGGGAGGTGAGCATCTTCACCACTAGGCCACCACGCCACTCTGTCAATGTGCTTTTATTTTGACTTAATATGATTTTTAATTCATGCTTAAAATTACCTGTTGATAAACATAGTTAATTGTAACTTATTCAAACCATGGTTAATAAACCATTACTTTATATAGTATTAATCCAATTAATATGTGCATCATCTGCCTCACAGTAATTTATTAGAGACTCCTAGCTCAATTAACTATTTATCCTACTTGTTGCCTTTTTAAAAATCAATCCCTAGCCAGTGAAGTCACCGCTAATAGAATATTTTATTTTATTTTTGCTAGATGGTGGGCAAGTGGACTCTATACTCGCATATGGATGCATTTAGCTTAAATAGTCTGGTCATTTGGCATCACGATGCAAAATAATTGCAAGCAAACCAGCCCTTTCTTAGTTTGGGGAGGCTGCCAGTTGGCAGCATTTGATTAAAGTTATTTCAAGAAAATGAAATAAGAAATTATGGAAAATCATCCAAGCTGCACATGAGCAGACAAACACCTTTCCACTTCCAAATTGCTTTCAGGCATTTCTATTTTGTACTGCAAGGATAATGGCCTGTAAAACAAGAGCTCACTTTTGCTGAAAAGAACAAAACGCTCCACGAAAGTCCTGGGAAAACCACATCAAATATCCTTAACTCCTGGCTAAAATCTGCTAGCTATTATTATTATTATTACTACTATTATTAATATATTATTGTCTGGGGAGACAGTGCTACAGTTTATCAAAGTCCTAAAAATCCTGCCCTGAAGGCTTTAATGCTTAAGGACAATTTTGGCCTCCTTTTCAAAGGTTTTGACCATCCATAATTTACACAGACAACAGCAGTAATAGTAGTGGTGGTAATAGTAGTAGTAGTTTAAGTTCTCAGCACCTTTGAAAATGTAGTCAAAATATGGATAAATCTACCTCTTTCGTGGGGAACCTCAAGGATATTTCTTTTAGTAACTGAAGCCAACCCTTTGAATCTTTCCAAAATTATACATAGAGACACACCTGAAAAAAGGCAAAGGTCAGTAAAAAACATGGATATATCAGTAAAGTCCTTGAGAACTGAACTCGAAGGAGACTTGTAGGTCATAAAAGAATTATTCAACTACTAGATTTTCCCAAGTTGTATCCATCTAATGGACACACACTGAACTATCTTTGTTACAAACAAACCAGCATCAACAAGTGGGTAACTTCTACAATGAAAGAGGACAAATCCTAAGGAGCAAACCTGTAAGTATCATTTTAATTCATCTCCTGGCAACTTTTCTATATAGGGACCCACCCATCAGAAAACTAGATTAAAATGCTGCTGTACCTGGGAAAGATAAATTAGTTCATACTTACGGGTGAAATTGAGGGAATCAGATTCATACCAGCAACCAGCAATATCAATGGATATTGAGTGCATTATCCTAAATGTATTTATTTACTTATTTTTCATATTTCTTAACCACCCAGCTCCCTACCTTAAATGCTAAAATAAGAAAACAACATCTTGAGCAATGCAGTCTAATTTAACATGCCATTCTTGTTCAACTCAAGGGAGAAAAAAACATGAAATGGGCAGAGGAAGAGCAAAGAATAAAAAGCCAGTCTGGTGGAAAATTGCTGGTGTTTTCCTGGCAATTGCCCCACTCCTTCCCTTATTCTTTCTATATGCCAAATGCTGTCAGAATGACTATATATATTCAATGTCTTCAAACAATTCCAAGCACCAGAGTTCCCTTACTTTGCTCCTGAAGTAGTAGGAGAGCCAGCTACTTTTAAGACTTGGTCTTGGACTGCCATTTAACAATAGCTAACGCTATATATAGAAGGCCATTTTCTTCCCTTAGTCTGGGCACTCTCACTGTCACTTTCAGAGTTATTTCGTTTACTACTATAACACAGAGGACACGTGTTCATGTTGCCAGTAACATGTTAAAACAAGGTGAGGTGCCTCTAAATTTCTTTCTTAGCTTCTTTGCTTTCTATTAGTCTTGTGGGCTGTTTAGCCTGAGGCCTCCTAGCTAGAGCCATAGACCATGAATGGAAAAAAGTGAAATTATCTGCAACTACATCATTGTGGCCAATCCTAATTGGTCAATCCTTATGGGAAGAAGGTGGAGCCTCGTTAAACCCTCTTGCCCAGTCTGAAAAATCAAGACTAAATCCTTAAACTGATATGGAATCAGAGAATCACAGTGTGATCAGACTAACTGAATTGTCTCGCATTCTGCAATCAGTTACTGTACTTTTCTCCCTATGATAAATAGGAGCAACTAAAAGAAAAAGGCACTGGTTTTTTTGCTTCAGGATGAATCCCTAAATATGTACAGAGAATGCTGCTCTGATTACATGCTAGTAATTTATGGACTCATCACCATGCACTCCAACCAACTAGCCTGCACATTAAATGTGGCCTATAGAATCCTAACTAAAATAGCACTTATTTATTCTTACCATATGAGATAGCAGAAAATTGAAAACAACGCTACAGACTCCTCCAAGCAGTGAGGCCTCATCCAGAGAAAATTAATCATTCCAAATTCCTTCCAAAATCAATGGGATGTTAGCAAGACCAAGGTACGGGTGTTTGTCCCACTGACATGAGCGGGACTATTCCACTAGTCACACATAATTAACTTTCTTTGGAGACAAGCCTAAGAGTGAAAAAAAAATGCATTTGGAATTTTAAATAAGAAAATATTGATTGAGGAAAGCATGAAACAATCAGAAGCATTTTAGGGAGTAAATCAGAAATATTGCTCTAACGTTACATATGCTCTCCATTCATTAGTTCCACATGGTGGGACCAAAAGCCAAAGAAATGAGCTTATGAGGCTGCCATTTATAACTTGGTAAATTTAGTGTGCTCATTTTCTTTCATCTTTACTTTTTTACTGTAGTTTAAAAACAACCAAGCAATTGATTTTCCTTCTTTCTTAGTAATGTGAGTGAAATAGTTATTATAGCCAAGACTGGAAAATAAGGGATTAAAAAAATTATATGCATGTTGTGTGGGGGGCGGAATCCTGTGAGCAGATCCTCTTTAGCTGCTTCAGCTAATTAGCTCATCAGGTAAGGTGAGACTACAGGTAGTAGCAAAATGTCACCACACAGGGTGTCTTGTACTTTAAAAGGCAATTAGTTCCTGTGGCACTAGTTGAGTTTACCTCCAATATCAGAGATGAGTAAATGGTGGTTGATTGTTAGATATTATCCTTGCGCTATCTATACAGTTTTAGCACTTGAAATACAAAATAATGTTTAACGTTCTGATTCCATTTAACAGATAGTGGGGTGTTTTTTGGGGGGTGGGGGGCAAACTGGTAATTTTCAGAAAAATTGGAGTTGAACTTCCATTTGCTTCATTCAAGCAGGCCAATAGCATAAAACCATGGGAGTTATAGTTCAGAATACCTAGCGGGGCCCAGGTTGTTTCTCCCCGTTCTAAAGTCTCTGGTAGTGAACTGTTCAATTCCTAAACCTGATTTTTCTTTTCCTGAAAATATCAACAATCATAGCTGGAACAGTCTGCTGTCACACAAACACACCACAGTGGCGCAGTGGTTAGAGTGCAGCACTGCAGGCTACTTCTGCTGACGGCCGGCTGCCAGCAGTTTGGCAGTTCGACCCTCACCATCTCAAGGTTGACTCAGCCATCCATCCATCCTTCCGAGGTGGGTAAACTGAGGACCCAAATTTGTTGGGGGCAATATGCTGACTCTGTAAACCTCTTAGAGAGGGCTGTAAAGCACTGTAAAACGGTATATAAGTCTAAGTGCTATTGCTATATATTAAATAGTAGGCATTACAATTGAGTGATATAGGGTTTTTTACCACTTTGAAAAAAAGTTACATAAAGCATGGATAAAACTCCCAGTTCCAATAATAAAGATGAAGTTGCCTATAATGGTAAAATTGGTATCATGCTAGATTTTCCATTGTTAGCAACTAGTGGTGGCTCAGAGATGAAATGTGCATCTCCTTTTGTGAATCAGAACGATAAACAATTTTAAGTTGATTCCATCAAGGCATTACCTTGGTGGGGGGGAAAAACCCACTGAGTTTTATCCATGAACTTAAATGCAAGCCAAAATTTAAGACTTCCAAAGTATAAAAGAAGAAGAAAAATCCCTCGGGGGATACCACAACAGTTTTTCTGGACTGCAGACGAAGGATTAAGTGTCTTTTTTCCCATGGAAGGTAATGAATAATAGTTAATAATGTCCTGATGTTGCTGCTGGCAGCTTTCTGGATATACCCAGGCTATTTAGATGGTAAAAAATGTACTTGTTTATATACACCTTGGCTAGTACTCCATAACTGATGCATAGTTATATTAGTTTATGAAAGATGTAGGATTTCACAACCTGCCCTTTCTTCTGCACAATAATTGATCTATTATCTAATAACGCCCTCCTTCCACCCCATAAGCAGAATTATTTCTCATACATCAAACTCAGTAAAACTTTGCAACCGGTGTTTATTTTGGTAGTTTCAACTACATTTTTCACTGTATGTATTCAAGGATTTTTTTTAATGTGATAAACTATATACTGTATCTTTGAAAAATTCTGTGTAAGAAAACATATAGCAGAGCAATCAGCTTCAATGTACTAAAGGGTGGGGTACATGACTAAAATCGTAACATGTTCTATTAATCTTTATATATCTGATTTAAAAAAGCAAAACAAAAAGTCTGTTTCAAAGTCATTCATATGAAATTACTTTAAATAAACAAAAGGCAATGAATGTATTGTGCACTAGGGTGTGATGTAAACCATAAATTAGACCATTGTTGGAGTCTTTCTAAGAATTTCAAAACATTTTGCTTGATAAAATTCTTGTACACATTACTCATGACAGTTATGCACTGAAATAGTATATTTCATCATCAATGCCATGAGAAGACGTGCACTGATTAAACTACTAGGAATGTATATAGTTTACAGCAGTTAAACAGATCATGGATGGATATATAGATAGATAAAAGATAGCTAGACAGCTAGACAGATATAGATAGATGAGAGATAGATGAGAGAGAAAGAGAGAGAGAGAGAGAGAGAGAGAGGAGATAGATGAGAAAGAGAAAACAGAGATAGCTAGATAGAGATAGATGATATAGATGAGAGAGAGCGGGGGGGGATGAGAGATAGATGAGAGCAGAGATGGTATTCAGCTGGTTCAGACCAGTTCTACCGAACCAGTATTAATGATCCTGCGCAGTTTAGAGAACCAGCAAATTGCACCACTGGCTGGCCCTGCCCACCCCATCTCACCCCACCCTGCCCTATATATCTTGCCTTCACCATGCATCCCAGCTAATCTCCACGCCTCGCCCACTCTGCTCACCAAAGGTAAAGTACTGTCCTAAAATTTCTTCTTGCCTTCCATACTTGTACTAACCAATTTAGTTTAATTTTACCCTGTCTACTTTCAATGTTCACATGATATCAGCTAGGTGCTACCTTCTAGATCAGGGGCACCAACCCTGGTCCGTGGACCCACACCAGTCCGTGGCATGCCAGAAACTGGGCCAGAAAAACATGTGATGCCCTAGCCGCAGGATGCAGGCAGCACATGAAACCATGCCCTCTCCAGTCTGTGGAAAAACCTCTCTCCATGGAACTGGTCCCTCCATGGAACAGGTTAGGGCCACTGATCTAGATCCAATGCTGTGTAGTAGTAACTTTATTGATAAGACAGTTGACCATATCAAAGCATGAACATCAGTCACAGTACAATATATAAAGCGAGATAAGGTAAGATACAGTAAAATGCAATAAAATAGACTATAGCAAGATAAAATATAATATAATAGATAAAATAAAGATAAAGGATTAAGATAAAATAGGCTAAAGTAAAACAGAATACAAAGATATAGAATAAAATGACTCTTGATTTTGAAAAAGTTTTATTGGTAGA
>JAOYMU010000192.1:20524257-20535002 GCA_025802295.1 Psammodynastes pulverulentus
GTTCTGCTGGGCAGACATATTCCCTTCTCCGGAGGTATCGGATCGTATGGGGAGCTCTCTTCCGCAGCCCCGGGCAGCCTCCAGGAGGCTGCAAGAGAGCTCTACCCTAGATCCACCAACTCCAGCAGGCTTCTTTTCCCAAAGCCTGCATTCAGCGTAGCTTGGGACAGCTGATTGACGCAGTCCCTTCGCGGCAACGGAGAAGCAGGAACAGACGCTTCAAAGAGGTGTCTTCAAAGGACAGCGTTGCCGGCGGAAGTTCCTTCATTCTTTTTATAAATAACTCAAGGTGGCAAACATACCTAATATTCCTTCTATTTTTCTCACAACTACAACCCTATTTCTCATAACTGCAAACTGTTGGGCTGAAAGAGGGTGACTGTGCCATCCAGCTTTCATGCCCAAGGCAGGGCCAGAACTCATAGTCTCCTGGTTTCTAGCCTGGTGCCTTAATCAGGGTATGTGGCTACTTTGCACTTTGAGGTGGGCCAAATCACAAAGTAACTCTTCAAATGCTTTGCATAGCTCAAATGTCCATATTTATATAAGTCTTAAGAAGCAACCAAGGGAATGGGAGGGTGGGGTGAGATTTTTGGGAAGCCACAGTTTCTACCTTTGTTCACTTTGAAATGAAAGTTGTCCTTTTGCCACAATGGTCTGCACTCAAAACCTTCCACTGAACCCCAATGTCAAATGCAATTTCATGATTGGGGAAGGAATTATTGGTTTTCCTGGCTGAGCAGGGATTTCGACTGAATGGCTTCCTCCTTCCAGTCATTCAATTCTATGACTGCTTCCCCAGAGAGCCATGCAAAATTTCTTCTCTGTGCTTATTACAATCCTAGTGACTGCCTTTCCTGTCCTGCCCTGCAAAGTTATTATCTACAAAGAAATAGGCTGGATAAAAAAAACCCCAACAACGTCATCAACATCAACAGCGATACTGATGTCATATTCATTTAGCCTCACACCCCAGGAAGGATAATTTGCTAAGTGTACAAAGCACAGCATTTTTGAAGAAACAAAGGAAATCAAAAGCAGTTAAGATATATTTAACGCTGGTTTATTTTTTTCAAAGATGCAAATAAGAAATGCAACACATACCCCATCATTCTTGATCATGTTCTTCTTTATACTCTTGTTAGCTAAAAGTAAACAAACAATAATTAGCTTTCAATTATGTATTTAGGCTATGTCTCTGGAAAAAATGGTTGGAGGAAGAATGATGAAATAGTTTCACATAAAAGAATTATACCCTCAAAATCCTGCTGAGAAGTTTTAAGATTTGTTCTGTTTATATAGGATCTTCTTACCGGAGAACACAGTGGTATTTTATTTTTATTTATTTATTTATTTTAAATTTCCTTATCCAGTGCTCACTTGGGAACAAATTAATTAGGGCTGAGCCGATCACACTATCTGTTCTTCTGCAGTCATTTCGTCTGCAGCCCTGGGAATTTTTATGCAAGCAGCATCAACTATAAACAGTCTCACTACCCACTTGGCCCTGACCTCACTTTGTGCAGAGTTTCAGACAGCAGAACAGAAGAGAAAGAACAGGAGGAAATCGCAAAATACAAAGACCTGCAAATAGAAATAGAATAACTGTAGCAAAAGAAAGCAAAGGTAATACCAATAGTAATAGGCGCCTTGGGTGCAATTCCCAGACATCTGGAACATTACTTGAACACCACTGGCTTTGACAAAATTACCATCAGTCGATTGCCAAAGGCAGCTGTACTTAGAACAGCTTACATCCTATGACAATATCTTCAAGACCATCAAACGACAACATTTGCCTATCCCAGATCCTTGGGAAGGACTGGATAGGTGGGGGAAAAAATGCCAAATCCAGTCTAAATATCTGGCTGACTATGCAATGAATCATCATAGTAATATTGCATTATGCCCAAACAGCTTCAATATTATTTAGTTTGTTTGATTCTCTGTGTTGAATGAGCATATTAAATAAATTAACCATAATCATAAAAAGCAAAACAAAACAAGCAAATTGGCACTTGAAGATAATACTTACTATACCATCTCTTCATCTAGAGATGGATTCATATCACCATCTAGAGCAGGGTTTGGCAACCTTAAACACTCAAAGAGCCATTTGGACCTATTTCCCACAGAAAAGAAAACACCGGGAGCCACAAAAACCTTCCCATGCCTGACTATTTCCTGAGCTGCCACAGCACTAGCATATATAGTTGAATTAAAGATTCTGTTTTCTTCTGAAACTTTTCTTTTCTTGGATTTGTCCATGGTTGGCCTACCGAGGGTCGAAAAGCTCAATAAATTGCATGCTGGCGGGTGTCGCACATTGGCAGTTGTGATGCATATTTTGAGAGTCAGGGAGCTGCAGCAGAGGGATGAAAGAGCCACATGTGGCTCCAGAGCCACAGGTTGCTGAGCCCTGGTCTAGAGATATCATCTCACCATCTTGCATTGGACTTTGGATCAATACTTAAGGCATTAAGAACCTTATGAAAGGCCAATAGGGACAGGGCCATAAGGCCAATAGGGACAGGGCCATTTGAATCTTAAGGGAAAAGCTGTTCCATAACAGGGACTCTAGCAATGATGGAATTATTTCAAATCTGACTGTTTTTTCCTACTGTGCAAAACCCTGTATATCTAGAGTTGCTTATCAACATGATTTTGGTATCATTTATGAAATGTCTGTGATTCTGATGTGATTCATTATGAGTATGAGTGTGCACTTAGTGCAGTTAAACAATGTATTAAAGATCTGGAAATGCAACAAGGTTGGGCTGCTCTTCCCAAGAATATTTATTTGAGCAGTCAAACTCCTCCTTTTAAAACAGCAAGATATTTATATCAAATAACTGTCCCCAAAATTGAAAAAGCATTAACCTTGGCATGCTGCAACACATTTCCTACAACAGTTTTGGAGGGCCAATACAAAAATATACGGTATGAGCTGAGACTGTGTCTGTGGACAAGGGGCCATTAAAACTATAGCTCTTGTCCTGCTGCACTGTACCTTCTATAAGGAAACATGGGCCCAATTAATAACACTTTACTTAATAAAATATATTGGAAATATTGATTTTTTTTAAAGTTCAACCACTGTTATTAGATCGGCATAAAGTAGTTTCTCTGAATGTGGCCAAATTCTCTTATGCTGTGTGTAAAATTAGGCAAACTTTAACTGTCCACTGATAGTCCATCATCAATCACAATATATTATTCTGTCTTCTTTAATGTTATTGTTTTGAATGCTTTTATCTGTAACATTGGTCTGTGACAATAACATATATTGATTGATCGATGGATGGATCACATTTCTCTTGATTTTAATAGCAAAACAAGGCTGGCATAGATTCTACACTGTTGCAATTGATTTCCTTGCTTCTTATCCAGCCAGATCATGCTTGCTTACAAAGTACTGTAACATCATCTGATCATCGTGTAATTCATGACTGGTAACACTATCTAGTTAGATCCTGAGAAGAAAGAGGGTAATTAAGACAATAAATAACAGTAATGGTCCCTTCACCAAGAGCCAATTTGATGTAATGGATAAGGCAGCAGGTTAGAAATTGAGAGACCATGAGTTCCATTCTTGCCTTAGGTCCAAAAGTGATCTTGAGTCAGTCATTCTCTTTCAGCCCTAGGAAAAAAAAACAATGGCAAACCACATCTGAAAACTTGTCCAGGCAATTGCTAGGAGTCAATGCATCTTCACCAAATCAAATAGCCGAAACAACATGCAAACTCTTAAAATATATATATTTCTAAAGGTAAATATTTTTTTGCAATATTTTTCTCACTTTCTCTCACACCTTAATATAGGAAGATCCATCTAAACTTTTCAGCAACTCTGAGTCTACAAAGTTTGCCAATTTTTCTGCCTTTATTGCGTCTTCACAGGATAGGCCAAAGTAGTTCTTCCATAATATATGGAATTACAGAATTATCTGTATAAAGTCTTGGAGAGTGATGTGTCATCATTCCTTGCACACAGAGCCCATCTAATCCTCCTTGACTTGAATTCCAAAGTTGAAACTCTATAGGGATATAGCCCAAGCAACACTTTGTCCTATTATTTTGGGTTCTTTAAAGTTTGTTAATCTCAAGGATGTGTATAAGGTGTGTAGACAGATGAGGGCCTCTACATGCTTATTTGACCTTTGCCCCTTGGCTTATTTGACCTTTGCCCCTTTGCCCCTATGATTAAGGAATTGTAATATATTAGTTACAGATGGTACTTCTAAAGGAAAAGGATGGTTCAGAATTTGAGATTTTTTGGCAGGTGGGTGCGAGTGTGTGATATAATTTGGAGTCACTAGGTGTTATATGATTTGTACATGCTTAAATGTAGAAAGTTCTTTGTGTATATTTTGGCATTTAGGTGTGCTTTGTTATTTTTGTAACAATTATGTAGATTATATGATTATATGGAATTATTTATTTACATTTTTTGTCCAAAAGGCATTAAAAAAATACCCTAACTTGACCTGAGAGGTCTTCAGTTATAAACCAGTTCCATTCCTCAGAAAGGTGATTTAAATGGTGGTCACCTTGTAACTCCAAATGGACCAGAGGTGGTATTCAGCAGGTTCTGACCAGTTCTGGAGAACCGGTAGAGGAAACTTTGAGTAGTTCGGAGAACTGGCAAATACCACCTCTGACTGGCCTCGCCCCCATCTATTCTTTGCCTCCTGAGTCCCAGCTGATTGGCTGGGTCTTCTTTTGTTGCTCTGCACAGGAGAATGGAGCTGGAAAGCAGGTTAGTGGGGTGAGGGGGGAATGGGATTTTGCAGTATCCTTCCCCTGCCACGTCCACCAAGCCATGCCCACCAAGCCACACACACAGAACTGGTAGTAAAAAAAATTGAATCCCACCACTGCCTTGCAGGCAATCTCCAAGAGATCCAAGCACTAGGCAACTGGAGATCTTCTGGATAAGAGGATCTGAAGTGTTCTCTCCCTTTTAGGTTTCAAATTAAGCATTTCTGCTGTCATGAAGAAATGGGGAACAGTGACTTCTGTTTCCTCCCAAACAGAGAAATAATGGATGACTTCAGCAACAAGGCTTATATTTCCTGAAGCTCCTTCCATGAAACAATTCACCAGCATGATCAGATTGGGGGAGAGGGGACAGTACCTCTTTTTCATTCAGGCCTGAAGGCTACAATAGTAGTCAACTGTAATATTGACTCTAGGATTTACACTTTCCTGGTTGGGAATATTTGGTCCCATCAAACCACACATTGGAGAAAACAAAGGAGTTTACACATCTTGTGATAACTACCAATTCCTCTAAAATACTGTATATTCCTTTCCTTTCCCCTTATCCTAATAATGACTGTGCAAGGAGAAAGAATAAGTAGCCCAAGAAAATCTTTGTACAAGGAATCCTCCCTTAATGACTGGTTGCTTAGCAACCATTCAAAGTTATGACAGCCTTCCAGAAGTTACTTACAACACAGTTATGAAGTTCTAAGGACACACACACACACACACACACACACACACACACACACACATGCCACAGTCACTTGGTTACATTTCAAGCATTTGGCAACCAGCTCTCCCTTATGGCCAGTTACCTCATGTTGCTGTCCTGGAATCGCAATTTGTGATGAGTTTTTTTTTTGCTGGGTTTGGCCTTTTCAGCTAATTTCCAAGAAAAACCCACTCATAGGAATAAATGGATTCACTTCACAACTACAGCGTACACTTAATAATTGTCACATTCACTTAATGACCACCAGATTCACTTAAGGACCTCACCAAACAAAGTTATAAAATCAGGTCCAGTCACATGAGTGCCTCAATTTATGACTGCTATGACTTATGATGGAAATTCAAGGCTCCATTATACTTGTAAGTTGAGGACTCTCTATAGCTAAGTAGGGATGTGGATATATCCTTTGTTTGGCACTCTAACCACTATGCCATAATTGGCTATTAGCTTCCTAAACAATCCTGAACCACGTCATTGTTTCTGGAGATGCATACTGAATAACATTTTCATCAAAGCAATTTCCTGTGAACAGATGTGTAGATATTTTGCTTACCTTCAATAAGCTTCCTTTAAAATGAACAGAAAAAAAACCTTAACTGTTAAGAAGATGTCTGCCTGTTACTAAATAACACCTGTTCCCTTCACTTCCGAGACACCAGCTACTATCAGCAGATAATCTCTAACCTACGTTTACATTTTGGAGTTCTCTCATGATAAAAGAGTGTTAACACAAACAATTGCTACAGGTTTCTCTGAGCCAGGAACAGCCTTGGAAACAGGAATTGAAGCTTAAGTCCTACTCAAGGATGCACTGGTCAAAAGCTCCTTGGCTGCTTTTTGTTCCCAAAATTCTGGGGCTGGATTAGTGGGAATGACATGAAATAGTGGGAAGAAAGAAAGGGTGACTCTATCTCCATCCCATCACTTTTGCTCTCATATCAAATTATTCAGCCATGAGAACTTTTTCCCTTACAGGATTCAAAGCTGCCTCTTCTTTTAGTGGTAGTACTGCAAGAATATTTTTTGTACCAGTAGTAGTTACTACACATAATATTTACTAATGTGTATAGAAGCCTTTCTATGACATTGGCAGATAGCTTTAAGCATATTTACTCTAAAATAAATGCATTCCCCTGTTTCTAGTGTGGAGGCTCTCACCTCGCAATCAGGAGGCTGTGAGTTCGATCCTAGGTAGAGGCAGATATTTGGAATAGGCTCTCCTGCTGGAGCAGGGGGTTGGACTAGATGACCTCCAAGGTACCTTCCAACTCTGTTATTCTATGTTAACTGTAGCACTTGCAACCTGTTAAATATTGTTTTAAGTTTGCAGCTTCAGGAAGATAAATTTGTGTTGCAAGAGAATAACGCACACAAAACGTCCCTCTGTCACTCACACAGTCATGCTAACAGTTATTTTTTTTACCTCAAACCACCAGACTTTTCTAAAAGTAGCATTTACTCTTCATCTGAAATCTATGCATCTATATGTAATATAGCATTCGCTTCTGAAATCTTCTTTCCTTTTGAAAACACAGCTGCTTTAAATTATATTAGTGGAACAGAACTCTACGTTTATACAGTAAAGCAAGCATACAATCAAAATTTAAAATAAATAAATAAATAAAACTGAGTGTTTTACAATTCCAATGAGTTTGGAGCTATTCTACTGTTTTCTCAATGTTTTGGAATATGATAATTTTCTAAGAAACACAGTCATTGCATTGAATTGCACATCAGTCTGTTTTGTACATATAGATTTTGTTTTCTTTTTATATTAAAAGTGGAAGAAATCATCTCTAGACAACTAAAGCCAATGGCTTTATATCCAATAAAATCTGTATTAAAATCATAATTTGGCAGCCTATCTATCAATGGCACATAAATAAGAGCACAGCCTAAACTATAATGGAATAATAATCTTTAAATGACGTTACCCTATAATTATTAGGTAAAATACGTAAAATGGGGTGATAACATCAAAAGGTTTAGTGCATTAATTGCATTAAATGTTTATAATGGATTATTCATCAGGTTCTGGCAAATCTTTAGTGCTGCTGTACAGGATCTAGCTAACTGCACGGTGAACCATTCATTTTTAAGCAATTGCTGAAGATAAACTTATAACTTATCTGTAATTCCTTGAGTTCTCAAACTTTATGAAATTGACTACATATTTCCATCATGTGTGTACCACAGCGTTATGTGCTCCTTCTATATATTTTATTACTGTTATCCATATACTCTATTCCAGGGGTCTCCAACCTTTTGGACCTCAGGGACCATCAAATTCATAATTTTAAATCCCACGGACCACTAATATGAATCCAGTGAGCTGCTCGCTGAAGTGCCTGGTCTCCAAGTGTCAGGATGGGGTCCTTCAGGGATTCAGCTGCCTGTTTCTACAACCTTAAACACTCAAAGAGTCATTTGGACCCATTTCCCACAGAAAACAAAACACTGGGATCTCTCTCTCTCTCTCTCCTCCCTCTTTCACTCTCATCTCTCTCTCTCTCTATCTCTCTCTGTATCTCTGTGTATCTCTCTCCCTCTCTCATCTCTCTTTTCAGAGCTCTAGTCACAGAACTGACCCATTGATCATCCCGGAGCAGCTCCTCCACCCGGATGCGCTGTGGACCACCAAAATTTTCTCCCGGACCACTGGTTGGAAATTTCTGGTCTAAGCTACATTTTTGGAAGAGGTTTGCTATTGCCTTCTTCCTAGGTGCTGAGAGGAAAAGAGTGATCCAAAATAACCTGTAAAGATAGGACTAGAACTCAGGATTTTCTGCTCCTTATTGACTTTACCAGACCAAACAGCAAAAATAAATGTTTAATATTAGGATTGTCTATGTATGCAGGAATCCAAATTAGTATTTTTGCCTCAACCCAGTAAAATGAATGAGAGTGCACCACCTCACCTGATAATTAGACCTACTGTTTACATATTCATGCTTTAAGATGTTTTATATGATATTCAACTGGAATTAACTTTTAAGTTTTACCTCATGCCCTGAACTCTGTAGTGAGAGAACAGCCCTGAACTTCTCTGGGAAACATGTTGCCAATACTCAGTACTATAATAACAAAACAAAGCGCAAAGGGAATTTACTTTATTTGAATTAGTATTTGTATTGCAAAAAGCCAAGAGAAATGTTTAGAGTTTCCATCTCAGTGCCTTCAACAGACAATACTGGCAAATTTCTAAAAATAACACCCACCGCAAGAGCAGGAAGCTTACTTGAAAACAATAATTCAGAACAAATGTTTTGTAAAAACCACAGTTGTATTGTTTTTTCTCGTTGTACAGGAAGTAATACACAGGTAGTCCTTGACTTATAACAGTTCATTTAGTGACTGTTCAGTTACAAGGGCACTGAAAAAAGGGACTTATGACTGTTGCAGCATCCCCATGGTCACGTGATCAAAATTTGGCTGTTTGGCGGTCTTGTGATCCCGTTTTGTAACCTTCTGAAGAGCAAAGTCAGTGGGGAAATCCAGATTCACTTAACAACTGTGTTACTAACTTAACAAATGCAATGATTCACTTAACCACTGTGGCAAAAAGTCGTAAAATGGGGCGAACTCACTTAAATGTTTCACTTAGCAACATAAAAGTTGGGCTCAATTGTGGCCATAACTCAAGGACTATCTGTAGTGGTTTAATGGTATAAACTAAGCAAGGGTGGGGAACCGGCCTTTTTATGACTGGGGAACTTCAACTCCCAGAATTCTTGAGCCATTATATTACAGGAAGTCAGCAGGGCTGGCTCAGGAATTCTGGGAGTTGAAGTCCCCCAGTCATAAAAGGGCCATGGTTCCCTATCCCTGGTATAAAGAATTACCGTATTTATTCGAGTATAACACGCACACGTGTATAACGCGCACCCCTAATTTTCGATTAAAAATCGGTATAAAATTGATATACCAGTATATCAATAAAAATATTGGTGCGTCACCCCACCTCAGCCCTCGTTTATAACCCAAACTTGGATTTCTTTTTTTGGTAGAAAATTTTGCGCGTTATACTCGAATAAATACGGTAATTGAATCAAGATGGACAGCTATAGAAATTAAGTACATGGGAGAAAACATGCCAAACAAGATAACAGTGAAGATCAATAATGCCCAGATTGCTCCATAGCTTACCTTGGATGGTATCAATCCTCTTGGTTGCAAAACTGACCCTATTTCCCAGGCCCAGAAGCCGCGACAAAGCTGCCTTCCATCTTTCTTCCTGCCCCATCAGCTGCTGCTTTAGCCTAAAAAGCAATTGGTTTGTGTTTCAACACTTTTCAAGATGTTTGGGATCTCTAACTTGGGAAGTAGAGGGCTTGTAATATACACCAAGGCTCTAAACCAGTATTATCTGTACTTAAAACCAATTAACTCTTGCAAAATTAACTGGGAACGTCTTGTAAAAAACAGTCTAATTACTGATTTCCTAACCAGTTGCCCTTCTTCAGCAGGTAACAAATGTGGATGTATGGTAATAAATTCTTTTTACACTTTCATTTTATTCTAATGTTACGACTGTTCTCTAGGGTATCTTCATTGAGTGAATTATTTTAGTGTGCAGGAGACATCACGCTGATGGTGACAATCATCCAGATGGGGAATTTGGGCCCTTTAGTACTTCAGATTTTTACAACCTCCTAAAACTGAATGTGAACCTCCAGATTAGCTGCTAATAAACAGAACGAATTGTAAGATATTGGATCAATTCTGTCAGCACCTCAACAAGGATACTGCAGAGCTGGAGAAGATGCAAAAAAGGCAAGCAAAAAAAAAAAAAAGGTTGCTAGGAAGTACAGATAGTCCTCATCTTACAACCATTCTTTTGGTGACTGTTAGAAGTTTCAGCAGCCCTGGGCAAAGTTATTTATGGATAGTTTTGACATGGCCATTGCAGGATCCCCATATCACATGTATTTGTGACAGTTGCAGTGTCTCAGGGTCATGTGATACTCTTTTGTGACCTTCTGACAAGCAAAGTCAATACAGAAGCCAGATTCACTTAACAACTATGTTCTTCAATTGACTAACAGAATTGGAAGGACCTTGTAGGTCATCTAGTCCAGGGGTCTCCAACCTTTCAGACCTCAGGGACCACCAAATTCATAATTTTTAATCCCACGGACCATTAATAGGAATCCAGTGCGCTGCTTGCCGAAGCGCCTGGACTCCCAGTGACAGGATGGGGTCCTTCAGGCACTTAGCTTGGCCGCCTGTTTCTGCAACCTTAAAC
>JAOYMU010000192.1:20536394-20547308 GCA_025802295.1 Psammodynastes pulverulentus
CAGGGGTGTCAAACTCATTTTCACCGAGGGCCACATCAGCGTAATGGTTGCCCTCAAAGGGCCACATGTAACTGTAAAATAGTATAAATGTAACCAAATGTCCTAAAGACAATCGGAACTTTGCAGCTCTCGCAGGCCACATAAAATGACGTGGCGAGCCACATTTGGCCCGCGGGCCTTGAGTTTGACACTTGTGCTTTAGAGTCTGTCTATTTCTTCTATGAAGTGGAGTGAGACGAACAGAGAAGAATAACATTGTTTATTATTCATTTACAGGATTTGTATGCAGCCATTCTCTTGCAGAGTTTGACTTGCAGATGTGAATTGCTAGTGGACTTTTATTCAGACCTCTTTAGCTTGAGAGAGTGATTAAAAATGAAAATAGTGCAAGTTTTAAAAATTCTTAACTAATGTAAAAAAATGTCATAACTGGAGATTCTGCTTCTCGTTTTCCCCTGGTTGCTGACATTTCTGAGTTTCTGATATGAAAAGTAATTAGTTGAGTTTTTACCTGAATTCCTAAATATTTCAATTATTTGGATATCTTGATTCAGATAATAACATTGGCCAGCTGCTAGAGTAGAAAACTAAATATTTAGTGACATCGTCTTTGCCATCTGAAGTTTTTTTATCTTGATCTCTTGCTGTGAGCAAAATTAACTAGTATTTTAAGATCCTTCTTACTCAGTATTATTCACAGCAGGTGCTGCAGATAATTTTAAAAATACTTAATGCTGTTGTTCTCTCTTAATTGACCATGTGTTGGCCTGAACCAGAAACAGTGAAGTAGTCATAAATATAATGATAAATAAGGATGGAAAAAGCAAACACAAAAGAAACAAACAACCACCATTGGCTATAAACTGAGAGTTTATGCAAAATGATGATGATGATGATGATGATGATGATGATGATGATGATGATGATGATGCAATTCATTAAATTGTGGCTGATTTTTGCAGATTCTGCGGGCCAGCTCTCTTCACATTTTCCAATCTTGCCTGGCTTCTTTCCATTTTTTAATGCTCTTCTTGATGTCCGCTTTGATGGTGTCCAGCCACCATTTTTTAGCTGGCCTTCTTTCCTTTACTGCTGACCATTCTGAGCATAACTGCCTTTTTCCAGTGAGTTTGATTGCGTAACATGGCCAAATTAATAAGGTGGGGGGGTTTTGTGTGTGATTTTGCCTTACAGGGATATGTATAGTTTTGTATGCCCCAGTACTCGCTTGTTTGCCACTTTTGCTGTCCAAAAAATGTACAGGAGCCTTCTCCAACACCATAAGTTAAAAGAAGCTGATTTTCCTTCCACCTAGTTTTTTTCATCGTCTAACTTTCACAACTATAGGTAGCTGCCAGTAGGAGATCCAATAGTGCACACTAAACTGCATTTAGTTGCCAGGTTGGTGTTCTTTCAGCACAATTTGACACTTTATTTCTGGATTGCATTCATCAATCTGTGGTCCTAGGAAAGTGCAATTTTGCATGCATTTGATCTCTTCATCAGTTCTTATTTTGATATTTTCATTCATCACTGTGGCCATGAGTGTGGTCTTTCTGATAGTCAGGAAGAGGCCAAATGTCTCATTTTTCTTCTTTAGACCCCCTGAACAGATGTTTCAGGCCATCGGTTGAATTGTGTCATCAGCATACTGAAGATTTTTTTAATGTTCCTTCCTCCAGTCTTTACTCTGATGTTTGACCCATTAAGTTCCAGCTTCCTCAGGATTACTTTGGCATACAGGTTGAATAAGAAAGGTGGCACTCCTTTCTTTACCTTGACTCAATCGGTATCTCCATCTGGCATTTGTGCAGTGGCTTCCTGATTTGTGTACAATACCTGCACTGGTTTGGCTAGATGTGTTGGCATCCCCAGGTCTTCTAGGCCTCTGCAAATATGGTTGGCAGGTCCCACCATCCCTCTTTATTCATCCTAATGGGCCGATGAAAGGAACACTATTCTGTGCTTTGTATGCATAAATAATTATTCTAAATCTCCTAAGAAATCTCAGTGTCATTGTATCCATTTGTCTAATAAGGTGAGTCTTGGGGAAAATACGTTGCAGTAGTTTGAGAGGAAGTAATAAGTGATGATAGTGACACAGGGCTATTAGTCAACCATCCAGTGTTGGTCTATAGCTTTAACTTCACGATCTCTACTATCAAGATAGGTAATTTTAAAATAAAGGATTTCCTATACTGTTAATATACAGCTCCAGGGCTTTTTTTGAGCCGGAGCTCAGCGGAACGGCGTTCCGGAACCTTTTCGGAGCTGTCGTCACGTGCTCCGTCTCAACCAATCGCGCGCTATCACTTCCGGGTTTTTTTAGCGCGCAACGGGGGGAGTGTTTCGGCACCTTTCGGCGCCGAAGAAAAGCCCTGTATAGCTCTACTCTTCTTTATTAATACAAAAGAAATTATAGGTAGACCTTGATTAAAAAGGGTAACTAGGACTAGAATTTCTGTTGCTAAGTGATGCAGTAGTAAAGTATGACATCATAGACCAAAGCCATAACCTTCTAACTCAGGGGTGTCAAACTCACATCGTCATGTGACTTATCAGGAGTTTCCCCCCCTTTGTTAAACCGGATGGGGGCAGGGCCATCACGTGATGCATCCGGCCCCTCAGGCCGTGAGTTTGACATCCCTGTTCTAACTTAATAGATATACTCTGGGAGATTCTAGGGCAGGGATGTCAAACTGGCAGCCCGTGGGCTGGATGTGTCACGTGCAGACCATGCCCACGAATGGGGAAAATGTCGTAAAACATCATGTGACAGCAATGTGACAGGGTGAGTTTGTCACCCATGTTCTAGGGTGTGGCTTAGCCTGAATCTTTTCCTCCCTCTGCCACCCAGTTCAGGACCGCACATTATCTTATTTTGGACCTCTTTCTGGAATGTGATTCCTCTTCCCTGGCAAGTTGCAATGAAATTGTCAAAATTTTCCCCACTCCTCCATCTGTGAGAACTTCCTCACCACTTCCTTCTGGTTTCCAGTAACCAAAGCGGGGAAGCCAGCAGCAAGTTTGAAGTCCCAGATTGGTTGCAAACAGACCTGCAGACAGGTAAGTGGCTGCTTCTGGTTTGGGAGATAGTGTGGGGGTTGCATAAATGGCTGGGGAAGCATGGCTCAAACACAACAGGGCTGGGAGAAGATGTGCAAGGGTGTGTTGGTGGCTAGAGAGCCTCAGCATGAGTGTAGCTGGGCTGGAGATGGCTGCATGAGGGTATGTAGGTGGCCAATGGGGCATGGCACAAACATAGATGATCTTGGGCAGGGTGCACAGGTGGGAGAGGCTTACCAGAGTGACTTGCGAGCTTCTTTGTCATCCTCCCCACTGATTTTGTGGGTGAGAAACTGGCAGGATAGGTCATAAATGGCTGGCAGATCACATGACATGACATGCTGCAACTGTCATAAGTGTAAACAGGTTGCTTAGTGCCCAGATTGTGTTCATATGGCCATGGGGATGCTGGGATGGCCACAACTTCAAAGTCATATAACTATGACATGTTCACTGCCATCAGAACTTTGAAAGGTCTCTGAAGAAGTATTGTTAATAAATTGGTCGTTACCTTTACCTAGGTGTAATTGGTATGTTTGAACCTTGTCAATTGTTGATTATAAGATGGTTGAGTACTGAATCTAGTAAGATGCTATTCCTAATTGGAAAGTCAGAGCTTGGAATGCTTTCTGATTTTATGCGACCTTTGGATTTTCAGCTAGTAATGGTGGCAAGGAATCCATTTGGACAATTACACTTAAAGTATGTTTAGTCCATTAACTGTAACCTTTGCTGATTTGATGTGATTTGGCAATATTCCTCCATGACTTGCTCTATCACACTTCAGCTATTACAGTGACTCCCTTTTTACAACCATGTAATCCTTTAATTTGGTGTAGAATTGGGGCAACTGGATGGAGCTGAGTCTTTACTGGCCAGGTACCCTTCCTGATGCAATGCGGATTTTGCAGCAGCTATTTTTCTTTGTGCCCAAGGAGAGAAACATCGGCCACTAACTAGGATTGAACTCTGAGTGGGAGGCAAGCATCTCCATTAGGCCACCATACTGCTTATATTTGCAGTATATCCCACAAACCTTTAAAAGCAAATTACGCAGTGACTGTGTGGATTGTATGTATTCAAAAGGTCACATGTTAACAGATGCTGAAGCTTGGTGTCTGCATCAGAAAATCTGTTCTTGCACAGATCATAGACTACAAACCTGCAAAACTGAGATCTCAGCACACTGCAAATCAGTTTACTATATTAATATCTACCTTTCAGAGTTTGATGACTTGCACAGGTACACATCTGCAGAGACAAAGAGGAAACTCATGGCTACATCTAAGCTCAGACTAGCAAACCTTTGCTCATGAGAGATTTTTCTTGCTCCCCACTCAACAGCAGAACCTTCTACAGTCCATGGATCTTCTTTATGATGTCTCTGAACCCTCTGGGGCACATTGGATAAGAGTTGATCAAGGAAACATTAATCGACCAATCGTGTTCAGTAGTTAGATGAGCACTACTGGATACAACCTTTACATGTCAATCGCATGGCAAATGGTTGGCTACTCATGCTTTACAAACTGAAATTTGATTCTGATTGCATAGTTTCATTTCCTTCAAAAAGTTTCAAATGAAGCATGTAATAGCTACTATTCTGAAGCAATAAAAGAATTTCTCTTTTTAAAGAATATTTAGGTCGACTTGGTGCTGGAATCTGCATCAATAGAGAGATCCACATATCAGAGGCTTTTTTTCAGCTGCATCACCCTGTCTGAAAGCTGTCACAAGGAATTTAAAGGGGAATTTTTAAACAGAATTTCCCTCTCTGTATATACTGTGGATACTTGGCTAACCTGAGCACAGGAAGAGATGAAAGCCTTGTATTGGTGGCGCCTAAAGAAATCAAAGGGAAGATGAATGAATACACAGTTTTGACCCACAGTACTTGTAGCATATTTATTTTGCTGCTTGAAAACATCTAGATAGACATGTTTATGTTAAATATAAATTTGCGCAGGTACCTGAAAAAAAAAGATACTGATGGGAGCAGACAATGGACACTTAGTACATAGCAAAGTATAAAAGGTATTAGATTAAACAAAGATGAGGCTGACAGAGGAAGTAGCTCTCTACAAGGAGAGAATCAAAGAAGCAAAATCAGTGGCTGAGAATAACAGGAACAAGAGGCGAAGAAAATGTTCTGCTTTGTTGGAACTTACAAACAGCCTTGAGACTCTCCCGCACCACCCTGAAAAAATAAGAAAAGAAAAAGCAGTGCCGAATGGGAGACAGAGAAATGGATACTTCTTGTGAGATGGATGGCTGTATTAATTTGTTTGATTGAATGAATAAAAATAAAATATCAGAAGAAGAGAAGGCCACAGCTGCACCCTGGCAAGAAGTGAAGCGACGGTAGCTCTAGTTGGTAACTTAGTTTCAAAAGGAAACAAAAACAGAATTTCCTGGTTTGTGAATTGTGCTATCTGTCAGAATCTGTTACGGCATGGATAAATGAGATTGTCAAAAACAACTACAATCCCATCATCATGGATTTTGAATATCTAGGACAGAAATGCAAGAAATCAGGGGCTTGGTATGATATTCTCATCCATCTTTCCAGTCTACAGAACAGAATTAAAAATTGGGAAAAAAATACTGCAAGTGAATAACTGACTCTACAAGTGATTTATTGAAGTGATTTGGATTGGAGGGCCGTATTCTCATGGATAAGCGGTATATTCCGGACTATACGGTATACCTCATAAGGATTGCTAAAACGATTAGTAAACTTGAGTGGGAAGGTTTTAAATTACGTTCTGAGGGCTTAAAGAAAAAAAAAACCCTAAAGTCAGAACCACCTGTATATAATGTAGGTAGTTCTCAGGTTATCATGGTTATGGTTATTGGGACCAGGGTTGCTATTTCTGCTAATGTGATCATAAAGAAGATGCACTGAAGCTAGTATACCATTAAGGCTTACTGAGTTCTGGAGAGGCCAAACTGCCCTAAGACCAAATGAAGAATAGAAAAGAGACACATCAAGGCAAAATATCACATGGTTGGTACACGGGGAAAAAAAAACAAAAAAACTGGCGCTCAAAGCCGATAACAAAAATCCTGGCAATGGCTAAAAAGAAAAAAGAAAGTTGAAGAAACAAACAGAGGAGTTAATTCTGGTTGCACAAGACCAAGCCTTAAGAACAAATGCATACAAAGCCAGAATTGGGAAGACAGCAACAAATAGTTAATGCCTCCTGTGAAAACAAGCGTCTTAATTTTGATCACATGACCTTGGAGATGCTGCAATAGTTGTAAGTGTGAAAAATGCTGTTGTTGTAACTTTGAACAGTCACTAAATGAACTGTTGTTAGTCGAGGACTACCTGTAGTGATGATGATAATAATAATAACAACTGCATAAAAATAGATCGTATTTAAAGTATGAAAAATACAAGTTTTAACATACTTTTTGACTGGAACCATTGATGTCAAGAATAACAGAATAACAGTATTGGAAAGGACCTTGGAGGTCTTCTTCCCCCTGCCTAAGCAGGAGACCCCATATAATTCTGGACAAATGGCTGCCCAATGTCTTCTTAAAAATCTCCAGTGAGGGAGCACCCATAACTTCTGGAGGCAAGCTATTTCTGCTTCATTCTAGGTTGGATCTCTCTTTGATAACTTTCTTTCATTACTTCTTGTTCCTGGATTCATCTGATGAGCATCAACAAGGGCACTGCTATTTGACTGGAGATTGATAAGTTTTAGTTGTAAGACACTACACTCTTCTGGATTCAAACTGTTCCTATTGATCCCCAGAAATTTACTGACCTCCTTTTGACTCCCAGACATTTATCGACTGCTTGAATCGTCCCATTGACCCTCAGGGTTGATATTGGGTTACCCTGTCTTAATACGTATAATTGAAATGACTCTGATGACTTGACTACAATGAAGTATCCTATTTAAGGAAAATAAACAGAAGCGATAGAAAGGAAGAACTGTGCTTGCATAGCTAACTCCTGGAAAACCTAGCTGAATGAACTTAGCAATACTACAGGGAGCATCTAGTTAAATCATAAATACTGTTTTGGTGTCTGTTATCCATCCAAATAAGGCAATGTGTGGATGCTCTTTTCTATAAGCAAATCTTTCAAAGCAGTATAAAGTAGTAGTGATGGGAGAACTTTGATTACACCAACATGTATTGTGAGAGAAAATCTGCCAAACTTCATGCTACCAGAAATTTATACTGACAGGTTTGTCTTTCAGAGGATAGAGGAAGATACAGAAGTACCAGCAATCCTTCACGTAATCAAAACAGACAGTAGGTAGAAGGAATAATAAGAATTTGGGGAATATTGTGTGCTGAAATTCTTGATACTAAAGAAAATAAAGCACATAAAGCACTTACCATTTTAAAAAAATAGAGTTGAAAGAACTCAGAGCAGTGATTAGTAGAATTTCATGGCAAGAGGAACAAATGAGAAAAATGTACACCAAGATGGGAGTTTCCAAGAAGATCCTAAAAAATAGAAAAAAGGGAAGGAAAATGTGGGTACGCAAAAACTTTAATAAAAATGTGAAAATGAGAAAAAAAAACAAATCATCACAAAAGGATACAGATATAATTCAGTGTTGCAGAGATAACTTCAGAAAGGCTAAAATTCAGAATAAGCTGGTTTGAAAGGAAACCAAGAACAACAGAAAGGGCTTATTCAGATAAAATCATATATTTCTTATATCACCTTCTCAATGACAATTTCAAAAATGCTAATAGGTGACAAAAAAGGGGGGAACAGGTATCCAAAGATTAAAATCTGAAGATTGACAGCAAGCTTGGTGTAGTGATTGAGACATCAGGTTAGAAATTGAGGCCGTGAATTCTAGTTCCATATTGTATACAAAGCCAACTGGGTGACCTTGGGACAGTCACTTTCTCGCAGCCCTAGGAAAGAGGCAAGGGAAAACCAGTTCTGAAAACTCTTATCAAGAAATGTGCAAGGGCTTGTCTATAGTAGGTGATCTCTGAAAAATCAGACATGATTGAACTGGGGAAAAATGGAAATTTTCAACAATGTAATGATTATTAAATGACAGTATAGATATGCCTTTCACAACTAATCATAACTCATTTTTGATCAAATAACTCTTTTAGTAGACATAATGTATTTTAATTTCAACAAAATGTACCTCATGACATTCTCATTAGCAAGCTAGTTAATTATGGGCCACTTAGCATGCCAATTAAATGGATACATGGCTGGCTCAAAAGGCACCCTGAATGATTCTTCATCAAACTGTAAGAAATAACTTCATGGGGATAACAATATTTCACCAGGGTGAATTATCAAGGTGTACCATACCAGAGTATTTAACATAAGAATATTTATTTAAAACAAAAACCTGTGTTGCATCTATCCATCACTGGATTTTTTTTTGTTCTTTCACTAAAGTTTGCCAACCTTTTTTTGTTTTCCAGAAAATTACCTTCTATTTATTTATTAACAGTTGTATGCCACCCCATCAAAGGATTCTAGGCAACTCTAACTGTAGACATCCCCCAGATCAACAGCAATATGAATAAACATCAGGGGTAAGGTGGAAGGAATGTATCACCAGGGACAGTTTGTTGCAGAAAGTAGAGAGCACAATTGCAGAGATTTGCCTTCTCCCATAAATATCTTCATCACCTCGCCAAGGGGTGGGGATCTTAAACAGATCCTTTCTTTGTGATTTGGCAGGATGGGCAAAGTCATTTTGTCAAGGCGACCTTAAGGTAACCTGATCCTATGTTACATAGGGCTTTATACTGTAGGTAATAACAATTTGAATTGGAACTGGAAACGGGCAGAGACCCTTGTAGACAGAAAGATGGGGAGCTGACTAGTGAGTAACAGAAAGCAAAGACTGGACTCTCCAAGAAAAGCTGCTGAAGTTTATTTTTTCCCATTCCCTTAAGCATTTAGGAACAAAGGTTTAAAGCAAAACCAGACTCTTGGGAATCTCAGCTGCTCAAACCAAGAACTCAAAGTAAAATATCCAACCAAGGAAGTAAATGGATCTAGTGGCAGTGTGAGGATTATTCTCTTGGTCTCACACCAACACTTTTAATAAACTGTCCAGCCTCAGCAATAGGCATATCCTTTCTTGAGTTGCTTCTTTCTATCTTCCGGGTAAGGCTTTACAGCATAAATTAGCTGTCAGCTTTGGAAGCCATACTAGCACCAGAAGCTTCCACACTGTCACATTCTTGAGCATGGGAAAATAGGAGAGGGGATTTCATGGAGCGTATGTGGTTAGACATAATAGCATTCTTCTTTGGAGTCAAGATCAGGTTATTCCTGCACCTGGAAGACGAGTGGTTGAGAGGAGGCCTTGAGTTGGAAAGGATGGTGATTGGGGCATGTGATGGAATGATGGGTGCAGGGGGTGGATTTGTAATTTTCTACTTATTGAAGGAAAACCTGGAACTTTCAGATTCGGGTTTTCTCAGATGTGCCAGTATGACTACTTCAATAAAATGGAACTTTTAGATAATGCAGGTCTTGGAGTTTTGTTGTTGGAGTTTGGTTTTTCTGGAACACTGACACTAGCTCTGTCCTCTGCTGGGGCCATGAGCTGAATCCCAGCTACTCAGTTTAGTAGGACGGAGGAGTTTGTATATACATACCTGATAAGGATGCTTTCTGTGTAGGCTTCGCTCTGTTGTCCTCTGGCATTGTTTTGTTCCCCTTAATCTTCTTTTCCAATTTCCCACACCTGCCCTTTAATCAGAGCAGCCTTTATGCTTAGCAAAGCCAGACTGGCAGTTATTCATACTGTGGTGCCAAGGCTTACTCACAAGCAGGATGGCCTTCTCTGTTTAACACAGAACCCTTCTTACAGCCATGTAGTAATAATAAAATAAGCCATTTTGCAATGTTGCACCTGCCTGTTAGAAGTCTGGCCATCACATTCTATGTCAGCTGCAATTTCAGGGTCATGTTCAAAAGCAATTCATTTGATACCAACCCAACATTTCCATATGGTCTTCAAGAGCAGCTCCAGATAGAATGAGTTATAGGAACCCAGTCAAGAGATATCAAGGCTATGAGAAATGGTAAAGCCCACAATCTGTTGAAGAGCTAAAGCTGGATAAAGGCTTTTCTGGCCAGAATCTCCACCTTTCCTATCAGTAACTATGAATCCAGGAACAATCTCAGGTTGCAAGCATGGTCTTTCTGTGGAAGTACAACTCATTGAAAGCCACAAGTTGGCTGGCTTCTGGATTAATAGCCACCCCATCTTGCTTAAGCTGTGTGTGAGCCTATACCACGGGTGTCAAACTCGCTGTGTCACGTTGCCATCATGTGATGTTTGCGACATTTTCCCCATTTGCGGAACTGGGGTGGGCATGGCCTGCACATAATGCATCCAGCCTATGGGCTGATAGTTTGACACCGCTGACCTATACTTTACCTCTCTCCTCCCATCACACACCTAACTTCTAAGTGTTTAGAGGATTAGGTATACTAAACTTGAAGTACCTCTAAGTACTTTTTCTATTAGCCTGGAATGGAGAGGCACAGCTTGTTATCATCCATATATTGATGATAGCTCACTTGTGCCAACAGATGTACTCTCCTGGTGGATTCATGTGGATATTAAGCAAAATGGGCAAGAGAACTGAGACCTAAGGTATTCCATACTGGAAAGCTAAAAATGTAATCACAGAATCCATCAAGCATATTTAAGTGCCAATAGAATTAAGCAGGTACTTCAAGCATTTACACTGAATATTATTTACCAAATGGTACCTTTTTATATGTATCTAAAGAGAGAGTTGAAAGAAGCTTCAGATTAAATTATTTAGACATTTCATCTGCAGTCAGTTCTGTATCAGGCCGTGAATACCATC
>JAOYMU010000192.1:20681052-20698112 GCA_025802295.1 Psammodynastes pulverulentus
TTGAAGGGAGCCGCGGAAAAAACCGGAAGCAGGTAAGGGAGCCGCAACCCGAAAAAGTTTGGGAACCACTGGTCTATTTGAAACTTGGAGATCATCTGAAATCTGTGCTTTAATAGAAAGTGCACCCATGTCTAATGACAATTACATGGAAGAGACAGTTATAAGGGGGTTATACTCCACACTCTGGAGTTTTGCCAGTTCTGCCTTTTACTAACACTGTGGGCAACACTGGACTTCTTGTAAACAACAATAAATAGTTAGAAAGATGGGGCTCTTTCTTGCCATACCATTAACTTTTCAAGAGCAAGCGAGGATTGGCTTCTCATAGATCTAACTCTCTTCAGGTGCCCTGTATTGTGGTCTGCTTTGTGCTGGTCAAGCAATTCAGTGATAAATACCACAGTGGTCAATACAAGGTCACTTTAATGCATTCTGTTTAGCTTTCTTGCTCCTGTAGAGGAAGCAGAAATAAAGCAAGTTCTTTCTTTCTTTATTTTTTTAAAGGTAGAACTATTTGCCTGCTTTTTGATAGTGTTCGTTTTTCTTGTTTCTTACTTTCTTGAAAGTTCAATAATCCTTTACCCATTAGCCTACTATATAGATAACCACTGTTTGGGATTTATAAGGTATTTGCATAGCTTTTCAGTTAAAGTACTGGAGAAATGCTCTGTTCTTTTAAAAATAACCTTATTCAATGTTATGTCTGTGAAGAAGTGAAAGTGAATAATTAGTATTATAAAAGGATCGTCTTCGGATGTTATATGAGCAATATCTGAACAGCCATCACCTCTACCACTACCAAAGAAATTTCAAAGAAAAAACAGTCGTGTTTAATAGAATAGTAGAAGCACAGCCTTTTACAGAGGGAGAAATCCACAGGATAATTTTTAATAAACTTTACCTGATTTGATATGGAAACTCCCCATATTTTCTGCTTAAACTTTCACATCCTTAAATCTGAAAGCACTGAAGCAATTTCAGAGTGCAGTTTGAGGACATTACAGTTCTTTATGTGACAAAATTGCCATTTGGAGCTAGTCTCTTTGGGAGTTTGGAAAGAAGGGTTTATTTACACTGGTGGGGAATTTATTCTCCCTGAGCTGTCAGTCTGGACACGATTCCACTGCAGTGGGAAAGACATCGCTCTAGAAGAACCAACTGATGTCGGTCTTCTAGAAATAAAAGCAAACAAACAAACAAAAACAGATATGTCAAAAGGGCTCACCACAGTTTTAAAAAACACATATGAAATAAAACCTATTGGAATAGAAAATAAAAACTATTGGATTTTTTGTGTTTCTCCGTGTGTAGGTTTAATACAATTAAGGTCACTGTACAGTTTGATAGTCCTGATTGTTTAGCTTCATGCCAGTAGTTAGTGTTGATCTTATAGGTGTCACCAGCTCCTATGCGGAAAACACTGGTATTCCTAGGAGAAGGGAAGACAAAAGTTGCATTTTATTTGCAGCATGAGTAAACCACATTAAAAAAAAAAAAGAATGAAGCACATTATTTATTTATTTATTTGTTAAATTTCTATACCGCCCCATCTCCGAAGACTCGGGGCGGTTCACAACATAGACAGTTTGAGCAAGCAGGGAGTTTCATCCTGAGCTCTTTCTGTCTATCCAGTATAGATAGTTCTTGGCTTTGGACAATTGAGTCCAAAATTTCTGTTGCTAAGTGAGACATTTGTTAAGTGAAAAGTTTTGCCCCATTTTATTATCTTACTCACCACAGCTGCTAAGTGAATCCCTGCAGTTGTTAACTTAGTAATATGGTTGTTAAGTGAATCTGGCTTCCCCATTGACTTTGCTTTTCAGAAGGACCAAAAGGTGATTGTATGATGCTGGGACAGTGCAACCATTATAAATATGAGCCAGTTACCAAGTGTCTGAATTTTGATCACGTAACCAAGGGAATGCTCCAGCAATGTAGAAACTAGTTGAAAAAGATCTTAGAAAGATCTTTGGAAAAGATCAATATTTCCATATTGATTCTAGTCAGTAGGGGGAATGATGGTGGAGGAATAGTGAACAATGGTGGTATTTTTTTCATTTGCTACTGTGATTTAGCTCAATAGCTCAGTTAAGTTGCTCAGATCTTGGTAGATGGGATTTGAGAGTTGTACTCCCTTTGCAGTGATGGTTTCATGTGACTCCTGCATAGTGATTGCTTTGTCTATGTTGGAACCCAGAAATATTAGGAAGGCCCTTGCCAAAATTTCTGTACAGAACAGTCAAAGTCCATATTGACTGGAAAATTCAGGTGATGCAGTCCAAATATATTTGGTGAATACTGGTATGGTAACCTCACTGATGAGGATCTTTCTTTCCATACATCACCTTTGTATGATGCCTTTAACCCATTGAACATAATAGGGTTTATATTGTGTGACTAGCTCATAAAACACAGCTGCAGCAGAGAGATTTTGATTTCCACCTGGCAATGGATATGCCGGGTGGATATTTGAAGGAATTTTTTTGCAGCATATTGTAAAAATCCAAGTCATAATTGACCACGTGTCTTAAAATAAGACACCAACCTTTCCTTGCTTTGACAGGCATCTAGAATGTCTGCAGTACAAGCAGATGGCATTAGTGTGATGGGAAAAAAGCAGATTGAAAATCCCCCTCAAAATCCCGAAGCTGTTATGTGAGCCTTGCAATTATGTCTGAATGTTGATTGGACCACAGTGATGGAATATGTTTCACACCAGAGAAGCCAACATTACTTCAGAAGTCTCATTGCTGGCATGCAGCTTCTGAAGCTTGGTTTAATGTCCTTCATTTACAATTCCTCTGATAGTGTTTCAGACTCTTTTTCAAAGATAGGACTCTTCTTGTACTTTCTGATGCATGGATCTTCAAATAGTAAGAAGAAGAAAACATAACAGCATTTTCTTTATTTGGGTTGTCTTTTTCAGACAACAGCTGTTTCAAACTATGTGTCTTCCCTCCCCCACCCTGCTCTCAGCGCCAAATTATCCTTTCTGCCTGACAGTTGTCTGCTTTGGATTTTGTGCCAGAAAGGCATCCTTCAGTTCTGCTGAGATTTCAGAAACATATTTGCAATAGCATTTCTGCATCTTTCCTTCCTACCTCTTCAGCATCAGCTCTCCCTCCCCAGACGCTTTCAAGGAGAAATGGCATCAGTGACAATCTTAGATTTCATGGGCAGGTTAGCTTCCTAGATATTAAGAACTTTCAGACACACCAGCCCTGATTAAAAAACAAACAGAGAATTGGACCAGGGTATGGTCCAAAATGGATGATACTGACAGAAAGGTGAAAGAGATCATTTTTATGCTTTGTACTTTGTACTTTGAGTAGGCCTCCAATCCTTAGGGTCATAGAAGGCTTCTGAAGGAATGATGAGAAGGTTTTTTTCCTCTTCAACTCAGTAGAATACTCCCAGTTAGAAACTTTCTCCAAAGTGAAGAAAACTTTCCATCCTCAAGAGGCAAACTGAAATGTACTCCTTTGTGGCTATCACCTGAATTATGGCCCCATCCATTTCAGGATTAAATGCAGCAGCAAATGCATGCAGATAGCGCAAGAACTATAAAAATGCATGGACAGTTATTACAATGTCTCCAGAGTCATCCACATTCCTTTTTGAAGTTTGTGTATCAAGTTTGCATGACTAGATCAGGGAAATAAATAAAAGTAATAGGGCTGAATGTTAAGTATTCAAAATTATTTGGCAGTGGAATACAGTTGTTTTCTCAATGAATGTTGCACAAATCTGCTTTGTCAATTGATTTTTGACAGACAGAAAAAAATAGGTGTCATGTTGGAAAAGCTTAATGGTTTCCTCCAGATTTTATATACCTGAGATACTCGGGAGATTCTGCAGAAATTTGATATAATTAGCAGCTGCTTTTGGTTAAAATAAAGTGCAGGATTTTGTAATTATATCATGTTTGGTATGATTGCTCAACTGTGTTCCCCTTGATAACATATTGTGGCAAACTAACATTGCAGTTTGTATATTAACCCATAATAAGCCAGGAATAGTCACTTACAAGCCGTGGGCCTGAGCCCTGGAGATGCAGCTGACCGTGCAAAGTGGCATTCAATGATCAGAAAAGCGGACCCTGCATCTGTGGGAATATGTTAAGAAGAAGAAGAAGTGACTTACAAAACTAAATGGTTGGTTTGTGCTTACATCTCATTTGCTTCTCTGTTTTTTGAACAGACAAATGTTTACAAAAACATAGAAGCAAATGTGATGTACTTAGTACAATGTTCACTTCCAGAATTAAGCCTCACTGAGATCAGACTAGTAAGGATTGTCATTTACATCATAAGTGCATGCACATATCCCACAAACATATGAGAGAGATACAGAGGCAGAGAGAAGAATGGGTACATACAATCAATAAACATTACTATTGCATATTACGTTTCATGAAAATTTAATTTGACAAGTGAGTATATGTATTTTCTTATTGCTGTGTGATTTCTGAAGGGTCTTGAAACTAGTCACAATTCAGTAACTTTATTAACCACGTTTTATCCGTTCACCTTTTATTAAAATGAGAATTGAAATTTCTGATTTTCTTATTTTTTAGGTTTGTGACACTTAGTTTATACTTCTCAGCACTTAAACTATAGCCTATAATGACATGAAATATGATTCTCCAGATCCCCCAAATTACTTAAAGTATTTTAATCTTCTTAGCTATCTATTTCATTAAGTGCATAAATTATACTCAGAAAACCAGACTTAAAACAGCAATTACTGTTTGGGAAAAGTGCCAAAAAACCCTGTACATTGTCCTTTATTAAAACATAGATCTTGTGTTGATAAGGCAAATATTCTGTTGCCAATTTTTTCCTCAGTTTTGGAAGCACTCAGTGATTATGAGGGTAACTACTCTTATCAATGCCAGTGTTATCAAGGCCAGATTTTGAGACTCAAGTTCAGGGCCCCTCTTAGCAAAATGAATCAAAGGATCAAACCAAAGGTGCTTTTTATAACATTTAGAAAATGTTAACCCTTTGATGTAGGCCAGGTCAGGGAACAGCCACCCAAGAAATGCTACTATTCTGGTTGATTGATACAGGCTAAGAAAACTGTAAATTCTGAAGCTCTAAGACTATTTCCTCTTCCCTCCATCTTCTACCAAATAGAGCAATTTTACATTTCTTCCTTAAGATTTTTTTTTTCATTCACTGAGCTCATGTTCTGCTAATTCTCTCCACACGTCTTCTCCAAGGTCATCTCTGTACTCCTCTGCAGATGTGAACAGATAATACTTATCACCCTATGTATGTGATTGCTTATTATTATCATTATTCTATTCACCAAAATGAATATCACAGTCTAATAGTCTGGGTGTTGACTCCAATGACTGAAGATTTAGCCAAGGACTTAAGAGTTATAGAGATATTGCTGTATACTGTTCCACCTAGAGTAGTCTTTAAAGTCGGTAGTATCAAGTGTGGCAAGTTAAGAATCTATAAATATTTGGTGAATCCTTTGGTACTGCATCAAGAACTCCAATTACAACCAGCAATTGGAAAATGACAGTCAGGGTTTTCCTCCGTGAACCCTTAGGTATTGCCACATCAGTGAATCATACTTTCTTAATGCAGATGAATTATGTTATCAGTTTGAATTTTGAAACCCCACACCATTTTTTATCTTATATGCAACCCTTTTTTTGGGATCATGATCTTTGTAGTTTTTGTTAGCAGTAAAGCTAAAATTTTCTTAATGTCCAGTGAACAGTCTTTGCATTCCTTTCATAGCATTCTTTGTCCTTTTTTTGGAGCAACTTGACTGCATCCCTAATGAAATTACCTACATTTTTCATGTAGTTTTACTTAATCAACATTTGGCAAATCTGACCTGGTTTTTCTTTAACGACATTTTGTTTCTCATCCAATAAGCTTCTGAAGAGAGCTGAAGAAGCTTCTGGAATGAGAAGTGAAATGTCTTCAAAGAAAAACCAGAAACTCCAATTGCCTCTTGAAAAAAAGCACCTTTGGGACAATCATGACCTGGTTGACTGAGAATCTCCATAGACATCTGGCTTTGATGCTTTGGTTTTCACGATTTGTTCTTGATGGCTTTCCCCTCTCCTTTTTGAAGTGTTCTAGATTTCAACCACAATGATTGTGTATAGTTTGTGTAATTTGTATTGTATATAGATTTATATCAGCCTTTCTCTCAGTATCACTAATATACTGGCCATGGAGCAGTTTATTTTTTCAAATATTAAACCAACTTCAAATAAGCCTCTTCCTGTATTGTTGCCTTTAGGATTTTTTTTCCTTATAGTTTTTGGTTAGAAAAGCTTCTTTACTTTTCTTAATCTAAAAATTTAGACTAGATTTTTCTTCTTTCATAATTTGCTTTATTTGCAATATTACTTTACCATTTTTATTTCTGAGTATGAATTATCTGTAAATATCATTTTTTGGCCAAAGTGCATTGTTACACATTTCTTGTTTGTCTGTTTTTCAGTCAAGATTGTCCAATTTATTGATATATGAATTATAAGAACTGCCCAAGTATTTGTTGCTTTATACAGTATTTCTGCCACAACTTCAGACTCATTTGATATACTTTGAAGTGGTAGTGTTTTTATTTGGTTAAGCAATAGATCAACACCTTCCATTCATGTCATAAATTGTATTCTTCAAGTGCCAGATGTCTTGTGGCATTTCTATTTATTAGCTGTAGTGCATTTTATAATCTTAGTGCCTTCAATTATCAAAGTAGCATGTTTGTCCAAGCTGAATTTCATTCCTGTGTCTTCACTTTGGAAGTGAATAGTGTACAGTATCCAACAGAGATTTAATTTCAGTTTTTGATTTAGGATAGTTTTAGAACATTCATCTTTAAAAATTGTTTGTTTTCAATGTTTGATTTGTGACTTCCTACCCACAAGATTTTGTTCAGGATATTTTGTGAGGGTAACAATGAGAGTCTTGTAATACTTTTGCTTAATCCAAGAAATTTCTGTGCGTTTTCCAACCTGCTATGAGGAAGTTGATTCACACGCCTTTCTAAGGTTTTATTCAACCATAAAAAAGTTTGTTTGTCTTTTGTTTTGAGTTTTTAAGGATCATTTTGTCTATTAGTAGTGGGTCTTTTCTGCCATGTAAATTTTTGCAGGTTCCCTTTGGTTCCAACTGGAAAGAGGGTTTTCTTTTTAAAGCAAATCCTAGATTTATTATCGTTCCAGTAAACAACTTGAATTTTATAGGCAAACAGATAATAGGCCTGTAGTTGTCAGGATCCGTTCTAATTACTTTTCTATATTTAGAAATGGTCTTCTAGAAGTCATAGCTTTAATTTTTTTGGTAGTTTTCAGCTATCTTGCTAGCCTAGGGCATAAAGCTTGTCAGGAATTATAGCCAAAAGCCATGTAGTTCATCTTTTCTTGGAGCACTCCAGGTTTTGATTTTTCTGACATGTATTTGAACCATTTCTTGAAGTTTTTTTTTCATTACTGTAGTTTTTTATCCAGTTGTTTCCTAATTTTGTTGATTCATTGTATTTTTTTTTATTGTCTTGTTTATCATTTCCCCAGAAAGTTTTCCAATATTCAGCAAGCCTTTTCTCTTTTATCAGAATTTGTAGCTGTTTCCTATTTTTCTTGACTGGCTTCTGATTTTTATAGAATGAATATTGATTAACTCCAGATATGGTGTTTTGTTTAAACTGATTTTTTCTCCTTCCCTGTCACTGAATTTTCTGTGGTACTGCTACTATTGCCTCATTTCTTCTGAAACTTACATAATGATATTGGGGCCCAATAGTGTATCATTTTATAAAGATAAATTTGATTTTTTTAATTTTTTAATACAGCTCTTTTTTGGACTTTTTAGATTGCTTGCTTTCTGTTTTAGGGGAATTTTCCACTTTAGCTTCCCATTTATACATGCCTTTGGTTTCCTTATTTAAGCAAGATCACTGCCTGTTGTCCAACATTCAAATCAGCTTGTTCAGATAGTATACCATTCTTTTTGCTGACCTCTTAATAGCCTCCAGCTCAGTGTTAGAGAAAACTTTGCTTTTCAAGATAAGATGTCTCTGTGAATTCCAAATGTAAAACATCTGTCTTTAAAATCTCCTTTTCTAATGTTCTCCATTGGTAGTAACATTTCATAATCGGTTTGTTTTCCTGATTTGTCCAACTTTTTTTCATTTCTGTTCATCTATCATTCACTTTGCAGTTCCTCACCCCAGTTGCCTAGTTGAGGGAGCCAAGCTCTGTAACCTCTTCTCACCTGATTGCCCAGGAATCACAGTATAGATGTGGCCTTTTGAAACCCAGGCAACTGCTTATCCAGTATTCGGATTTGTTTTCTAGTTTTCATGAGGGCAAATAGATTGTGGAATTGCAGATACCGGTATGTTCTTTTTGGCATGGATGACCTTTCCACCAGCAAAGTTCTCAATAGTGTTAAACCACAGAAGTCCTTCTATCATCCCACTAAATAGAGCAAATTTAAAGCATTTGGAAATAAACAATACAATATCTATGACCATTATATGTGTGCGTGGTTGATTATTACAATGATTTATTACCCTTACGTGTGTGCTTGTGCGTGTACTTGCATATGAGAAAGAATAAATGTGAAAGAGAATTAAATCTAGAATTTACAATTGTTTAATTATATTATTAGCTTTTATTAGAGGCTGATAATTAATATTAAGAACTTCTTTTGCTGTTCTAATTGGACATTTTGTTTATGTGGTTGATTTGCCTTTTTTTTTTTTAACAATTTCAAGATTGACCATGTTGGAGCCTGCGCTCTTTTAGTTTCATTCATTCATTCATTCATTCATTCATTCATTCATTCATTCATTCATTCATTCTAGGGACAGATAATTTGCTGACTCATATTGTCAGTGCTACAAACTTATGAAAAGAGGGTTTTTCATTCCCTCTTCATTCACCCAGGAAAGGTGATGCCCTTTGCCCAATAGACTCTAGCAGCTTTCATATAACACTGCCTGAAGTTATAGCTTGACTTTTAGGAGTTTCTAACTACGATAAGCTATTCAGAATAGGTCCTTTTTAAAAACAGTATCTTTAAAAGATACAGAGACTGTGGCCAATGATGGATGGCTTTCCTGTGACCACTAAAACACAGATGGCATCTTTGCTGTATGAGAGAAGCATTCATAACTTGGTGACACATTAAAAAAAATTAGACATAAGTTCTTCATAGAATAAAATCAATAGGAGCAATGACATTGTTTTAATCTATTTTAGCTGAGTTAATGGAAACCTGGCAGCTTCTTTTACCTTGTTTCTCATTTCTGCTCCTTGAATGCATTCATAATTCTAGTCTAAAGGGTTTCTGTTATTTAAATTTCAAATGTAAATTATTGATTTTCAAATAGAAGCTGATTGATCTAAAACAAGGGTCTGCTCTGTTAAGAATATGTTCAGTTATGCTTCTGTTTTCCCTTCTTTCTTTTTTTTTTACAAAAAGCACTGGAATACCAAATTTATGAAAACATTCTAAGGGCCAGCAAATTGATTACCAACCTCTGATTATAGTCTGTCTCTCTTACAGTAAAAACCTCTCTGCTTATTTGCTGAAAAATAATTTCCATTACGCTCATTGGTGATTGCTATCAGGTAATCACAGCTTGGATTGCAGCTTTAAATTTCTTGCTGACTTTCAGCCCTATAAAATGTTTCTCAACATCAACAACTTTAAGATGAGTGAATTCAACTCCCTGAGCATGCTGGCTGGGGAATTCTGGGAACTGAAGTCCACACATCTTAAGACTGCTGAGGTGGAGAAAGATTGCTATAAAGGATTGGGGGAAATGAAATTCAGTAGAATAGGCTGCCCCATTTGAATGCAAAGAGCTTACAAGGTCTTAGTATAAGTCATCAAACATTAGAAGAACCCTGCTGTTTCAAGCTAAGGTCCAGATGGTCTGACATGCTCTGCCACACAGATGTACCAAGAGGGAAACACAAGCAGGACACAAGGTTGAGAGCCTTTGTCTACTGCTATTCCCCAGCAGTTGGTATTGATGGTTCGCTAACTGGTTCAAAAGATAGCATATGACTGTCAAAACAAATAGCCATTGGTAGTCTGACCCTCCCCATGCATGAAACAAAATGAGCCACATCATACAATTCAATTTTTAGGTCAGTTTACGCAATGAGAAAAATGAGCGTACAAAAACTAGGATATGCAGTCCATATTTCTGAGTAATCTACCAAATCAGACTGCAGGCAGTAAATGCTTCTTCAAAAGTAGAAAGAGAAATGAGTCCTTCAAACTATTTCATAATTGATGGAAAATGGGATGTCTTTCCATCTTGTTTGTGTGTTGATATGTGATAAGAAAAATGTGCTGTTTCTTTTTCCATTGTCTTTGGCATTCTAAACCATAGATGTATAAATCAAAAGAACATAAATGTCTACAAAAATCAATGACTCTTCCAGAACATTAATGTGTGAAATAATTTTTCTTTATAAAGTGATCTCTACTGCATGTAATCATACCATGTACATTTTGAGCACATCTCTAAACACAGTATAGATCCAATAAATATGGAGCGTGTTTGGGTTGAATTAACATTAATTATACTTTTACTTTCACAGAAATGTAACACATGGATTCTTCTATGATCCTCAGTTTTTATATAACAGTCCAATTTCTTGTTCTATGGCTTCTCTACACCTATAGTATTTTAGTGTATGCTAACTTCTGTTTATAAATAGCTTTCATAAGCCTTTTATCATACATTAGATAAAGTTAAATCCTCTAGAGCTAGCAGGGAATTCTCATCGGGTGGCCCATATATTGACAACAAAAATATTTAACTTTATCATAAACTCCCCAAATAAATATAGATAAAAAAATTAATAATAATTCAGTCTTATTAATGGATATCTATTTTCAGAGATTCTCATCTCATGAGATTCTCATGAGATCAATACATTATCCTTTAACTTAATATTTTTGTATCTAGTATGGTAGACAAGGAAGGTTAACTGATTATTATAGATACATTGGATTGGAAGGTACCTTGCAGGCCAGAATTTCCATTGCTAAGCAAGGCAGTAATTAAGCGAGAGATTGCCCTGTGTTATGGCATTTTTGTCACAGTTGTTAAGTGAATCACACGTTCATTAAGCAAACCTGGCTTCTACAATTTACTTTGCTTGTTGAAAAGTTCACAAATGATGGTCATGTGATCCTGGGACACTGCAAACATTGTAAATGCATGTCAATTGTCAAAGGTCCAAATGTTAATCATGTGACGTGAGGAAGCTGCAACACTTCTAAATGTGAGGGCCCGTCATAAGTAACTTTGAATGGTTGCTAAACAAATGGTTGTAAGTTGAGACAACCTGTGTACTTGATGCCTGTTGATGTCTTTGGGAGGTGTAGGGATTGCAATCTGTCAACATGCATCAGAAGGATTAAGGCTTTCCAAGTTGACTACTATTGCCGAATGTCCAGTGGCTTGAGGATTCCTTAAGAAGTGGCAAATAAAACCTGTTTCAAAGTCAACCACAAGGACAAGTTTCCAGTTGGCAACACTGTCATTTATTAGTGAAGTACTATGTATCTTGTATCATGAAAATTAAAAATATATATATATAAATCTGACAGTAGAAGCTTCCAGTGAAAAACAAGGGGGTTTCTCCAAATTTTAAGGATTCTTAGGCTGATCAATACTCAAGTGACCAACAACCCCACAGCTCTAGCAATCTTAATTTGAATCAGTTACAGCTATAAAACTAGAGAATGCCAAATCTGTTTTTTTATCAATAATCAGTCAATAGAAGAACTGAATTTGTACTACTGATCAAAGCAAAAAACAAAACAAAACCCTTCTTTGGTGTTAGAACTAATGACTACAATAATAAATAAATGTTGTCTAACTAATTTGAACAATAGTCAACAAAATGGATATGCAGATATACCCAGATCAATGCTAATTCAGCATCTTGAAAAAGCTTCTTTCTATTCCATGGTCAACATCTATTTGGACTATAGTCTTACTCTTTTCTTAAAATTTTTATGTATTGCTTCTAAGCATCTTAATTTCAGTGCCATTATATCCTTACTAGTCAAGAGCTACCTAACATTTTACAAATGTGTTGCTTTGATTCCTTAGTTTATGAAATTGCCTATGAAGGAGAGCTGTGCAATACATTTGCAAAAGATACTTCAACATAGAAGAGCATATATAAATTATCTCCATTTTGCCATGCTTCTTCCCCATTGTAAAGCAATTTTTTGAAATATTTTGCTCATGTGTACAATATTACCATGAATGAGAGAAGCCATGGGAGAGTTTTCCTAATAAAAACACACAATGGCATTTCTGAATAGACAAACTTCAGATTTTTCTGAAATGTTTCCCATATCATGCATCTATTGAAAAAAATTTAATCATTGCAGTAGCCATTATATTTTTGTTCTTCCTAAAGTTTTGTATTGAATTGCTGAATGTCTTACTAGTAGCTGGATACCCGTGCTTTGCTATGAAACTGTGTGATCGGGCTTGATAAATTGACACTTAAAGCTTGAAAATTAATGAGTAGTTACGATTGGGCTTGATACATTGACACTTAAACTCCCAGCCCGCAGGCCGGATGAGTCATTGACATCTAAACTCCCAGCCCGCAGGCTGGATGAGTCATGTGCTGGCCATGCCCACGGCCAGTTTAGCAAAGGGATAGCATCAGAAAATGTTCATATAAGGCAACTGGCAATTGGATCAGAGTTCTTTTCAGGTGGGGAGGGGAAGTGGAATGTCTAGCTCCTTAGCATCAGAGTGTGCTAATATACGGCAACTGGCAGTTGGAACAGAGTTCCTTTCAGGTGGGGAGGGGAGTAGAACGTGTAACTCCTTCACTATATCCTGTGAATATAATACCGTATATGAAATACTAACGATCTGTTGGTCATTTCGAAAAATCCTTTCTTAGCAAGAACCTAGAAGCCAAGAGGAACATATTTGCCAAATTTCAGGTTTATAGGCTTTACCGTTCTGGAGATTTTGTGATGAGTGAGTGGTATTTGGCTTTTATATACAGAGATAAATGAATTACGGCTGCTGAGCTAATACGTTACTAGCTGTATTTGTGAGAGTAAAATATTATAATTATAATAAAAGTTATCTATAGTTTAACCTAAAGTATATACCGGTAACTACCGTAAAATGAATGAATAGTGATTTACAAACTCCAATAACTGGTCTTAAACATTGAGCTAAGCCGTAAAAGCAATGGAAGATAATATAATGTATGCCATAAAAACACAACCTACATTAAGGCTTAGACTCCAGGAAGCATCAAGACCCTAAAGTGGAACAACCTCTTTCATGAGAAATTTCTGTTTGTCCACTCACTTGACCTGGCACATGGCAGAAATAATCACAGAGGGTTTTTTTTTAAAGTTTACATTTCAAAATTAGTGTCATTTAATCAGGAAGCATCCAAATGCCAAGTATTCATTATTTTAGAGGAATTCCCCAGTTGTGAGGACATTTCAGATAGAATGTAAACCAGAACTTTTCTCATGTGACAAGGTATTTCATTTTGCAGGAAAGATTAAGATTAAAAAAAAAATAAAAAGTTGTTTGCATATGAAGAACAAAGAAAGGTATTATGAACCATAGCTGTTGATAGGAGAGCAACTAATTCCCACACTGGAGAGATGTTTGGTGAATAACGGGCAGATGGCAGAGACTTTCAATGCTGAGAAATGAGCAGCTCAAAGTTTGTTAAGAAAGCAGGAGGGTGAAAATCAAGATTTGACACTTTGTATTGCCGTACACACAAGAGATATTTCTTATGTATAGTATTCACAGTAGTTCTTAATGTGTATGATCTTCCTAATACTATACAATAAAGTTACTTAATTAATTTTATTTTGTCTGCTTTGGAATTCAAATAGATACTTTCATAGCTCTACCTGATACAAACTCTGGCAGGTAAGGTCACCTGTGGTTTTAGATATATGCCTTTTTAGGGATAATTAGGGACTTATATCCCATGTTACAACACTCAGTTAGGATAACAGTTGAAAGAAATACATATATTATGCACCCAGAATTTTAAAAAGATAAGATTCAATATGTACACATTCCAAAACTATGTTACAACAGTAAAAATAATAATTCTGAATACTATTTAAGCACCCCAGAAACACACAGTATATCTAATTGGCATAATTTGAGTTAATATTTCTTAAAGAAAGTAAGATCTAAAAACCCCGCATTTTAAGCCATATGTATATTTATTTAAAATAACTAATATCCCAAAACTACCAAAAATATCAATACATTATTCTTTCATTTGGGAAACTCAGAGGAGGCATCTCTTCTTTCTAAAATATTCTGTTGTCTAATACAGCAGTCCCCAACCTTTGCGGCTTGGCAGCCTGGCTGGGCAGGAAGGGAACTGGGCCATGTGAGTACTGGGCCTGCACATGCACATGTGGCCATTGCATGAGTGGCGGGCTGGCACGCACATGCAGAGTTCAACTTGCACAAGCAGCAGAGTGGCATGCATACACATGAATGCCCACCAGCCCGCCGCTCATGCAAGTTGAACTGAGCAGCCCAATTCTGAGTAAGCCACAGCCCGGTAATGGGCCATGGCGCAGGGGTTGGGGACTTCTGGTCTAATCTATTCAAATTAGTAAATTGCCCTCCCTTTTTAGCACAGGAGGCCCAGTTAAACCTTTTGTATATTCACTCTATCAAGATCTTTTGTACGCTCTCCATGTATTTGAATTGATTAAAATATTTTAAATCTTAAGAATTTGACCAAAAAAAATGACTGAAAATTCCCATGAGATATGAGGTGGAGACTGGAATCCCTCAAAATCTCATTGAAGTCCGTTGGCATTCTACTGTCTTGATAAAAGCAATGGGGTGTCTGTTATCTATGCATTTAGCAATTCTTCAAGTATATATCTGCTCCATCATTGGCCTTCAAAATACGTAACCTTGATTTGTACAGTTTGATTAATTTTCTGTACAGTTGTTATTGGAAGTGCCAAAGCTTTCTGTTTTATCAACTTTGCCTGGAATTGTAGCCACAGATGCTTGAAATAAATCTATCAAGTCTTTAATTCCTTTAAACTCAACCGTCAGGCTTTTATCTGGTTTGTGAAGATAAGGTGGTATATTTTCAGGATTTTCTTTGGAAGACAGAAGAGAAGATGGTAGTTCTTCTGCTCCCTCACTATGGGTTAGTGTTGTGTTTTTCTGCTTTGGAAATCATATGGACAGCTGGTAAACTGTGAAGTAGGCTGAGATAAATCAAGATTAGGCACCTATGTATGTATTCTAGTAAAGGTTATGTGCAATTTTCTAGTTGAAAAGAAGTTCTACCAGAGATATTTAACCTGTATTGACAAATAATTATTTGCTGATCTCTCTTCACATCATTTCTTGCTTTACCACATCCCTTTTTTGAGGTACAAAAAAAGTAAGTCTTTCCAACTTTGTATGAAGTTGTACCCTGAACTCTTTGCATGACCAAAAAAGGTCTAAGAGTGACGTATAACAAAACAGATGATTGTCTCTGGATCCCTGGCAAAATAAAATTTAACAAACCCTCGTTTTGTTAGATTTTTTCTAAAATGATTTATCTTATTCCATAGTGGATGCTCTTTTCCCCCCCTCTGTGGGCAGTCCAGGAGTGGGCTTCAAAAATTTCAGCAACTGGTTGTCTGCATGGTTCCTGGGTGGGTGTGGCCATGGTGGGTGTGGCCTAGTCATCCTCCTGCACCACAGTGAGGGGTGATTTCACCCTCCCTGGGTTGCGTAGGTTTCTCTCGAGCCTCCGGGAGGGCAAAAAGAGCCTCCCCCGGGCCCCGAAGGCTACCTGGAGGCTAGAAATTGGCCCATTTCTGGCCTTCCCGAACTTCCGGGATACCCATTTTTCACCCCCCCCCCCATATTCCAGAAGCTTCTCTCTAGCCTCTGGGAGGGCAAAACAGTCTCCCCTGGGCTCTGCGCGGGCCCTGCACTTACCTCGCATTCAAAACGGGCTGCGTGGAGACTCCTGGGAGGGGAAGAGTGGGTGGGGACAGCCAGGGGTGGGGTTTGGCAGTTGAACCCATAGCAGACCCACCCCTGGCGCAGTTTGATGCTATTTAAATTCAGAAGATTATTTTGGTTTCTGTCATCTGCTCCTCTTCCTTTTCTATATATAAAAATCAACTATTTTTTCCCCCTATGGAAATAAGAACTCTAAAATAATTTTTTGATTGTCCTTCTGTTTCCAGGAGGTTCTTTATAGGCTTAAACTATTGAGTTCTTTGGGTTTTTTTAATAAAGAACATCCATCACAGGAATCATAAAATCTTTTGATATCCTTTGTGCTGTGCTAACTTTGCTCTAAAAAAGAAGTTTCCTAATGAGAAATTAAGAAGACAGTGTTAACTTTGTCTGATATATATGATTTTTATGTTCCTACTGAAAAGCTACATAACTGTTTTCAGCTTTGTTGCCTGTGTTTCCCATTGCTAATATCTATATTTGAAGGCTGAAGTGGCTCTCATCAGGAGGGGTCACATGCATACCAGATGTCAAAAATAGTAATCCAACGTGCTCTCCAAGCAATGTATATATTCAATTTCTTCTTGGGAATGTGATCCTTAAAAGCTACAAATGTAATCTCTATAGCTATCTTAAAGAATTGCTATACAGTACTAAGAATCTTAGGAATTACATATGAACATTATTTTAAAACTGCTACAATAGCAATTGATTATGCCTGCATAGGATGGATAGTTTCAGTGTAATTTCGTAGTTCTGCTTTGGACTGTAATGTTCCTTGTAGTTGGACTCAGAATGAAAATTCACATGGATTTCTCCTCTCCATTCCTATTTTTCTTGAATACCATGAAACAATTTTTTACCAGTTCTTTTCAACAGGAAAAAAGAGCTTAAATTGTAGGCAAACTTTATAATTGCATGTAATCTGAAATATTTATTTAAATTTGAAGGATATGTGCAGTGGTGGGATTCAATTTTTTTTACTACCGGTTCTGTGGGCGTGGCTTGGTGGGCATGGCAGGGGAAGGATACTG
>JAOYMU010000192.1:20894071-20905133 GCA_025802295.1 Psammodynastes pulverulentus
TGCTTGCGGTCGGGAAGGGGGGGACAGGGACTGGCTAGTGCTAAGTGCTTACCTTTGTTTCAGGTGAGCAGGAAAGGATTGACCCGACCGCGTGGCCGAAAGACTATAGATAAGGCGTGGGCATGGCACAAGTGTGAGTGAGTGACTGGTGACCGGGTCCAGGAGGTGGGATTGGGGCATGGGTTTATATGGGCTCCGAGAACTCATTCACATGGGCCCTAGCACCTCTCAGGAGGTCTCCGGAGGTACTAAGATTTCACCACTGCCTCTGGGTGATGTGCAATATCCACTTGCAGATCGTGGAAGCTACTTTCTACTTCTGAAATGTTTCTGAAATGTTTTTGATGTATGGCAGGATGTGCCCATATAGCACATCTAAAAGTGGTAATTGTCTAGCTGTTTCTTCCTCCATTGTAAATTGTATGGGGAGATGAAGTTCAATAGGGTCTGAAAGTCTTTCAGTGCATTTCTTTTGATGATGGCAAACATGTCATTCATGTAGCAGCACCAAAATTTAGGTGTATAGTTTTTAAATGCACTGGTTCACTCAGGGCAGTTTCTGCAATGACTCTTGATAATGGGGATCTCATGGGCATCCCTTTTATTTGCTCACACATTTTCATTTTGAACGTGAAAAGGGTATGTTGGCAGTAGCTTCATAATTTGCATCTTGGTTAGGTTGTTCTGATCTGTGTTGTACTCTTCTCCTAATTTTGTATCTATTCCTTTGTATGCTAAGTGAGGAGGGGTGGATGTAAATAGAGATACTACATCAAAGGAGACCATGATCTCACCAGGAACCACCTTTAAGCCTTGTAGTTTTATCAAACATTGCATGGATGATGATGTGACAGTGTTGTTTGAGGGTGGGGTCAGGGTGCTTAAGCATTGTACCTGCCATTTAGACAGGTTGTAGGTAGTGGTATCTCATAGTGCTACAATAGGCCTGAGGGAGATTTCTATTTTGGGTATCTTGGAGAGCCCATAAAATCTCATTGAGCCTGCATCAGTTGCTGTCATTTTCCATCATTCTTTTCCTGTTATACACTTGCTTTATTTGAGTTGGCTGAGATAAGCATTCACTTATGTGATTGTTGTTCTCATCTCATTGATGTCTTTGCTGGTCTATATGCTTTGAGCAGGGTGAATGCCTTCATTTCATAATCTGTGCGGTTCATCACCACTGTCGAGCGGCCTTTATCTGCCAGTAAAATAATAATATCCTGATCTTGTTTTAAGGCTTTCAAGATGTGCTGCTCTGTTGGGCTGAGCATATTGTTTTGGGGTTTTTTTATGTACAACCAGCGTTGTTGATACTTTTTGTCTGATAGCATGTTTTTTTGCTCTTCTATCTCTATGCTGTTGAGTATGGATTCTAATGCTGCTATGAATTCTCTTGTTGTGGTGTCTCCTGTGTTAACCTCTTCATCATGCTCAAGTGTTCGTAATTCCTGCTGTCTTAAATGTTTGTTTGATACATTATGGACCATGTTCACACAGTTTTGGAGCATGGCTTTAATTTTTGAATTTTATCCTCCAACTGTTTCCTTTTTCTCACCTTGTTTTATTTTACAAGAGTCCTAAAAATATTTTCTAGGTGGGTGACTAGTTCTTCTTTAAGTTATAATAGACAGTGCCTCTTATGTATATTGATAACTCCTTTACACTTGCCCAAACTTAGATGGCAGTCATTGATTAGGATATCTAACATACGTTTGCTGAATGCTTGTGCTGCATGTCTGTCCACCTCTGGGTTGACCAGCTCTCTCTCTCTCTCTCTCTCTCTCTCTCTCTCTCTCTCTCAGAATGTTTGTGTGATGGACTAAGGGTCTGTTTATGTCATAAGCATGTAACAGAACTGTCTGTTGTTTGCTTGCCTTGAGATATACTCTTTCTCTCTCAGCCTTAAGATAATGGTATGTGAGAAAGACCTTGAAAGACAGGGAAAAGAAATGCTGCCTAGGGAACAATCAGATAAGAGAGAGCTTAGCTTGCAGTTGCATATTCGGTGACCAAAGAACCTCAGAATGGACTTTCCTAGCTTCTTAGGTTATAAAGGAGAAGGGAGATTTTGTATTTTCAGACCTGCAATATTGTGTAAGTATAGCTTTACAATATAAAGTAGAATCTGCTCATCTTGTCATATTCTTTTTTAAAAAAATATATCTTCATTCAACATTTTCAGCAGCTTGAAAATATAACAATTCCAATAATGTTAAGACATCTTTAACAATTCCTGTTCATATTCACCTGTTTACTATATATTTCATTACATGCATTTCAGACTCGTTCATTTATTAATTATATATTCAATATATACAACTTTTTATTCATTAGTTAATTATATTTCTATTCTTAATTCTATTCTCTAATCCTATGTACCCTGCGTCCCAGATCAGATAATACTCAGATTCCTCTCTTTTAATTCTAGTCAGCCTGTCCATTTCCGCACAGTCTAAGATTTTTCTTATCACTATTCCTTCCTGTGGTATATTTTCCTGTTTCCAATGTTGTGCAGTTATTATGATAACTGCATAATATGATCCAAGCAGCAGTTATTATGTGTAATATAATATACTATACTTGTCTATCTTACAATACTTTCCTTTTATTATACCTAATAAAAATAATTCTGGTCTAAATTCATTTTTTTGTTTTAGTATTTCCTGTATCCACATTTTAATTTTGTTCCAATACTTTTTAGCTTCTGGGCATGCCACCACATATGAAAATATGTATCCAGTTTATTTTTACATTCCCAACATTTTGGAATATTCTTGTCTGGTCTATACTTAGCATAATCACTTACAAGTTAATTAATGGAGAACCAGTGTGGTGGTTGGAGCAGGGAGACCCAGGTACAAGTCCATCCTCAGCCTTGGAAGTTTATCAGATTATTCAATCCAGATTTTCTCTCAACCCAATTTATCTCGAAGTTTATTGTTGTGGGAAAGTTAGTAGGAAGGAACACTGTTGTCAAACACAATAAAAAAAAGAGTCCAGGCTGTTCAAATGAATATAACTTATTGCATGCTAATGATCTCTACAACAATCTGAACTACTAATGAACAAAACAAATCAGCAGTAGACAAGATTTAATGGAATTCAAGGTGGGCTGGACTTAGATTTCTTGTAGACATGAAGAGATAACACGTTTGACTCCTCACTTGGGCTCAGCCTGATCATCTCCTATAACTGCCTATGCTTGCTTGAATCCATGAAAGGTATAAATCTAATAAATAACCACTCAAAGTTGGTTCTGTTTGCAGCATCCTAATTGAGTGGTCAATTTCACTTCATCTGCATTTTAAAATTATGTGATTTTGGCTCATCTTTTGTATGTGTTTGATATTTAATGAATTATGAAGTTATGTAGGGGGAAAATGTGATATAAACAAAGAAAAGCAGACCAACTCTGATAAAAGGAGCCTGGTAAAGTTATTCTCACCAATGTTTTACCAGTAGTAATTAGCTAATTATTGGTAACATGAGAGGCTGCATCTCTTCTTACCCTTTGTGGAGTACACATATACGTTGTAAAGTTTCCAAATTGTCACATAATTCAAGGCAGCATACAGAAAAGCTGAAAGTGCAATAAAATAATAACAAAGAGCCCCTATGGAATACGAAGTTTGAAAGTTATAGCATTGTAGTAAATTCACAAAATCTTTAGCCCTGGGCTTCCTAGAAATGCTAAGTGTGAATGGCCTTCCTGAAGAGAACAGGCCAAGGCCATGCAGATCTTGGTGCCAAAAGGCAGGAGTGGGAAATGACTGATGGAGGTCTTATGATTAGACTATCTGAAATATCTAGAATAGTCAGGTGTATTAATTTATACAAGAGCAGCTATTTTCGAAGGCCTGATTGATCAATGCCCAATCCTACTCTGGTTTAAAGATGTGCATCTTGTCTCTCCATATGTGTATAACATAGAAGACAAGATTGAGTTGAGGACTCTCAGACACAGCCTGGATAAACTAGAAGCTTAAAAAATAAATTATACACATTGGATTTGGCCACTGCAGTGCAAAGAAAATATGTATAGCTCAGCGCTTTAAAATTTAAGCTCCAGGCTTTCTCCTCCTATCTTTCTAAGTTAATGGATACTTGGCTAGTCGATTATAGGCTTTGAATGGCAGCTGACAAATGTAATATAACATTTCTCTCTAGCTTGGGAATTGCTGGTTCCTGCTTCAACAGTCTCACCTTTTTCAAAAGGTAACAAAATATGTGGGGTAAGAGAGTAGAGACCTGAAGCTAAATGTTAGGCGGAAAGCAGAGTGAGCTGGCACAAAGGTTATCTACTCAGTCTTTCTCAGTAGGATGATGAAATGTATTGTATCTCTATTTCAGTTTCACATTTATCTCTAAATGTTCCTCTATACAGATAGTTAGCATATGAAAAGCTTATGTAAATGTATGCCCCATTTTCTCCCCTTTTATGTGGAGTATTTCCTAATTTTTATGACATGCAAATAGGCATCGTATGCCTGGTTTCAGTATAAACAGACTTGAATATTAAGGTCAGCCTCTGAGGCTCTGGTTCATGCAGATAATGAAAAAAAGAGAAATAAGTATCTAAAAGAACATGCCTTGATTCGTCCGGCATTTTAATTCTTTTTTTAAGTACTTGTGAACGTAAATTGACATTATTTCTCTGCTATGCTGAATTCCTGCTTTGAGATTAATATCACTTTATGGGTTATGATTGTACTGTAAAAGAGCCAGTTTAGTAGTTAAGGCACCAGACTAGAAACTGGTAGATGATGAGTTCTAGTCTTGTCATAGGCATAAAGCCAGTTAGTTCATCCTGGGCCAGTCACACTCTCTCAGTCTATAAAAATAACAATGGCAACCACTGCTAAAAAACCTTAGCCAGAAAATTGCAGGGGCGTGTCCAGGCAATTGTCAGGACACAACACTGACTTGAGGATACCAATATATAAGAGATACAGGTAATCCTCAAAGTATGACAGATCATTTGGTGACCATTCAAAGTTACAACACACCTCCCCAAAACCATGTAGGACCATGATTCAAAGTTATTACAAAAGTTATCCAGTCATTTGGACTTACGAATGACCGGGCAGCTTCACAACTTTGCTGAGTTATGCTGAAGCACATCCACCCATTTCTTCCCCCCGTCTTGCCCTGCCAGGTCCCCAAAAGGACTGGACCTGCTTTTCTCCCTGTCCCACCCTCACAATCCTTGCTTACCTTCCGGACATCTGCAGAACTGTAGGCTGTTCTTACTGGGCCATGTGAAGCAGCCGTTTGCAAACTGACCTCAGCAAAGCAGCATTTCCCCTTTCCGCTCTTTAGCTCAAAACAGGATAGTTAGCCACAGTTTTTGCTTTACAGTTTCTATGTTTCTTGGTAAAAAAAAAAAGTTTTAAAAGGAAGGGGGAGAAACAAGAGTGGTGAAGTGAAATGGAGAACAGACAATGAAGGGTTCAGTGTTAAAAAGTGATGCAGAGGGAACTGCTTTGCCTTGTTTGAAACTTGACTTGGAAGGCAAAGCTGCCCCCCCTCTCTCAATCACTTATCTATCATCTATCTATGTCATGGGATTCAATAAACTACACCTTACTAACTTGCTAATCCAAATTTGAAGGGAGGGATATAACAATCATGTTTTAATATCCAGAAAATATTTTCCAGAAAATATATGGGGTTCTTTCATTTCGAGAATATCTTTACAGAAAACACAATTACCAATTAATGAGGGATGATTTGGTTTTTCAGGTCTGGAAGCTATATTATATCAAATTTGCCTATTGTCAAGTACTGTCTTTTATAAGGAAGCCAAAAATTGGTGTTAATTTTCCATCTAAATAAAGTATATAAAGTACATTTGTTTGGATGGACAGAATTAGGATTCAAATATAATAGTACTCTGCAATCTCAAAACAATTATTTAAGTTAGAAAATTATGGAATGTAGTAACTAATAAAAACAGATTAATTCCTTTTTTCCCGTGCTAATTTGATTTTATGAGGAAATCCAATATTAAACATTTAGGGGAAATGATAGCATCAAAAATGAAAGTGGGGGTATTGATTTAGATCAATTGAAAGATGATGGGGATGATTTTTTAACATACAGTGTGCTGGACTGAGAGACAAACATCATTTATCAGATGTAACTCAGTGGCAATATTTATAACTACAACATTTGTTAACATTGTTTGGATCAGCAGAATTTTGAGCTTCTGCAATACCCAAGATACTTTAACAATTGATTAAATCTTTTAAAACTAAAAAACTTACTATTAGTTTTTTAACAGATATTTGTTATCAATAAATCAGTTTGATATGCAAAACTTAAGAGATGAGTGGAATAAAGAATTAAAGATTCCTATATTTCTAGACAACAGAAGAATGTATTAACTTCCATAGCAAAAATATCAATGGAATTGAAACTATGACATATACAACAAAAAATAATATTTAGAATATATTGGATTTCATTATTCCTGTACAGGAAAGGTTTGTGTAGGACAACATTTTGCCCTTAAGCTTAAGGACATAAGCATATGCTTTGCAATGACCTATGCTTAATATGTTTTGGGAGAAAGGAGTCAACAATTGAAATGTGACTGTATAGCCAAAGCTAAATTTTTGGAGAATAGTTTTCTTTTGAATTATATATCTAGCTCATGGAACTTGACAACTGCACAAAGTAAATGGATTTTCCAGACCTTTATTATAGCTAAAAGACTGATATTGCAACATTTGTAAAGGTAAAGGTATGACCCAATGGTGGGATCCAACATTTTTTACTACCGGTTCTGTGGGGGTGGCTTGGTGGGAGTGGCATGGCTTGGTGGGCATGGCAGGGAAAGGATACTGCAAAATCTCCATTCCATCCCCACTTTATCACCGGTTCTCCGAACTACTCAAAATTTCTGCTACCGGTTCTCCAGAACTGGTCAGAACCTGCTGAATCTGGTATGACCCCCTTTATTAGATAGATTGTAGATCAAATTGAACTTGCTTCTTATGAGCAAATTGTCAATAGATGTAGATTTTTATATGGATAAATATAATAAAATATGGGATTCGTTTATATGAAATGCAGTAGGTTAAAAACATTGCTAAATAGGAAGAGATATTTTGTTAAAACGTTTGCTGAAATTAAGCTATATTATGTCTTCTGTATTGTACAATTTATTAAGGAAATTATCTGCTCCCAAAGAATGAAATAGGATTTGACAAGACAATCTCCTGAAAAGTTCACGTTGACATTTGATAATTTCTGCCTTGTTCTCAGGTATTTGTTGATCAGTTTCTATGGTCTCTGGATTTTTTTTCCAGATGCCTATGTCAGACTGACTGATCCGTAACTCACTGGATCACCCCTTTCTCCTTTCATGACGATAGAGACAAGATCAGGATTGAGATAATTATTTCAGTGCCTTAGGATGCAGTTTGCCTGGCTTCAGTACTATCCTTCATTTACCTTCTCACAATCTCCGGATGGAACTTTCAGGAAATTTCTCTCTAACAAGAGAGAAAACCAAGCAGTATAGGAGTTAAAATAGCTCTTCTTTGCTTTGAGCAGCTGATCCTTCCTTTTTTCTATTTATTTTAAACATATCTGCAGAAGGCCTTTTTGCTGCTTCTAGCATCCTTCATCAACTTTGGCAGATTCTGAGGTTTGACTTTTTTTTGACACCATCTTGACAGTTCCAAGTTAACTGCATGTATTCCTCCTTGGTGGCCTGGCTGTTTATCATTATGCCACCAAATCATTCTGTCACCAAGGAGGTTACAAAATAAAATACAATTGACACATTCACTCTAAAAGGAGAAAAATAATAAAATAAAATATTGGTGATAGGGAAAGGAAAATAAACAAGCAATTAAAAAAATCTAGAGCTTTCATAACAATAGAGCTGCAAAGAACTAATTCCCTCCTGCCCAAACTCAAGAAAACAGTAACAATAAAAACAAGAAATCTAATAAAAAGTGATATTGTGAAGGGTACCATTCAAAGTTCCTTCTGGAAGTATTTAGCCTTCACTAATTTCTAGGGAAGTCATTACTAGAAAGGATCAGTCTGGTTTCTAGAGGGAAACTTCTCTAAAGTTTTGTTGTAATATTTGAAAAGCAACCTTTTCTAGAGTTAGCTCCCCATAACTCATGAAAATGGGATACTTACAGCAGCATCTCCAAACAGGACCTCTTCAGATAGTTGATACTGGTTGGCGTAGATGATCCTATAAGTACCTTTGAATTGTATCTAGAAATCTATTGGTAATGAATACAAGATCTACAAGTTGGGTATAATATGACCATAATGTATAGGCAAGAATTGCACCAAGTATAGTTTCTGAGTGTAGAATGTTATTTGTTTGTTTTTAAATCTCAATTTTTATTTATACATTGGCATCGATTTTCTTCTACTATGTTCCTCACTGAAACTGTTTGGAATTATGGTTTGGAAGATGGCATTTAATTTTGTTGTACGAGGTGCAATGACAATAAAGTAAACTAAATTATGCTTCTATTATCTTCCTTTTATAATAGCAACTCTAATACCGGTATTATAATCCCCATCCCTCTAGAGATCCTTTTCCCAACAGTTTATTCTGTCATGGAATCCCATTAGATTTCTTTAATTAATTAAAACATTTTAAGTCAAAGATACCACATATAGCTTTTATTTCCCTTAAAAACAAGGGTTCCAGCACTGCAAGGTCATTTCCCTAAATAATCGTGCCACTTCTTTTTCATAAACTAAGTGTTCCTCATTGGTTAGTATCAGATCAAGGGTAGCCGATCCTCATTTTTGCATTCTTCCATCCTCTGAAGGGGAAAGTTATCAGAAAGACAAACCGGGAATTATCTGGAAGGACCAATGTTTGGCAGTTTTAGTCTGCTAACAAATGTAGAGATCTTTAAAGTCCCCCATCTCTTAATCACACTTTGAACAATCTGCAAACTACTTTTGGAAGGTTTGCCCTAATCTTCTCTGTTGGACGGTCAATAGTAGATCAGACAGTTGGTAGCATTGCTTTTATTAGTTCCTCCTTTTATGGTAGTACAACATATTCTCTACAGTATTGCCAAGTTAGTTCACTTGAATTTCTGAGCAGGAGTGCAGTTCTTTTGCTCTATTGTTTATGTTCCTTTTGAGTAATGTGTTTTAGCCATTTTTATCCATATCTCTGCAAAAAGTGATTCATAGCAAATGACCTTGAAGAAAGTGGCAAAAAACAATGCATCTATTTGTCAAATACTTAGTATCAGCTGATTGAAATCCAGAATATTGATTATGTCAATAACTGTATTCATAATAGTACATCACAAAAGCAATGGCTATATTCCTCCAAAACAGTTCACTGGGGAAATAATAGAATTTCTGACTGCTAGTCAGATGTATTCAGAGGAATTGTGTTCTCCCAAAGAAATGTGAACCACAGAAAAATATATTTTGGTGAACAATCTGAATTTATGAATGAATGAATGAATGAATGAATGAATGAATGAATGAATAAGAATCCCCTGCCCAAAAAAACCCCACACTGTTTGCAAATAAATGTATAATGTTTTTATTCAGGTCTCTTTGATACGTCTATAACTGAGATGGCACAGTGAGTAGAGTGTACTACTGCAGGCTATTTCAGCTGACTGCTAGCTGCAGTTCGGCAGTTCAAATCTCACCGGCTCAAGGTTCACTCAGCCTTCCATCCTTCCGAGGTAGGTAAAATGAGGACCCAGATTGTTGCAGGCAATAAGCTGACTCTGTAAACTGCTTAGAGAGGGCTGTAAAAGGCACTATGAAGCGGTATATAAGTCAAAGTGCTATTGCTATTGCTATCATGGTGAAGACAAATTGCTCCGAGCTCCCTAAACACTGTGGCTAATGATGTACGATAGAATGTTGACAGACAACCACACAACTTGTTCTGTACAATGTGCTTTATTTTATGGGTTATTGCCTCTTAGGAAATTCAATATTATATTTCCATGTATATTCCATTTTCACCACTGTTTTTCTCTCCTTTTTGGAGTCTACATTTCAGAGAGCATTTGAAAAAAAAAAGGATCACTGCTTTTCAAAACTCTTTATCTGTACTTGAATTTAAGGTAGTATTATGTTAGCCCTAATTGTTTTAAAGATGGTAATGTCCTTAATAAATGTTTTTATTATTGTTGTTTGTTTATTTAGCTCTTTTGCTAATCATAATGTAGCAGATCACAATTTTTTGAAATTCTGCTTTTTATTTCTGTACGTATTTAAAATAAAAAGAATATTAAGCATGATGGTATTCATGATAAATAATCAAATTACTAGAACAATAACTATCAAACTTTACTCAGTATTATTACTAAATAAATAAATAGTACTAATACTGAGTAATATGCTTTTGGGATCAATTTCATCTCTCTGGCTCTAAATTTGGGGGGGAATAGAAAAGGTTGTTGGCGGTTTTATTTTAAATATGTACACAAAAAAAATCTGTGATATATTGTTGATATATTAATATAGTATATATAACATATTGACATATTATTATCCAAAATAACAAGAGTACCTTTTAACAAGGGTTTCAGAAGTAAAAGAAACAAAAATATTTAATTTCCAATCAGATGGGTAAAATATATCAACCATACTTGTGATTTTTGGAGTATTATGTCCAGAGAGCTCAAGAAGAAAATGTTGGCCCTTGATGGATTATTATACACAAAATCTGTTTATAGAGGTCAGTAGCAAGAGATTATTTTTTTGTTATGAAAAGTAAACACTCCCTGGATCGAGGTGCTGGATAGAGATGCTTTATACTGTACATTTTTTAAAAAGAAGAATTTAAGGTTTATATTTTCAAATTATATTGTAGTTAACTTTCCCAAAGTAGTAGTCTTTGGTATATAGAATAATTTTACTATATGTTCAAAGCAGTTACTTAATAGTTGTTTCATGTATGTATATGTATATGTATATGTATATTTTGTTTTTGTAGATTTTCACGGGTATAGATATGTAGGTTTTGGCATATTCGGGTCTTGTCCCGTGTAAACTTGAGGGTGTCTTGGTGACGTTTCGACGAGGTCTC
>JAOYMU010000192.1:20905233-20917328 GCA_025802295.1 Psammodynastes pulverulentus
ATAAACATAATTATGAATATATAAAATGAATACAAATAAGAGAAAACATTAGGACAGGGGACGGTAGGCACATTGGTACACTTATGCACAAGCTAAGGTTAGTTTTTGAAGTTTGAAACCATAGAGTCAGGTAGTATATTCCAGACATTGACCACTCTATTGCTGAAGTCGTATTTTATGCAATCAAGTTTGGTGTGGTTTACCTTCAGTTTATTTATATCTGTTGTGTGCTCTTGTATTGTTGTGGTTGAAGCTGAATTAGTCATTGATGGGTAGGACATTGCAATAGATAATTTTATGTACTATACTTAGGTTGGATCGAAGGTGGCATAGTTCTAGGTTTTCTAAGCCCAATATTTCACGATCTAGGCAGTTGTTAAGTCTAGTTAATTGCAGGATAGCTCCTTCATGTGCAATTGAAATATTTCTTTTATGGAAATTCTTTCAGAAATTTAACTCTCAGATTGCAGCTGTTTCTCTTTGTTCTATGCAGTGAATGGAATCTTTCTCTTTTCCTCTCATGTTATACCTCACTGCATTCTCTAGCAAAAATGCATTTTACTGGTTTCTTGACACATTAAAGCTTCAAGGACTTTCCATCAAGAGAGAAAGAGGTCCAGCCACACAGAGAAAGAACCAAACTCCAATGCCCCTTCCTTGCCATCTGTTCCTGCAAACAGCATTTTTTCTTCACCTCTCTGACTCTGGCATTCTAGCAGCAAAAGAGAAAAGAAAGCTAGACCTGGGGCAGCACAACAGTAAGCAGAGTCACTCAAAAGAACCTTTGGTTTTTCAAATCCAATATCTTCTGCTTCTTAAAAATACCCCCAACTCATTTCTCAGCATTAATCCATTGCACAGTTCTGTAGGAAAACTTGTCTCATGAAGAGATTTACTGAATCTCAGCTTCCAAAGAAGTATTGTAAATCTGGTTCAAGATTAGCATGTTCAGAAAAAGGGAATACAGATGGCTACATTCCCTGCTAATTACGACCTTTCATTTGGAAAGCTATGTTATTTTGACAAAGCATGCACTCTTGTTACTTAAGTGGCTCCTTATGTTTTCTACAGTTTCTTATGGGATTTTACTTTTGAATTTCTTATTAAAATATAATGTAAACAAGTTCTATTTTGTGCATGATAAAAAATGTCAGTGCTCCATATATTTCTCATGCATATCTGAGACGAGATTTGGAAGGCTTAGTTTTAGTTAATGGCTATAATTTTTTTTCACTTCTTCGCAATGGAAAAATTTAAAATTTAATAATGCAACAAAGTCTTTACTTAATAAAGTAAATTTGATAAAAATCACAAGTCTTTTTCAATCTCAAGTCCTCTACCAGAGGTTTGGGTTCTGCGCAGTATCTTAGCTGTTCCTAGCACTGCACTCTTCTGGACAAATAATTTTGGTGTCATTCCTGGGAATCTGTTAGAGCCATTCTCCCAGTTTAGGAGTCATAGTTCCGAGTGCTCCTACCACTACTAGAATCACTTTTGCCTTTACTTTTCACATTCTCTTCAGATCTTCCTTCAGGCACTGGTTACACATCCTCTTTCTTCCTGATGTTGCTGTTGCTGCGACACCTATCACTGCCACTATTTTTGTTCTGTGTCTACTACCATGATATCTGGTTGATTGACTAGTACCTGTCTGGATCTGGAAATCCCACAGAATCTTAGCCCTCTTACTTTCCATAACCTTGCATGGGATCTCCCATCTAGACTTCAGAGGATGGAGCCTATATTCTATACAGCTGTACACAATGCCAGTTACTTGGCTGTGCCATTAAGTGTATGCTGCTCCTGTCTCCACCTTAAATCCTGCCATTACCTGTCCCTGAAGCCTCTCTGCATAATCTGCATCTTGGGTCCTATCTAGTGTGGTAGAACCCTGCTTCTATGGATCTGGTGCTTAGTGCCTGTTCTTGTGCTATGACCAGTGCCCCAATGCTGTATCCTAGTCCATCTCTTTCCAGCTGCAAAGTTACTCAGAAAACCAACATAGTTGGTATTTAAGTAAATCTTTTTAAAATAATGTAACATCAGATAAAGATTGACTCCTTTCTCCCCACAGCAGAGATAACAGAAACTCTGAGTAACAGATGTATTAATTCAGGCTCCCTTTTCCTCTAGAGTATTATAACCCAGTAGCGAAGAATAAAATAGATCTTCTCCCCAACATTCGGCTCATGATTCCCCTCTGGTGCAGGGGGATAATGGAGGTAACTCCTTGAAATAAACCCCCCCCCATATTACCCACAACAGCACTATTCTGTCTTTCCAATAAGGTCTGCTTTCTGTTAGCAGGATTTCTGGTTTTTATACATTGGCTAAATGACATTGCATCCAAGGTAGAGAGTTCCTAACTATCCCTGTGCTGCCATGGGAATCAAATATCTCATGAAAACCAGGACATTTTCATAAAGTGAGTTTCTTCCTCTAAAATGCAGGGAGAAATAAACTTTATATGGGAGAAGAACAGAAACTGCCTTAGTTACTGACTCTTCCATACTTTTGTTTTAACAGGTTGTGGCTATTTTATGTCCTTGGCTCTCTCCCTTGAGAGCTGATATGGAAGCAGTGAAATCTAGCTATATATTTTATTTACTTATAAATAAAAAAGTCACAAAGTGACAATCAAGCTTCAGTGACCTTCTTATACAAAGGAATTTCAACATGGCTGCTAAGTGTGCTGAGACTGTAGAATTTTTCTTATTAAGGAAACTGCGCTATACTTAACAATAATACAGAAGGTGATAATCCCCATAACGATTTAATGTAATAAATCATCTTGATTTTTTTTGTGCCAGATAAAACTTAACACAGGAAAGCCAACATTTTAAGTATAACCATTCTTATGTTAAACAAGAACTGTTGATGTGACATTAATCTGTATTGCACAGATAATGAAGCTTTATATTACAACTTATATTACCATGCTCTGAAATGGATTTTAACATATAATTTGAGATATAGGGGAATGCATTCTAATACCATGGCTTTCTAAACAATATTTAGAACAGATTTTTCACATGAGTGACAACTCATTTCGAATGATAAGAGAAATATATGCACACAGATAATTAAATGTGAATCCATAAATCCTAAAGCTTTGGATTCCACAGAGTCTGTCATGCTATTGCTGCATTAGCTTTATGCTCTTGCAAGCATTTTTAAAATTATAGAAATGTACATCTCATTTTTAAGGAAATATGGTGGACTGCTTATACTACAATGGAATCATATACAGCAATCTCTAGCACTATAACAAAACATAAAGAAAAGTGTTTTGACAGCACTGTGCAGTGGTGGGATTCAAATAATTTAACAACCGGTTCTCTGCCCTAATTACTAGCTGGATAGGCGTGGCTGGGTGATCATGTGACTGGGTGGAGCTCAGATGACAGTAAGTCTGGGCATACTGCCAAGAACCTTTAGTTGTTATAAGAGTTAACCAAGAGGCAGTTTCTATAAGCAGGGCAATAAAGATTAGGCTAGAAACAACACCAGAATTCCTTATAGGATTAGCCCTGTAAAGTGGAAAAAACAAAAGGAGATTTCTACCAACAACCGGTTCTCCGAACTGCTTAGAAAGTTAATAACCAGTTCTCGCGAATAGGTTCGAACCTGTTGAATCCCACCACAAATCCATCCTAATAGTACATCACTGCTGCTGTCATTCTTTCCTCCCCTCCACCATACATGCTACTTCACACCCAACCCCCATTTAAGAAATATCTGAAAGGAAAAAATAGATGGGGAAATCATGGAAGCTTGCTGCATTGCATTGACTTTGCTTGAAGGCAAAGGCCTTCTGAGAAGATTAACCTGCTAAAAATCAACATAGCCTTAATAATTGGAAACAGGATTTTTATATGAATAAACTGGCGTATTCAAATATAACTTGAGCAGTTCTGAATTCTTCTTGAACTGAAACTTCAACTAATAATTTCCCACAGTAAACCTATTTTAGGTGACATCAAGCATGTTATAGAAATATAAATAATGAATGGTATGTGCACACACACCCCAAGTGAGCTGACAAACACAGTATATTTACTTTGAATCCTGTTCAAATAGAACTGTCTACCAAAGTGAGACAATAATGACAACTGAGTGTGTTTTAAGCGTTTCAAAATCTCTTAGAGCTACAAGTGGCTTTTTTTTTTAAATCTTCTGAGGGAAAAGAAGGGGATGGTCATTTGGCTTAAAAACTGACAACAATCTTAATACACTTTTCCTGTGCCTGCTGATTTCTGTTGAGAGAGGGAAAAGATCCAAATTCGAATAAGACTGATAAATGGAATGGCCATCCAGTAATAACATGGGGAGGAAAGGCAATAAGCCTGAAGACCATAATCTTCATTTTACTGCAATTACTGGCAAGATGTTCTGCCAGTTTTATTTTAAGCAACAGTCTTGACCTTGGTTAATTTTGTGCCAATGGAATCATGTAGAGCAAGATAATTTATTGCTCTAGTTTAAAACAGAAATCATTTTTCTTCAGCGTAGAAAAATGTATAAATCCTTCAGATTTTCTTGTTATTAACTGGTGATTTCATGTTAAGAGGAACTTCAATTTAATATATAGAAAGGGCAGAAAAGGTTAGAGTGACCATATGTCCTATTTTAGAAAATGCAGTCATCTGTTTGAAGCACTGTCAAAACCCTTATTTCAAGTTTTCATCGTGGTTAAGAATGGAGTATTGGAGCTTTAAAGTTGCCCATTGTCAGTTACTACATCAACAGCATACTGAGCAATCTTACCGGTAAACATTGTCTTCTCGTTTTTAAATTTATATCTAGCCTCTGGATAGCGAACCCAAAGTGGCTCTCTACCATAACAGCAACCCTCAGCTGCAAGAAAGGGCAGTTTGCCAAAATTCATCCAGTGAGTTCTGTGGCTGAGCGGGATGTTGGATCTTGCAGTCCAAAGGTGTCCCTTAATCATCAATATCTCTGTAAAGTGTACTTCTAAAAAGGTAAAGGTTTCTCCTGTTCAGGCCTGCCCAACTCTAGGGAGTAGTGCTCATCTCCATTTCTTAGCTGAGGGAGCCAGTGTTTCATACCCATCCCTTCACTAGGGCTTATTTTGGGGGTAGGGCTTATATTAGGCGCATGCTTAAAAATCAGTCTAAGGCTTCTTTTCAGGGTAGGTCTTATTTTGGGGAAAACATGGTATATATGTGCGCCTATATGTGTAATATCTACACATCAGAATGCAGGTTTTTAAAAAAAAATAAGATATAGTGATGTATTCTCACTTTTAGAGGGGACGCATAGGTGGCTCTTCTAGATGGTTTGTAAATAGGAGGAAAGAATTTGGATCTATGAATTGCATTTGATTTCCTCATAAAGTTTATTTTTCCTTGTGCAAAGAATATGGTAAGGATCCTCAATTGTTCCGAGCAGATCGATGCATTTGAAATCTTAAGAGCAGGTGAGATGTCATAAGGGGCATCTTCCAATGGCACTTTTCTCCCCTCCCCTCAAAATAGTGCTACTGTTATCTTGAAACGAGGTTCTCATTTTCAGAAATTGTTGAGAAATGTCCCCTTTCCCTGCAAAAAGTAGGAGAAAATGTCCACCTGGTTTTTTTTGTCCTATAGCTGCAGAATAAGTCCATGTGTGCCCTGATTTTTTTAAATGTTACATAGAAGAGTCACTATGTGAATGGCAGAGATAAGACCTGTCCCTGATTTCTTACCTCTGGTGTTGCATACAATTCAGAACAGGACTGCAGATATACAACAGTTGCATTTAATAGTTAAAACTACTATTTGTATTAAGTGATTGGAACTTCTGTCTTAGCCCTTTGTAAAAGGTTTAGTGGTTTAAATATGATTTGTTTCTTTGCTTGCTTGTAATCTTCAGATGATGTACAATGTTAAAACCAACAATTGACCAAACTGATTTATAGCTAACATTCTAGCTCCTTGAGGAAGGGAAGAGTATCAATGTCACAAACAGATGTATTCTCTAAATCTATTAGAAATTTCCTCGGTATCTGCTTTTCCTCTTTTTTTTTTCCCTCCTGGAAACATTGAGCTATTTATAGTGCCTTTGATAGCCTTAAGCAGTTAGCTTCACATAGCATATGATCAATATGCAATCAGTTTAATAATAATAATTACAGAAAGTAAATTGAAATCCATTTTATTTAATTAATGATTTCCATTAGTTTGAGAAGTAAAATCAATGAGGCTGTTTTTACTCCATATAAAAATTTCAGTAGTGTTGTTCCTTGGCTCTGGAATCCAGTATAGTTGATTTTCCAAAAATGGTCTTTTACACTAAGCCATGTTGAATTTAATTACTTTTATTATCTGTTGAGAAAAGTTATTAGAGTATCAAATGGTATCTGAAAAGCTGATACCTTTAAGCCATATGGTTACTTTAAATCATCATTTTAGCCATGATCTGTCCGCTGCAGGATGAAGGCCTCTTCCTCATGTTTCCAACCAATGCAATCCTGAGCTTTCTTTTGCCAACTGAGCCCACCATACTTGCTGATGTCATTGATCCATTTTGTTTTAGGTCTCTTTTGTCGATGCTTTTTATCAAGTGGGATCCATTCTATGACTGCCTTGTTCCACCTGCCTTCAGTTCTTCTTGCTGTGGGACCTGCCCATTTCCATTTCAATTATTATTTAAAATAATATTTAATTCTTATTTTAAATACTTGTTTTTAAGTCAGGGTCATAAATTGCATTTACAGGTAAATTCTTATTTGAAACTTGCAGTATAGATTTCAAGCTAAGTGCAAGAAATTAGTACCAAAATATTTTTGGTATTGTCAGTTGCATATACTGTACATTTACAAATTATCCAGGAGAGTTTTTTAAAAACCGATTGAGTTGAAGTCAACAAAGTGTATTAAAAAATACATATGAATGTGCTGTTTGATCTAGGGGTCCAGGCAGTGGTAGGATTAAAAATATTTTACTACCGGTTCTGTGGGCGTGGCTTGGTGGGCTTGGCGTGGTGTGGCTTGGTGGGCATGGCAGGGGAAGGATACTGTAAAATCTCAATTCCCACCACACTCCAAGGGAAGGATACTGTAAAATCTCCATTCCCACCCCACTCCTAGGGGAAAGTTACTGCAAAATCCCATTCCCTCCCCACCCCACTAACCTACTTTCCAGCTCTGTTCTCCTATGCAGGGCAACAAAAGAAGACCCAGCCGACCAGCTGGGACTTGGGAGACAGAGAATAGATGGGGGTGGGGCCAGTCAGAAGTGGTATTTGCCGATTCTCCGAATTACTCAAAATTTCCGCTACCAGTTCTCCAGAACTTGCTGAATACCACTTCTGGGTCCAGGCACCAGGCTAGAAACCAGGAAACGGTGAGTTCTAGTTCCTCTTTAGGTATGAAAACTGTCTCGGTGACTGGGCCAGTCTCTCTCTCTCTCTCTCTCTCTCTCTCTCTCTCTCTCTCTCTCTCTCTCTCTTTCCCTCCCTCACCCCCCTCTCTCTCCAACTCATCTCACAGGTTGTTGTGGGGAAAATAGGAGGAGGAAGGATGAATGGTTGCTTCCTTATTTATAAAAAATAGTAAAAGATAATTTTAAAAAATCTAAAAAAACCCAATTCCATATAATTTGATATATTCTTTTCCATGGATTTTTAAATAGATATCAATATTTTTACAGATAGCAAATTGTGGGCTTCTCAAGCGTGTCCATGTTGTAGGTATTAAGAGTTCAAATTCCAAATTATTTATTCGCTAATTTTATTGGAGAATCATAACAACAAATATATTCATTCTTCAAAACGACTCTTTGAGTTGTTAGTAGAATTAAATAATTTTTAACCTTGACATAGGTTGTGTTTACCATGATGCCTCCAGGGACGGTGTTGTGTTCCCTGGCTTAGGTATTGAAACTCAAACATTTTTCTTGATAATAGAATCATTTGTACACTGGAAAAGATAGAGAATTTCTGGTCTAGTATCTTGGCCTACTCAGCTGCTTTTGAGAAAGGAAATATAAGTTATGATGGCTAAAGTAGACTGTGTTTCAAGTGGTAGGTTGGAATCTTCTATGCGTAAGTAAGGATTTCATGTCATACTCCATACTGGTGAAGAGACTCACTATAAATAAGAGTCTACAGAAACTCTGTACAAATACACTTACAAACAGATAACAAGTGATAAGCCTATTTCCTAACACTTTGTAGAAATATATGCAATTGCATTCAGTATACGTTTTTTACAGTAAAGCTGAAAATGGCCAGTATGATTTAAAATGCTAGTCAGTTAAACAGGTGAAGGGAAGAGGCTTGATATAAACAACATACATGATTTTCTGCATTTTGATTATGTTTCTTTATAGAATGCGCCATGATCATCTGTATTCATATAAAATGTTTTGACTTGATTCAGCTATAATATATTACTTCTTTTAGAAATGGGTTTCATTTTATACTGTTTACAGCAATTTTATCAGAGTTATTGGTTCCTACGTTTTGCCTGCTAGATATAAAATATGTACTGTGATGCTGCTATCTTCCATTTCCCTGTAAACAGTGCATTTTAGAACTGCCAAACTTAAGTATTTATACTGCTTTCCTTGCTCATTTATTAAACTTTAAGACGGACCCTTGAAGTTTTAGCTAATAAATCTGGAAAATAGTAACTACTTTTGAAAAGTACAAATCTCTGTAATTTATTAATGTTATAATTTACCCAGACTTTTGGTTAATCCCAATAATAAAGTTGTTGACTCCAGCAAACATGTATTTGTCCTTTCCAAGGAATCAGATAGGAAATTACCCCGCTGTCGGAAATAAACTAATTGTTTAAATAGATTATTAATCTGCTGTAATTTTACCTTGGTCCAACACAAATTTCCAATATTGTTTAGAATACATAAATTTGCTGTTTATACTTGGTGAACTTTTTATATATGCGAAAAATAGGAACAGTAGATATTTGTAATAATAGCTTATAAATGAATAATTTAAAATCCATTTGTTGATGCTTGCATTGATTATTGATTCAAGTAGACTCTATAAATTTCAAGCTTGTTTTATTACAAAGAGTAATAAACAGGTAAAACTGAGGACTGGAGATATTTACACTAATATGTATTAGTGACCATTTTTTTGAATTTGTTTCTATTGCTTTCAGAAGTGTGCTATATAGGTAGTCCTTGACTTGTAACTGTTCATTTAGTGACCAGTTATAATTACAACAGCTTTGAAAAAAGTGACTTGCAACTGGTCTTCACACATCCATCTTACATCCCCATAGTCATGTGATCAAAATTTGGATGTTTGGCAACCAACTTATATTTAGAACAGTTGCAGTGTCCTGGGGTCATTTGATCACCATTTGTGACCTTCTGAGCTAGCAACCAAGTAGCAACACCTAACCAATCTGATTTATAAAAGGAAAATACAGTTAAACTTGGTTAATACTTGAATGAGAGATCACCAAAAAGAAACAGGGCTAAAAGCTAGATTGGGTAGTCAGAAAAATAGCAATGACAAACCACATTAATATTGTTGCTAAGATTTATTTATTTAGCGTATGGCAAATACATGGACTTATAGTCGTTTAAATGTTAATGCCATTCAAGGACATGGTGGTCTATGTTGAAAAAATCAGACATTGGGCCAGTATAAGCTCTTGATGGACATTCGGACACAATGTGATAGATATTTTGTCAAGGAGCACCACAGTCACGCTGAGGGGTAGAAAAAAGACTCCACTTAAACAATGAGTCCTGGCAGACACCATTTTGGGTATGGATCCTGTTCACAGTTGACCAATGCTGGCGAGGAAGGTCAAAACCTGGCAGCTTTTGTGTAGGGCCATCTACATAACTGCCCATTCAGCAGCCCATTTGGCTTTCCACTGTGAGTTGATGTCAAAGTTATTAGACAGCTGTTCAGCGAGTACCAGAAAGGGCTTCCTAGATTTAAGCCTGCCAATTGATAGATGAGGAAGATCAGCGTGCACAGGAAGAAGTGGGTTTCTCATAATTTTGTTGTACTCCTTCACTATCAGGCTTCCTGCTTTCATAGGGCGGGTGGTGCTATTTGGCTCAAGATGGGGAACCAGCAAGTAGGAGTAGATTTTATGCAACTGCTTATGATCCTCATAGTATCATTTAGCTTAGCGTCGATTTAGCTAGTGTGCTAAAAAAAACATGCACTTACTTACAAGGTTATTAGATGTTATTAATCAAGATCAAATTGAAGATACTCTGATATATAGAGTATACTGTACATAGTATACTGAATTTGTGTCTTCTTAATCACCTGTTTATCTGATCTGCTAAAAACTGGATTGGCAGTTACTCTGATATGGAAAGATGAGGACTATAAAAGATTCTTCTGCCTCTCTTGAAGAAAAGCATCCTTTTGCTAGACATCTCAAATAACAGAACAACCTTATAGTTCTGAGTTTCTGTATAATCCTTTCTCTGCTTGTTTGCAAAGCAACTTGTAGGCTATATTTTAGTGATAGGACAGTCTCCAACATCTCCTTTCTTATGGTAAACATTCCCAGTGCCTATGCTCATACAGTCATTCTTTCCTACAGTAAGGAAAGGATGGGAAGACATTAAACTGTCTGGCTTTCCTGGACTATGGTGTGCACGTTAAGAAAGTCAGAAGCCTTAACGGAAAACGGAAGCCTTACAGAAAATCAACTCACACACTAATCAGTATTTGCATTTTAATTCTCATCACCCACTAGAACACAAATTGGGAGTGATCAGAACCCTACACCACCGGACTGAAAGTTTTCCTACCAGTAAAGAGCAAAAAGAACCAAAACACATCAAGGAATCTCTCAAAATGTGTGGCTATCCTAATTGGGCCTTCACAAATCCTCCCCCCCCCAAAAAAAAAAGATCCAGCATGAGCGCCCCTACTACAGACAAGGAAGAGAGTAACAAAAGAAGCAACATTGTCATTCCATATGTTGCTGGAATATCTGAATAGTTCAGGAGGATTTTCAATAAACATCACATACTTGTACATTTTAAGCCCAAGAATACATTAAGGCAGAAACTTGTCCACCCCCAAGGATAAAACACCCAGACACAAACTGAACAATGTGGTATATGCAATACAACGCAGTGAGACATGAGCAGATCTGAACATCGGTGAAACAAAGCAACCATTTCACAAGCATATGGCACAACATAGGAGATTTAACCCATCAGGACCAGATTCAGTGGTCCATCTTCATTTGAAAGACAAAGGTCACTCTTTTGAAGATAGCAAAGTCCACATTTTGGATAGAGAGGATCATTGGTTTGAAAGAGGAGTAAAAAAAGGCCATTTATGTTAACATTGAGCAGCTTCCTCTCAACAGAGGAGAGGGATCCCCAATTTATAATGCAATCCTTTTGGCTGTTCCAAAAAGATTCCACACCTGTCATTCAGGTGACCCTGTGGTCACTGATAAAACCCCAAGTAATCGCAATAGCTCTCAGAGAGTGTTCAGACTAGTTGACTGGAAAGAAAACACAATATTTCCATTTCCATTCCTCCTCCTCCCACCATCCCACCAGAACCTATCATCCCCTCCCACCAACTAATCTCAATTGTCAATAACTGTCTTCCATCTCACACAGCATCCAATACAAATGATGAAGCTTCCAGGACAGGAAGCGAAAGGTCTTGTTTTTCCTCAAAAAATCAGTCCGGTTGCCTTTTTAAAAAAACAAACAAAACAAAACACTTTTGATATAACTATGACCTTGATTCAAGGTTATTAGTCAACATCATTAATAATCATAATCAACGTTATGATCTGGTGTGGACATCACTTGACCATACTATTCTAGATTCTTTAAACTTTTTTTCTCAAGTAAGTCTATTTTTTTTCCATAAATGACAATTTTAATCATATATACCTATACCTATACCTATAACTATACCTATACATCAGTGGTGGTATTCTGCCGGTTCGCGCCTAATTGGGCGAGCCGGCAGCGCTGGTGAGAGGTAGCTCTGACGATTGGCGTTTGGGTGGTTTTTTGGGCCTTCCCATCCACCCATGCTCTTTCTTTACCTTTATCTGCTCAGCTAAATGACGCGGCTGAGCGGATTGCCCTGCTAGAACAGCTGAGAGGCAC
>JAOYMU010000192.1:20987296-21005378 GCA_025802295.1 Psammodynastes pulverulentus
AAGTCCACAATTCTTAAAGCTGACAAGTTTGCCCACCCCTGTCCTAGAGTGATTCCACTTGAGAAGAAAAATGTAGGTTGGGGAGAAGCAGTATGATTGTAGTAAACAGACAAGTGCCTGCATTCAATTTGTGATGCTTCTTTCCATAATATGTAATAGCTTTTTTTTAAAAAAGGGTACCATCAGGAGAAGTTATGATGAAAAAGGCAAGTGTGTCCCAATATCAATTTGTAATCAGCGAGCTTTGTCTTACAACAATCTTTTGTCTAGAATAGACATACAGGTATTTAATAAAATGGTATTGATTTATTGCTGTTTGAAACTTTGTGGTTTGCTTCTAAAAATCCATTTATTTTCTAGGCCTAGGCACGGAACAGATGGCAAAATAATTGTTGTCTCTTATTATCCAAGGCTACAGCAGTGATGTTCTTTCACTCTGTTTTGAGGGCTGAAAGCTGTCTTGTGAATGCAAGCGACACAAATAATGAATGAGTTTCTTGCTCTCTGGATACCACATATAGCAGAATTCATGTGTTTACTTCAGGCTGTGTAAATGAGTCTTTAAATCTGTTTCTCATTTATTTCTACATAAAGATAAATGCAATAAACTTAAAGCACAAAATCATGCATTAATAAAACCTCTTTCTGATCCCAGCTGGCACATGAAGTAACAGTTGTGTTTCAATGAAAATGCTTTTGGTCCAATATTTTGATAGCTTCTTGGGTTTTGTGTTCATCTTTGCTACAATCATTCATATGGCATCCTGTTTTATTGCTTTTTTATGAATGTTTTCATTTATCAGTAGGATAAAGGGGAAAAATCATTTAATGGTTAGGGTTAGTTTCTGTGGTAGAAATGAGTCTGAGATACATGTCCAAAGATTACAGAAACCTGCAAAATTAGAAATAACTTTTTGTAAAAAGTTTTTGCTAAAATTATTAGGAGGAAAATCTGAACAATTGGTAAAGACTTTATCTTTTGTAATGGTTTGTAGGGAATTATTGATTTCTCACTGCCTACTTCTAGATGATGCTGTGGTGGCAAAGTAGAACATATCAAATCATGCAGTACTGGATTAGTACATATTCACAAACCTAGACTGGTCCTTGGAACTATTGGTATAAATAGAATAAGTAAGAGGTATTTAGAGCCTGAGGGACCAGAACATTGATCTATAGCAGGGCTGTCAAACTCCTGGCCCATGGGCCAGATGTGTCATGTGCTGGTCATGCCCACATCTGGTTTAGCGAAGAGGGAAATACTTCTGATATGTCATATGATGCTGCCATGATGCTGCAAGTTTGACACTCCTGATCTATAGTGATAATGTAAAGATGAAAGAGAAGAGGCAAAGCTGGATAATTCTCCCTTAAGATATGAATAGAGTCTTCATTGATTGATTCTGTGCCATCAAGTTATTGTTGACTCTTAGTCACCACTTAGATAGATGTTGTCCATGATGATCTATCCCTAATCTGATCTTTCAGGTCTTCTAATGGTGCACCCATTGCCACTGTAACTGTGTCTATCCACTTGTTGCTAGTTGTTTTCTTCTTTTTCCTTCCACCTTTCCTGGCATCAAAGGCCTTCCAGAGGCCTTACCATAACATGCTCAAAACAGGATAATTTGAGTGTAGTCATTTATGCCTTCAGCGAGAATTCTGTATCCATTTCTTTAGTAACCCATTTGTCTTTTTTGTTGTCTGTCTGTGCTATTCCCAGGAGTATTTTTGAACAGCAGAGTTTAAAAGATTCCGTACTTTTCCTATCCTGCTTCTTTAAAGTCCAAGTATCTTCAAACCAACTGTCAAAAAATACAGTCCATTCTAACCCAACTTTGTTTATGCTACTCTACTATCATCTCTAGTTTACCTAGTCCACTGAAATCGGGCAGCATTAAAAATGAAACAAATAAATACTTCCTTTTTATGTTTTGTTCTTATGTTGAATGTTTCTATGTTTCTAAAAAATGTTTACAATTTACTCTAGATGCTCAATTTTTCACTTTACTTGTTTTTCTTATTTTTTCTTCATTTACCATATGAAAAGATTCATGAGAAAAGCTGAAACGACGAAAACATACTGTTTATTATTTCTGTAGCCTCTTTCTTCTGCCCAACATGCTATGTGGCTCAAACCTCTGCCTGAGGTGGAGAACGAGAAGGGGAAATGTGCAGACTTAAGGCTAACTATGATTTGTTGTCTAAAATAGCCATTTATAACTGATACATCTGAATAATAGTTATGGGTTCTTGATATTTATCCCTTTTACTGTGTGGAACAGATAATATAGCCATAATTACATAGATGAAGAAAGAGAATATGAGTTCTGTGATGTAATAATTCTAATATCTTCCAAATTATATATCTCTCTATATAATAGAGGACCATCAATGTTTCAGTATCCTCGAGTTTTTCTGACCCTGAAAAATTAAAAGGATCTGTAACTAATATGGATGAATAAAGGTTGGTTTGTGTATGGATTAATAAATAATTCATGGACCTTAAAGCCGGTAATATCCTTCTATGTTTGCCTTGAGCAAACTATAATGATATAATGTATGAGGTAATTTCCCTACTAAATGCCAGCAAGTACCATTCAGAACTACTCACTATGGCAGGTTTTGGGTTTTTTTTTTTGTTCTACAGGAAACCTTAAACCTTCAGCTAAAAGATATTCATACTCAAATATTTTGCATATCTCCAGGGAACACTGTAACTATAAGAATCTGCTTTGGGTTGATAATTATACATTTACTTCCTCTAGCAGAGCGCATTCCACATAATGGATGAGAGGGTATGGATTCAAAAAAAAAAAAGTTAACTTGCCAAAGATTTCATTGCAGGGAAGCAATGTAAGAGAGACTAAGAACTTGAGAAGCAGGTTGCAAGTTGAAGCCATTTATTGAACGGAACAAATGCAATATGAACCTGAATTCAACTACTCAACAAAAGAAGAGGATATAAAGCTGGAAAGAGAATTTGTATCCAAATTATTTCAGATTAAGGATCAAGAATCTGTTCTGAACGGTGGTTAGTTTCTAATGTCACTTGACATCAGACGCTGTAATTCTGCAGTTTTCTGGCTAGCTGCCTCACCAACGTAAGAAACAAAGCTTTAGCTCTGGGTACCTAACACACTACATGCTGGCTAAGGGATAGATTGTATTTTAGAGAATTAGAAATTCAAGACAATGACTTACATTTCAGCATGTTTTTTTCATTCCTCTCACATAGAAACTGAGGCAAAGAAAACAGTGCTTACTCTACTCTGTTGTCTATATCTCCCTATCAAGGATATAAATTTTACATTGTTTTCATAATAAATATTACATGTGCAATAGCACTTACACTTATATACTGCTTCACAGTGCTTTACAGCCCTCTCTAAGTGGTTTACACAGCATATTGCCCCCAACAGTCTGGGTCCTCATTTTACCAACCTCAGAAGGATGGAAGGCTGAGTCAATCTTGAGCCTGGAGATTGCCAAGCTGCAGGCGGGCAGCAATCAGCAGAAGTAGCCTGCAATACTGCATTCTAATCACTGCACCACCATGACTCCTATCATAGTACTTGTAATACATCAGGTTTTGAGAAGCCCATTACTCAACTTTCAAAAGTGGAAATTTTATATGAAGATAGAATACTTCCAGTTTCTAACTAATCTCCAGCTTCTAACAAATGTATACTTAGGTTCAGGGCTTTTTTTCGGCGCCGAAAGGTGCTGGAACGCGCACCCCGTCGTCACGCTAAAAAACCCGGAAGTGATAGTGCGAGATTGGTGAAGACAAAACACGTGACACAGACTCCAAAAAGGTTCCAGAATGGCGTTCCGCCGAGTTCCGGCTCAAAAAAAGCCCTGCTTAAGTTATTTCTCCACAAATTGTGTATTTATTACATTTGTTACTCACTGCAATCAACCGGGCAGAACGAATAAAGCAGTGATTTGCTATCAAAATGCAAGCTCTGCCCTTTTTTTGCAAATATATATTATCTCACACACATATGATAGAGGTAGCACAAAGCCAGACAATGCTTTTAACATTTTGACAAAAGCAGGGACTGTAGGTGTCTATGCTACTTCAATATGGGATGGTTTCCATTCTTTAATCCCATTTCTTCTGTGGTTGTAAGCATCCATTTTTAATCAGAATGATTCCACAATATGAATATATAAGGACTTGACCCAAGTTCTGCTGTTTTGTACTTGTGAAGTCTCCTGCAACTACATAAAGGGCAGGAATTGCATCATCATCAAATCACAATGTACACATTTTCTCATTTTCCCCCGGAATGCCTCTGAGCATAGAAATGCTGTTTGTACCCAAGGTCCAAAGCAATTCTTCCAAATAATGTTGGAAGCTTGCAGACCCCCAACATTTATTGTATGAAGTTCCCAGCTCTTTAGATACAGGGCCTGATTCTGAACTGTAACTCAAGAAAAACCAAAGCAAAGGAATTGACACAGGTGTTGGCCGGGTGTCCAAAAGTAAAGATACCATAAGCACCGTGTTTGTGAAATTATTTTTAGTGGCCTATAACAATTAAAAATGAATTTAAGAGGTGTTTGACACTTCAAAACTACTCTTTTGATTAGCTGTGCTGTGTGGAGTTCCAGTTCGGAAAGCTTTCTAATTCATTTTGAACTTAGAAATGCTTAAATTCCACTCCGGCAAAGGACAATCTTCATGTGGGAATCTTTCTGGTCTGCTCAGCCCCTAAGTGCTACTGTGATTGCACTTCAGCTTCCTTAGGAACATTCCTGTCAAGTTCATCCCAGCATGATGCTATCAATGACTCCATGTATTTCTAGAAGTGCTCTTTGAATAGGAGATGATTGCATCTCCATACTGTGTCTTTCTCTCAACCAGCTTCATTTCTTGAATGGAACTGGAATTGTTAACTCCTGCATTTAAAATCTAGTTCCTCTCTCATAAAATAAACTGCTGAACAATATGTAAAAAGATATATTATTTCTTAAAAGCAATATTCTTTATATTTGTAGACAAGGATGGATGGGCAGATCAGTGTTCTAGGAAAAGAGGAAGTTTTTTTTCCCTCTTCATTTTTACTAATAGCCCATATATCATTACGTACACTTCGAATGGATGCTGGTTTGTTTTACTATATTTCTTCAAGCTTCAGAAAATGGTTACCATAATGTTTCAGGTGTAAGTTCATTTGCACAAGTCTTCTGGCAGAAATGGCTTTGATTCATTATGTAAAAATTCGTCATCCAACTTTCCACCATTTTTACCATCTTATCCAGCCCTCTGATCCAAAGCAAAAAGAAAAAGGACTTCTCTAATACTAGAAACAAAGCTGGATGCTCTATATCACATTGAAACAAGTGTATGATCCTCAGCCATAGGATAAGCTTTTAAGCTCAGTGAATCTTCTGTGTACAACAGAGTGAAAAATGGTAATAAAATTTATGGTGCTATGATGCATGATGTATGATAACCACACAAAATAGAAATACAGCTATAGAAAAACAAGGAAAATGCTTTCTCTGTGCATAGAACAGCAAAGATGGAAGAAAACATGTTTGAGAAATTTATAGGTAGTCCTACTTTTGATGACAGTAGGGACCAGAAAACTCAACATTAAATGGCATGGTTGTTAAATGAGTATCATGTGGCCACGCCTAATTGGTTAACTTTTTTTTACTGTGGACATTAAGCAAATCACAATGGTCATTAAATGAGGCATTGCATGACCATGACTTGCAACCTTCTCTGACGTCTTCTCCATTGAATTTGCTCGTGAGAAATTGGCTGGGAAGATCTCAAGCAGTGATTACATGGCAGCGGGACACTACAACCATGATAAATGTGTTAATGGGTTCCAGACTCCAAATCATGATGCTGTGATTGAGGGGATGCTGGGATGATTATAAGAAGTACTGTGTCATAACTTCAAATGGTTGCCAGTGCATAAGAATAAGGCACTTGGCAATTTATGAGCACATTTACAATGTACTTGGGGTTCAGAATTTAACCCAATACCCCACAAAGCTCCTTTTTTAAAACTGGTTTTGTTTCTCACTTTATGAAGATTGGCTTTATGCAAGGTTTTGAGGTTTTGAACCCTAGCATAAAGTGCAGCAAGCCTAATCATGAATAGAGAGTGGGATCAAATATTATCCATATGGCAATTTCATTAATCTAAACTTACAGTTGAAAGAATATTTTAGCCGCCAGCAACATAAAGACAGAATTTGACCTTCCTTTCACTGTGTATATAATAATCCTTGAGATTAATTGATGAGGCTGTTTTCCAATTGTCATTTTTCCCTGGAGGGCTGGGAGATTGTAGTATTGATCTTTACCTGTAAAGAAATCACTTTATTGTCTTATTGGAAACTGTTATCAGAAGTTTGTCCTTTTGTAAAATCTTCAGATAGATAAAAAGATAAAGTTTAGGGCATTTGCTGAATCTTTTATGCTGTTTAAAAAGTTTGTTTCCACCTGTTTCCATCATATCTGGTTGCCATTTCAAAAATTGGAAAAGCGGGGTCAAATCTGGTGGCAAATAAAGATGAATGGCATGTAGAATAGGAATGAAAAGTATAATTAATGCTTACTTAATAATGTTACAAAGCAGTGCTTTTGAACAGGCAAATTTGGACTAGAAAATATACATATAAAAGGTGTAGCTTATTTTCATTTCAAAGAGCTTTTCCAGCATCACCCTTTTTTAAGATGCTGCAATTGGCCCATTAAGGTCTCAATGTGCCTGTATTGAGTAAACATCTGATATAAAGGCTGTGTAATTTGCAAAATCAATAGAGTAAACACACATCTGTCAGCTGGTTTCAGTTTCTCTGTACTTTTTTTTTTCGAAGATTTTTTAAAAATCATATTACTATTCAGGAATAGTACTATTCAGGAATTTGTTCTCTTGGCTTTCATGATTCATCATAGAAATAGTCTTCCTGAAAAAAATAGGTAATGAAATCTAGAGAATAATTGATATACATCAACTCATTTGTTCGCACAGTCTAAGATGTGGGATTCAGAATTATGCATTCTAGGAGGCCTTGAGCCAATAAAGTGAGTCAAGCTATTATTCAAAGAAGGAATAGCAAGTACATAAAATATGATACACCCAGGAGGTGGTCTCACCTAGCTGAATAGGACAAAATTTGATACAAAGGGGAAAAAAATGAAAGGCACCAGTATAAGATGGAGAAAACCTTTGTTTCACAGTAAGTAGTATATGTGAAAAAGATCTCTGTGACTTTGCCATCATTAGTTAAACGTGAGTGATGCTGATACTACTGACATAGCAAATGTTCTCTTGGACTGTATTAAGAGCCGCATAGAGTTCAGATCAAGAGAAGCAATTATTCCTCTCTATGCTGCCCTGTTCAAATCCCACTTGTATATCACGTTATGGGCATTAAGTAGGAAAGTGAACAAATTGGAATGATTCAGAAGAGGGTTATCAAGAAGATGAGGAACAGTTAATGGATCTTGGTATGTTTAGCCTCTAGGAAGTGGGGAAACTATAGACTTGAAATATTAGAAGGGTTCTCACATGGAAAAGTGACTGGAATTATTCTGTATTGCCTCATAGAGTAGGTGGTGCATTCTCCTTCATTGGCAGTCTTCAAATAGAAGCCAGCTAGTTATCTATCAAAGATAATCTGGTGAATGTGTCACATTTGCAAAAAGAATATGTAATTTTCAGAACTCTGCAAGACCTTTCTCCCCCCCCCCCAACTTAGTCCCTTAATGCATCTTATTTTATTATTTATGTAATACTTGTTTGTGCCTTCCCAAAATGTTTTAATAATTTCACATGAGATTATATGCATACCAAAATTATTATCTTCATGATACAAATAGGAAGCTGAAAATAGAGAAAAAGAAAGGAACAAAATTCAGTAGTTACTGAATTCCTGACAAAGAGATTTTGCCATAGGCTTTGAACCAGGATGGCTTCTTGGGGTTGTCTGCAATCTTCTTGGACCAAAAACACCTCCCATTCTGATGATATCAGAGACTGCAGTGGGAGAGGAGAGTACAAAAAAAATAAAGTTTCTGGCTCTGCTTTAAACTCTTGGACCTCATGATAATCACACCCGTTTTCCAAGAAACCCTGAGGCAAAAGTATGCAAATAAAAAATGTCAACTTCTCTTTTAAGCTGCAGTTCTGTAGTTGCTTACACTGTAAAAACACTTGAGTTGACTTCTCTGTAGGCTAAGATGACATGCTACTACTGTACCAAAACTATTAGCAGAAAAATTCTCAGTGCTTTATTTCTTGAAGCTCAGCAACTAGCTTGCTGTGTTGATACTGAATATTAAAAATGCATTTTGTTTTAAATCTTACAAACTTTCAAGGGGTTCACTTTCTAATGCAGCTTCAGCTTGGAATATATTAATGTCTTTTTCATCAGGGTGTTACACAAGTTTATATCCGGATGTATTTATTTTTCCCATTTCATAGTCATTAGTATTGCCTCAGGCCCTTTTGTCTGGAAACTGCCTTTTCATTTTCTCTTTTGATAACAATGCACAATATACATGTAAGAATACTCCTTCAATCCAACCAGAGTGGTTTTAAATAAGATGCAAATATATCTAGTTAATATAAACAATGCAAATTTTATGTGACACACATCAGCACGGAGACATGTTTTGTATATACACTGTATAGGAGCATTATGAAAGACCAAAGCAATGTTATTCTCCAGGGAGAGAGAGAAAAGTTTTGGAAAAAAGTAGCAATGGCCATAATTTAAAGAAAAAGAAAAATCAATGTAAGGCTGTATATTAGAAGAAGGTGCCAACTTCCTCCACATGCTGTGTTTTGTTCCACTAACAAAGCTGATTTAATGACGTAAAGCATTTATCACGTTAATGAGCTGTTGAAAGAGCTAAATAAATAACACGGTGTGTGTAATTAAAACACTGTTTTACATTAACTGTACTGTATTAGTCTTCAGTGACCTTAAGCCATATATAATATGCTGACTGAAAATGTATGCAGCTGCAGTGTAAATGGTAAAATGAGTATCTTTGTCCAAAGTACTCCTGAATAGCTGCGGGCTAGTCAATATCTCTTAGCTTCAGCCAGCCAGCCTGCCTTTCCCCCAGTGTGGGGGAAATCATACTGCTAGGCCATTTTTCAGATCATATAAACATCTTACCACTTTAGGGGTAGGGTGAGGGTTGAGAGAATCACTGTTTGCATTTCAGTCCAGGGAAGGGTTACCATATTAAACATGATAATACTTAAGCTACATATAGCAGTGTACTGTTGAAGGGGCATTTTCAATGTATGCTAAGGAAAAAAGATAGTGAGGTGACAACAACAACATTTATATAGTTCCTTTTGGAATGTGCAAATTGTTCTAAATGCATTCATGTCTTGACTATTAATTCTTTGGGGAAGCTATACGTATAGGCCTAAATTGATGGAGGATTTAAATTGGAAGACGGAGGTAAACGTGATTATGTACATCCAGGTTACATGTGAGACAAGTGACAAGTATTTATCAGTTAACAATTGTAATATGTTAAAAACCCATCCCACTGTATTTGTTAAGACCTTCTGAGATAGGCTAAAGCATTTTGATGAAGGAAGGAAGGAAAAGAAATAGAGAGAAAGAGAGAGAGAGAGAGAAAGAAGGAAAGAAAGAAAGAAAGAAAGAAAGAAAGAAAGAAAGAAAGAAAGAAAGAAAGACCCTTTGTTATTGTCTCCAAATGTGCCTCTGGTAACAGTAGAAACAGAGAGAAAATGACTTTCCTGAGGATATTTCTCATGTCTCTGCTTTGCATAGGATCACACAAATGCATTCAGGCAAAAGTCAGAAATGTATATAGATCATAAGATACTTCCTGCACTTGACATAGAGCTGAATAGAAACAAGCTATCACCTCATGTATTTTAAAAGAAAAGATGTACCTGCTACTTTTGTCCATAGTTATTTCTGTTGAAATAGGGAAGTACCCTTCATGCTGAAGCTCTTTAGTGGTAAGAACTAGGCTGTTCTGTGAAATTGGATTCATTGGTTCAGCTCAGGTTCTCAAAACAACTAAAGAATGCACAAGTGTATTTTTCCAAGTATTTCTTTTTAAAGTCTTTTACATTTGACACAGGAGACTTCTGGAAGATCATGTTAACAAGTGCCACACAAACTGTGGCTACCACATTTAATCATAGATTGAAGATAGATATTTATATATTTCTGAAAGTTAATTATGCAAAGCTTTTTACTGTTTCTACAGAAATTGATTAAACCATTTTCCCTGTTTGCATTAATTTTTACACCTTCGAGCAAACTGCTGAATCAGGATACATTGCAATTCTAATAGTTTATAGCTCTGAGGCAGTAACATCTCTTTCAGATGTAGTCACAATTACCTCATAAATCTGCTAAATTTTAGGATGTCTGTTCCTATGTTTTATTGGTAACAGCATGATTAAGGGAGTTTGTCAATATTAACAAACCATTAAAAATGTACCTTGTAAAACACGCTGATTTGGAAATGGGAATTACATTTTAATATGGAATATAATTGCTGCAGTCCAAACAACTTTTGAACATATTCCGTGTACTTGAATTTCCTGAAAAACAGTCCCTGTTCCACTATTACTCACTTGTAAAATTGGGGTGTCATTGCAAAGATGATTATGTGATTTAAGGAATTAAAAAAACACCACACACCTGAAATTCCAATTTACATGCCTGGCTTTTGCTTCCATCTAAATTAGATCTTTGGATCCAGGCATATCTCAAGTATTGTACAGTGGTATTTAAAAGTTTAGTTTAGTTGCAATTATACCAATTACTGAGAGCAAAGTTTCACATACTTTTGCCAACACTAATATGTATCTTTGGATCATTTTCCTAAATTAATCAACAAACAAGCATGATACTTTTGACTCCTTTGTTTAATTGGGTTCTCTTCATCCAGTTGTAGAACTTGTGTGGAAAACAGATCACATTTTATGGCATATCTGTGCAGAAATACTGAAAATTCAAAAGTGTTCACAAACTATTAAGTAGTATTATAGATTGAGCTTAGATTTTATGTTATTATATATATTTGTGCATGAGTTTTTGATTAATACTTGGATCTCTCTTTACTATAATCAGAAAGAGTTTGAAAGCTTCTTTTCAGATTACAATATAAGCTTTCATGAACTATGGTTCACTTCATCAGAATGGCTAAATTGAGGAAGGATTTAAATTGAGCAGCGTGGTGGCCTAGTAGTAAAGATGCCCGCCTTCCCCTTGGAAGGTTGAAAGTTCAATCCTAGGCAGTTGCAGATGTTTCTAGAATGCAAAGAAAAAATATTGCTGTGAACTCCACATAGGCGTCAGGAAGAGCATCCAGCTAGTAAAGCTCAACTCCATCTAGTCGCCCAACTCTACCCCGAATAAGGAATACAGGGTCGTAAAAAAGGGAGATTCAGGATTTAAACTGTGAGATGGGGGAAAGTGTAGTTATATATATCCCAGGTTATGTGTGAGATGTCTGACAAGTATTTATCAATTAAGACTTGTAATACGTTAAAAACCCATCTCATTATATTTGTTAAAACCTTCTGAAATAGGCTGAAACATTTTGATGTATGTGAATTAGTCTCTCAACTGGGGTGATGAAGTTTGTTTTCTCCGGAATTACTTCTTTGAAATCAGTATGAAATGCCCTGGGAGGTTAAAATGCTCTGTTAACATGTCCGTATTTTAAGTCTGGATGTCACACTTATGCCCATTCATTCTTTTGCATAAAATCTGTAAGTCTGTTGTAGAATCCCCCTCATCGGCGACGACAAATAGAAAAATACTGATGACAAGGGATTACCTACTTTAACTTACTCTCAAATATTTTGGAGCTGATCTGTTTTTTTTTCTCATTCAGCTGATCATGCTTATTAGTAACCAGGAATCCTGACAGTGCCAGCTGAAGAGCTTTCCTTTTTATCCTGGTGTTAATGACATTGAGACACGAATTTTACTGCTACAGGGATAAGAATATTGGGGCAAAGCTGGTCTCCAGGGCTCCCGTCTTTTTCACACACTGTTCTGAGCACATAATGAAGGCAACCATGAAGGAAAAAAGATGACATGACTATTAATGTCACGCCATCTTGAATTAATGGAGCTTCTTTTACAAACCGATTTTCCAATTTCTGAGTTACCATGGTTGTCTCTTAAAGCAATTGCTATGTGACAATGGCATGTTTCTGTGTTGCAGTATCAAACAGCATAAATTAGAAAGAAGGCTGTTACAAATGTATAAGGTGCAGATTTTGCCTTGATTGCATGGGCTTCTAAAATTATAGGAGGAGCCTATGGGCACCCAACAGGTTTCTCTCTTTAAAACCTCTTTTGATTATGGGATGAGTATTCCTATGAGTTTCTTTCCTACAAGTGTGCTTCTCCCTGAACTGATGATCATACAAGGTAATACCTAAGAACTAGAACTTTGTTTTTCATAGATTTCATAGAATAACAGAGTTGGAAGGGACCTTGGAGGTCATCTAATCCAACCCCGTTTTTTTCTGTGCTTTTCCTGGGTCATAGTCTTTGGCTGACTCTGACCAAGTTCCTTCCTCTGGACTCTCTGATCCATGTTTTATAATATGCAAAAACACAATTGCCTACCTAATGTTGACTATACATATAGACTTTGGTGGTTGTTTTTTTTCAGGACATTTGCAACCCAGAGATAGTGGCATTATTAAATATAGAAGAGCGACAATATTGTATAAATGATATCTCAGAAGGAGTATTCAACTCTCTTTTAACGTTAAAAAATCTTTTAGTTTGGTGAATAATACATCTGTGCCTTTTAGGGGGAAAAGTGATGCTTTCCAAAGATGAATGAAACCGGTCCTAATCAATATTCTCCATGTCCAATACCATGTGCTATGTTGAATTTATGGACAGTGATTTTCTTTCTCCTTCATGGGCGCACATAAAAAATTAGGAGCTTTATACTCCTCCACCTGTGTTGCAAATCTCCCCATCCATATTCTTAAATCTTTGCAACCTTTAGAAAATAGGATTTTATTTAAATAAAGATGTTTATGCTCCTCATAAATCTACTTTGTGAACTTAAAGCCTGGCTTGCATAATCTCCCACTAGGACAAAATAGTCTTTCTAAATTGAAAGATTCAGTAGATCAGTGAAAGTTTAGACGTCAACCTTTTATTCCATCAGCACAGTATGAGCTTTTTGTTGCACACATGGAATCATTTTGTTTAAAGCTAGCCTTTATCTCAGAAGAACTGGGAGTGTCTTGATATTAGTTTTGATGCAAAGTGTACTAACAGCAAACACGATTTTGCTCTGCTGCTAAATTTCAATCCACAATAGACTTTGAGAGCAGAGAGGTCTTTTCCTATGAGCCTTTCCGAAAAGGCTTTTTCTAGTAGTTTCCATTTTCATTTTTTACGGGTTTTTTTTAAAAACCACTCTATTATCTGCATCCTGTTCGGCTTCTGAAATAGATATCCTTCGAAGCAAAAATAATGTTCAATGTGTTATTAGCAGTTCAATATTAAGATAGTTATTATTTCTGATTTATCCAAACTCATTTGACCTTTAGAAAAGCAGTTGTAGCCATTGTAAAATTTTCAGTGCTAAGATAAAGCTGCCACCATAAATACTAGCTGAATTGCAAATTAAGTGCAGAGGCAAATAAACACATGAAGATCATGCCAGGTTCAACCTATTTGTCTTTCTCTCTTTCAAAATATGTGTGTTTGTATATGTGTGTATATATTGTGTATATATGTACTACAGAAATAGTATTATTATTTTTGAGTCAATAGAATGTGTGTCTGTGCATATATACACACACACACGCCTATATACACGCCCAAATAATATATATAGATGAAAATATATTATTTCTATCTATTGGCAGAAGATAACTGCGTTTTCAGTTATTTCAAACTTTATTAGTGCAGCCCTGAAAATTTCATATATTGAAGTTATTTTAAAAACGTAGCTTTATTAAAAGCATTCTTGATTCATGAACCTAACATTTTGTAGCACTAACGAGTTCTAGTCCTAATGAGCTGCTGAAAGAATAATAAGTTCAGTAACCTGTGTTTGTCACAGCTAATGAGGATAGGGAAAGAAGGAAAGATCTCAACTTTGAGGAAATCTGAATTAATTGACTCAAAAATAATAGCACTATTTCTGTAGGTGTTTGATGGAGAAAGCAGTTTCCTTTTATATAAGCCATCTTTTAAAATGTTTTTACTTTACCCCATGCCATCCTTAGGGATTCTTGGTGAGATAGGAAAATTATCCTTGGGAGTAATGGCAGCCGTTTGATTCCAAGGAGTCTTTGAGAAGGCAACAACATCCCCTTGAATAGCATTTGATGTGCCCAGAAATGAAGCTCCTGGGGTTGAACGACTCAGAGCCATGCTGATGGGGTCCAGCACAAAAGCTCCAATTGCTCAGCTTCCTTCGGCGAGAATGGGGCATTAAAGAAGAGATGAGTGAAAAAGCTCTCATAATCACCATGCACAAAAGTCAGTCAGGAACTTACATCCCAGCTGCCATCCTCTGATACTGAGACTTTCGGCAGATTTAGGAAGGGAAATAAAAAACAATTTGGGGCATTTCTAGTCATTGGGCAGGTGGGGGGGGGCAGTGGGGAGTGTGTGCCAATGTATGAATGGTGACAACATTCCACCCCATGTCATCCTTTTGAATCTTTATCACAGCTTGTGGCAGATGCTGCTGAGGAAGTAACAGGTATCTTCAATGAATTTACCTCAGAATTCCTGGCAGAATTTCCCAGCTCTTGCTTTCGATTCCTGGGGAGGAACCAGCCTATTTTGAGTGATTAAACTCATAAAGGGACTGACTCTAAATCTGGTCAATGATTAGAGCTGCCCCAGGGGTGTTTTTTTCTAGGACTCGGGTAGGCTGCAGCTAGACTCATCTTCCCTTTGCAAATCCACACAGAGTTCATTAGAGTAGCCCAATTAGTCCATGTGGGAGAGCAGATCACTCATTCTCCAGAGACGGTAAATCCAAAGCAGGGAAGAGAGCATGATTGCTACTTGAACAACTTGATGCAGCGCTCATTTCAAACGTCGGCAGTCTTCTTCGCAGAAGAGGAGCCCATTTAAAGCTAATGACCCGGCTCTTCTAGTCTAATCTGGCTTGCAAGGATTTTTGTGAACTAAAATAAGTCTTGTGGAAGCTGCTCCCAGTGACAAATTAGCTGCCTTTAGAGAAGGGCCATGTAATTGCTGCACTTCAAATAATGAGGAAGAATTCAACATAACTGCAAGAACCCACCCCAAATGGTGTGCGTGCCTACCTATCTTTTCTATACTCCTGTTTGGAAAGTTTCTCCTAGAAAGTGCAGACTAAATAAACTTAGAACTTTTTGGTCCACCATAGTAAAGATGAGCTTGGCAAATGCCAGGCCTTTTCAACCGTGGCTCCCAGCTTAGAAATTTCCACCTTTGAACTCCATCAAGTTCCTGGTTTGCTGTCTTTTGAGCTCTGTGAGTGTGAAAAGTGCTTTCTGAGTGTAAGACTAGTTAGTAAGCCATCTTGTAAATGATTTTATCTTTAAAAGCATTTTCCCCTTCCATTCAATCATGTTCAATTCTTGGAGGCTGCCTGGAAAAGTCCCTGCAGTTTTCTTGGCAGGCAAGGTTTTTCAGAAATGATTTGCCCTTGCCTCCTTTCTTGAGCTGAGAGAAAATGGCTACCTCAAAGTCACCCAACTGGCTTTGTGCCTAAGGTGGAACTAGAAACCACAGTCTCCCAGCTCCTATTTGATACCTTAACCCAAGGGTATCAAACTTGTGTCGTCATGGTGTCATCACGTGATATATCGTGACTTTTTCCCCCCTTCACTAAACTGGGCATGGACGTGGCCAGCGCATGACGCATCCGGCCTACAGGCCGCGAGTTTGACAGCCCTGCCTTAACCACTACTTTAAACTGGCTCTCAAAGGCAATATATGCATAATTAATTTAAAAAATAGCCAGAGTGATATGTCTATGAAGATTCACAGTTATCCAGGTCATAGTTGTATCAAAAGTGGTTTTTATTTTTATTTTGAAATGGCAACTGGACTGATTTTGAGGAAAAACAGGATGTTTCGTTTCCTATCCCATCAGTTGTCCTGTTTTTCTTAAAATTCAGCCCAGTAGCCCTTTCAAAATAAAAACCTCTTTTGATATATAGCCAGAGTGATAGTTTCCTGTCCTGTGAATAAAGCAGCATCTGTAGGCTAGTAGTTTGCCTTGACTCCCTTTATTCTTTTAACCCACTTCTAATAAATGAATGCTTGTGCTGTTCATGGCATATAGTATGGGGAAATGCATATGGAAATGGGAATGAGTAATAATCTAGTGCACCAGAGGTACACATTTTTCGGGAAGGCATGGGATCACATTTATTATTTAAGTGACATTCCAGGCTATGGTGTAATAGCAGCAATAATAATTATTGTAATAATTTGGAAATACTGAATTTATCAGACCTAAATACCATAATTTTACAAAAACACTTCCTAATTCGAACTCCCTAAATTCTTAGATGCTTATCTTAATAAGTTCAGGTCCTTGGTTAGGACTTGAATTATTAAGTTTCCACCAGTCTTTGACTGTGACTTTAACTGTAGATTATCTACACATAATGAATGGGCTAAGATAGAAAATTACTTTAAATACATTTTCATTGGGATATAATACATTACTCTCAAATCAGTTACATGCAATTTAGTGGAATATTCCCCATATATTTAATATTTTCCTATTCTTTCAAATTAAATATTATAATTTGGAAGGGCTCTGGGGCCACATGCAAATCTTTCAGAACTTCGTGCTAAGAGGTTGCAGGTTATGGACTCCCTTCCTAAAAGAACACCACAAAATGTAAACTCCCAACTTTATACATTAATACATGGAGAAATCAGAAGTGTTTACTGAAGGAAACTGAGAGAATCTCTTTAAATGACCACTTTTGGGGTCTTGGTGGGAGAACCTATGAAAGTGTAAAAGAGAATCATAACATTGCCTCAAGTTTTGGGCTTCCGCTCGCATGTTTCCAATCTTGTCAAGATTAACATTTCTTTTTCCCTCGCCTTATGTCAGTCAGTCATTTGGGATAGTTTTAGAAGCATGATGCAGGAGGTACCGACATCTACGCTCTCATCTCTTAGCTAAATTTAAGTATGTACCTCCCAAGAATTCCTTTGAAATATTACCCTCAATTTACTTCGTAGCTGCAGGTGTCAAGCAACAAATTTCAGATCCCACTTGTGCTGACATTTGCTCTTGAGGAGAAGGAAATTAGATTTCTACTCATCTGAAACCAGAAACAAATGTTAGAATGGAAAGCGGCAATTTATGATTTTTTAAAAAGTAATAATAACGGCCACTTTAGAAGATTTTTGCTTTGCATGCTCTAATATTGCAGACATTTTTTCACTTCAAAATTAGATGGTTACGGTAGAATTTCACTTTTACAGGAAGGTTAACATTCATGGTAAAACGCAGTATATTATGCCGATTTTATGGGATTGAAAGTAAGCAATAGATTTTAAAAATCATTAAAATCAGCTTTCTAAAAATATCTGAAATTTGGATGGGTGGATGGATGGAACACTTATAAACCCTGGAAATGGATGTGGAGCTCATTCTCTGCATCTGGAGATGTCTAGGTATCCAATAATTGTTAATCTCTGAATCTTCGACATAACTAATAGTGTCTCCATGGAAATGGGAGGTAGAAAGCCATATTCCTAGTCATTTCTGCAGATCTATTGCTATGTTTCAACTTCATATTGTGCATCAGATATGATATCCAAGTGAGCAATTTTCTGGATGTAGAAGAATATATATGAATATATTCCATAAACAAAGTGGATAATCTCTTTTCTTTTCATGCCCTGTCCTAAATCCACCTTTTATCTTCTTGATCATATATTCATTCAACCCAGATTATTGGTAGCATTTGAAATATTTGGGATTCAGTTAGTTCTATAATGTGCTACTTTTTCTAGTGTCTAAGATTATACAAAAAAGTCAGGTTTATGGTACATTCAATTTGTATTAGTATTCCTT
>JAOYMU010000192.1:21041991-21054076 GCA_025802295.1 Psammodynastes pulverulentus
GCAGACATATTTGGAAACGTGAAATTTCTGCTTTGGCTGATGGACAAGTCACCTGGTGAATAGGTGGCCATGTTAATTCAGTAAGAGGGAGGGAGGGAGGGAAGGAAGGAAGGAAGGAAGGAAGGAAGGAAGGAAGGAAGGAGCCTTTTTTGTTTATAAAAAGTAGCAAATTCCTCATCTCTTCGTTTATGTAGAATCCACTGTGCCTACCAACACATTATATGTGTTCTATTCCTTAACCAGAGTGGTTCTGTTCATAATCCCAGTCAGCTATGCTCCTTTCCACCAGATTTATATAGAAGTCTCATATAGCTCATTTCACTCTCCTCTGCTCTTAGTTTTCCACTGTTCTTTTCAAGTTAATACTCACCTCCTGATAACTACTATGTATGTTTGTTTCTTAGTGAGCCTAACTAATTGCAGGTCTCTTTTTGTGTTATATGTTATCTCTTGGTTTTCTCCTATGCAAGGAATGTCCCAACCTTTTCTGTGTCTGTATCTTTGTATGGAAACAGGATTTCCATAACTAGAATGTGTGTCTTTCTCTGTAGTTCTTAGACATGCAAAAAGGTTGCAAGATATTTCTCTTGGTTTGGTTTCTATCATTTTGTTATTGACCTAGTGCAGTACCCAGGATGGTGTTAATCAGCTCTCAGATATTTCATTTGATCTGGATAATAGTATCCTGCCCTCAGGATTACTGATTAGCCAGTGGGAGTTGTTCTCCTGATGCATCACATTTATCTTGTTTCATTTCTGACTACCTTGCCATTCAATATCCTGTTATAGTTATAGAGTGTTATGAAGCTGAAGGACTCCATTTAGATTTTGTGGTCCACATTAATCTTTTCGGTCACAATAAACACTGGGTGATTGTTTTCCCTTTTTGCCTCAACAACTTAATTATATTTCACTGTGGACTAAAAAAAGTATCCTGATAAAATATAACATCAAAACTTTTCACAGAGCCATTCACCGTTATTTAAGAAGAAAAAATCATTATGCAGGCATAGAATCAACTGTCCTGCTAAAATGTTCATAATTTTACATCTCATTTTCTTTCTGCTCATTTTTCCTTTTTTATTACTAAAGTGGTAGAATCATTCGTCATCAAGTTAAATATTGATTCCCACAAATAGTTTCTCCCTATCTAGATCAGACAGAAAGACAAGTTTATAGCAACTGTATTGAAGGCTTTTGGGCATATGTGTATGGATTTTAATTGCCTCCATAACTCCTGCATAAGTATCGCTGCACACCGATTGAATTTATTTCAAACTTGAACCCGTTCACACCACTAAAGCAAGGTCCTATGCCTGCTATAAACTTAAAGTTTAAATTTTGATCTAGCATTTGTCCTTCCTCACTAGAAGACCACCTTCAATGTAGTTCTTATTTACATGGGATTTTTGGTGAATTGGTAGTTATGGTAAAAGAAGTTGACTTTGCACAGGATCTGTCCTGGTTTTGATATAAATTTAAAAATTTAGCTGACCACTGTGGACCACATAGCAGACTTTTTGTTTCAATTGTTTATACTATATACAATAGAAAATATAAAAACTTAAAACGGGTATCATACTCTGCAATTGATGATATGGGGTTTTACCATGCATAGCACTACAGGATTTTAGGGGGTGTTTTGTACAACCTAGCGTATTTTGCTGCATGAATTAATTTGTCACCCGCACATTCAATTTCATGCAGAATTAGAAGAGTAGCTATCATAGTTGTATTATTTTGAAAGAGAATCTTTGAAATGATGCAGGGCTTTTCAAAATTCTCCATCCAAATTGTGTGGGGAAGAAATTAGCCAACTATTTTTTTGAAGGGGAGGTCTCCTGGACCAAATGACCTCCCCTAATGTTTAATTGAAATGTAGGAAGCCAAGGATGCTGTGCAGACCACTGGAGATATGCTTGTATAATGAAAAACAAAATATTCACTCATACTCCTTGGCTGTCTTGTACTTTGTAGGAAGAACACAAAATATGATATTCTGATGCATATTAATTGTGGCATACTGAGATTAAGTAGGAAAATTCCATTTGAGAACTGCAGTGAATTTCTTTCTCTCCTTTCCTCTGTGTACTTATGAATATAAATTTGTTGCTACTATTACTGTTACTGCTATTGTGTTACTTCAACTAGTACTTGAGGTAAAGACAAAAACAATTATAAAGAAGAATAGCTATTCATTTTGGAAGTATATTTCAATTTCATTATTTATTCATTGGTCCTTCTATACAAAATACCCCAGGAAATAATAGAACCATGAATGCAACTCAGTCCCCACACTTAAATTACCATAGCATATATTTTACAAGGAATTATAGGAGATAACTTGTCCTCTGTCAATAAACTCTCATTTTTCATAGAATAACAGTTACAGTACACAGCTAAAATCATAACTTCACTGAGTAATCTCAGAAGGTAAGAAAATTAGCTTGAAAGTCACAGATTTCATTTTTCTTAATCTTAGTAGTCCCTAGAGCAAGGTTCTGTATACCAGCCAATGCTTTATGATGAGATAGAATTAAAAGTCTTATATCTTAGTCACTGTTACATCCACCTTTTCATTTTTAAATCTAATTCAACAGGGTTGCTTATTGTTAATTAAATCCCTTCTTTTACAAAGTTGTCTTTTCTCTTTGTGCAGTCTGCTATCCAATTATTGGTCATAATTAAGGGGTTCAAGTCACCATCGATAGAAAATGTTGTTGCAATGTGTCATTAAAATATATGAACTTTTAAGATGCTTTATAATTTAGTTTGTCACAAGTTCTAAACTTAGCAGGATGCCTTGATTTAGAAAACATCAGTATTGACCCAAGGCCTATTAAAGTCAATCAACAGATTCCCTTTGGCTTCAGTAGGCGTTGAACCAAAACGACTATAAATGTGGTAGGAATAAAGAGATACAGCAATTTTTCTGGAGTTAGCAATTATTTAGTGACATGTGCTTTTACCAGTAAGGTCCACCTAAAATGCTTTATTGTGTTTGTATCTGAATTCTTTTCAATTATAGGTTGCTTCAAAAGATAGGCAGATGTCCTGTTATTTGTTAGAAGGAAAAATTATGCCATGTATAAATGACTTGTTCAGAAGCCTCTTACGGTAGACAAGAGATAATGAGATCGAGTTATGATTGTTGGATCTCAATTTGTTTACTTTCTGTTATTGATAAATGGATGCAATATTCAATACTTATTCTGCCTGTTATCTTTGAATAGCAATAAGAAAAGAATTGCCGTGTGCATTGGAATGTGGAAACCATAAGCTTTATGGATCAATACAAGACCTGTATGCTGTGCATAATGCAACAGAGCAAAACTAGAAGAAATCAAGTATTAGATCTGGGCAGCAACCAGGAACTAGGGATCACAAATCATAACCCTAACTACAGGTAGTCCTTGACTTACAACTGTAATGGAACCCACCCATTACTGTCAAAGTTGAGGTCTACATTAAATGAACCATGTCATTAATGACCACTCCATTCTTGCTCTCCCCAATGCATTCATTAAATGAATGCACCAGTCATTGAGAATGGGTTAATTCGGATGGGGGAGACCATGGGAAGTCTAGTGCAGGCACCTGCATTGGGCCTTCCCCCACCCTCTGAGATATCCCATGCTCTGCTTCCTGCCCTTGTGTTCCCCACAGCCCTATAGGTCTCTTCTCTACTTCACCCCATCACAACTGTACACCTATCTTTGAAAGATATCCAAAGCTTAGGAAATTGGAGTAGGGAAGGTTGCTCCATTACCGGACCACATGGCACAATCATGGGGAAGAAATCCTACTGGTTTTGCTTTCCTCACTATGCTTTGCTCCCCTGCTATCTACACTGGGGGATACAAAGCATAAGAGGAAGGCAAAACTGGCAGGATTTCTTACCCATGATTGTGTCATGTGGCCCAGCAATGAAGTGTCCTTCCTTAACCTGATATCCTGAACTCTGGAATCATTGAAAGGTAAGTGAGTGAACAGAGATTGAGGTGGGAGGAGTGTGTGGAACCCAGTGGGTTTGCAAAGCAAGCCCAGTGCATGTGGGGACGGAGCAGGGCAGGATGGGGGGAGAAATACAGTACCATAGGTGGATGTGCTACACTGTCTCTATGATGTAGAAGGGTGAATGATAGGGGCTCTGCAGGGATTGTAACTTTGAAACAAGTTCATATATAGTTCGGGGGGGGGGGAGAGATTTGTAACTTTGAACGATCATTAAATGGCCCATCATACCCCAATGACTACATGTAATAGACCACTACAAAAAAGATGAAAAATCAAAAAGCAGGACCACAAGACAAATAAGGATCAAGACTGCATGAAAAAGGGGGAAAACTATTTATACCAGTGTATTCCTTGAGCATCTCCTTTCTGCTCAGGACAATCTTGAAGTTACTATCTAGGATAGAGGGTATCTCTGTAGAATTACATGGCTTTTCATGCAGGGGGTCTGCTGTATGAGTATATTTACAATGCATGTCTTAAATACATATAGTTTTTTGTTATATTGTGATTGTTTAGTCTCATATAATGAGATAGAGTTAGGAGTTCATTTGCTGGGAAATCTCCTTTTGGATCCTTGTCCCTCTTTAAAAGATCCATCACTTTTGTATCTTAGTGATTTATCTACATAGCCTTTGCACACAATATCAATTGCAATGTGTTCTACAACTTTACATTTTTGGCAGGAGTTTCACCTGTTCTGTAGCATCCTATATTAATATTATTGAAAGCTACAATAGTAACCTGTTGAATTATTCCCTGTATTTCTGGTGTTATTCTCAACTCTTGCTAAACATTTATTGCTATGCATAAAGTTCAGAAGTTCCAGAGTTGTGGAAAATGTATTTGGAATGAATGAATGAATGAATGAATGAATGAATGAATGAATGAATGAATGAATGAATGAATGACCGAACGTACTTACGTATGTACACATGTACGTACATACGTATGTATTATTGAATTTGTATGCCATCAAATCCAAGCAAAACAAGGATACATTTCAGTTTGTGCTGGTTTAAATACTGTATCTCTGTTGGGAATTTCTCTGTCCTAAATTATATCCACCTGTTACATCAAGTCTCTTGAAATCTGATGATGCCAAGAAAAAATGCATGAGTACAAAAACTTAGAAAAGCTTTTTTTTCCCTCTTCCATTCAATCATGTCTGATTCCAAGACTGCCTGGACAACTCCTTCCAGTTTATTTGGTAAGGTTTTTCAGAAGTATTTGTCATTGCTTCCTTTTTGGGGCTGAGAAAAACTGGCTAGCCAGAGGTCACCCAATTGGCTTTGTGCTCTAGGCAGGACTGTAGCACATGGTCTCCTGATTTCTAGCCTGTTGCCTTAACCAAACTGGCTCTCCAGAAGAGTAATACTCTATCCTTAAATAGACTCTGAATTACCCAGGAGGGAGATGATCAATAAGATCTGTTGTCTGGAGCTGTGAAGGTGCCTCCTAAGAGAAAAGTGTACCCAGTTGAACTTTCTTTTTCTTTTGCTGCAGTGCTGTTCGTTTATGACCTCTTTGATCTACGTATTCATAGCCGTGAAGCTAGCAAAATTTAATCAAGGTTGCAGAGGAGGGGGGAAGGGGAAAGGGGACAGGAGATAGGAAACACACTTTCAATAGTGGACTCCAAAATGAGAGCTGTCAGTCAAGAATAATGCCTTTGTGGTGTAGCTTCTTTAAGCTTCCCCAAATGAATGGCTCTCTTTTCCTTGGCTGTAGAGATTGCGATGAGACCTTATAGTTGGTTGATGAGCCTAGTTGAATTAATATCTCTATATTCCTGTACTGTCTTCTACAAAGGAGAGAGCACGAAACTTCTAATCAATGTGGCATTTCAAAAGCTCGGGGATAGAAAGATTTTATTTGTAGAATAAGCTTTATATCACAAAAGCCAGTTCCAAGAATCTTGTAGGGTTCTTGTTAAAGTACCATCCAAGTGATTCTCCCCCTATGACCACTTAGATCATTTGTTTTGGAGCGGAAGTGATAAAGAGCAAGAGTCTTTTTCATCGATTAAGGCCAACCTAGTTTATCAGGCTCACTTGGATAAAACATTCCCTGACTGGCAAGATGCAGGAATATAGTTTAATTTCAATTTATTATCTGCCAACACATGCCATTCAATCAGATAAACACAGTATCCGAGCTGTCATCACAGCATCTTATGCATGCTTAAAAATAGGATGCTTTCTTCACACATTTGGAAGGAATTAATTCATATATAGATTATATATGCAAAGGCCACTTTAAAAGTTTGATGGGGCTGAAAAACTTTGTATTCGTAAAGAAAAAAAGTTTCCCTATAACTCTGGAAATGAAAATCGTGAAAAAAAATTGATACTCACTCATCAAATATCTATATGTACATTAAGTGGCCATGGGCACATAAGTGTCGTTTATAAAATGTGAATGTGTCTGTGTGGAGTCTTCTACATATTTTGTTGAAAAAACATTAGAATTCAGTGAATGACTAAAAACATCATTTGGAAAGCTAAATGTTAGTGGCAAAGAAAATGCTTCCCTAGGAGGGAAAACGCAAACACAACATGTTCAACTGAGAAAACTAGATAACATCAGCGTGGGTATGTGGGAAGGAGAGACATAGCAGCTATGATATTATGCAAAGTAACAGCATGGAGGAGTTATAAGAATGGCAAGAAAAAAGAAATAAGCTTGGCATTGTTATGGAGGAAAGAATCCAAGAAACTTTGCAAAGGAGGCCATGTGGGATGGGATTAGAGATAGAAACTTCCTTCTAACCCATTGCTGTCTAATCAGGAATCTTGCTACCTAATTCCAATGTGACCTGTTGATATAATGAGAACGTTCCAACAATGTGAATCAATTATCTAGACACTGGGCATCATAAGGTGAGGTCCACATAAGAGCTCTCTACAGGTTGACAGTTGACCTAAACTCATCATTGAGCCCAGAATTATTGTTGAAAGTCTTGGTGGATGTTAAGTAGGTAACCATGTGACCTCACTCAATTTCATCACCTTTTTGCAGTAGCTGCTAAGCAAACATTCTTAAGCCAATGCAGTAGTTGTTAAGCAAGCCTATTTTTCCCAATGGGCATTTTTTTTTTGCCAGAAATCAAACAAATGTCAAAAACTGGCAAAAAAAAAGTTAAATGCCAAAAATTGCAGTCACACGAGTGCAGGATGTTACAAGCAACCGTGAATATGAGCCAGTTGCCAAGTGCCCACAATGGGATCATGTGTCTCTTTATGTGTGGGCATGTGCACATGTCCACTGGAACTTTGAAATTGGGTCGTGAGTAGCTCAAGAAAAGGTTGCTCTAACTTTGAATGATTGCTATAAGTGACTGGTCATTAAGCAAGGACTATCTGTAGTTACATAGGGATGCGGTGGCTCAGTGGCTAAGATGCTAAGTTTGTCGATCGAAAGGTCAGCAGTTCAGCGGTTGGAATCCCTAGTGCCGTATAATGGGGTGAGCTTCCATTACTTGTCTCAGCTTCTGCCAACCTAGCAGTTTGAAAGCATATAAAAAATGCAAGTAGAAAAATAGGGACCACTTTGGTGGGAAGGTAACAGCGTTCCATGTGCCTTTGGTGTTTAGTCATGCCGGCCACATCTTTGGACAGCACTGGCTCTTCGGCTTTGAAATGGAGATGAACACTGCCCCCTACAGTCGGGAATGACTAGCACATATGTGTGAGGGGAACCTTTACCTTTACCTTTTTATCTGTTGTTATAAGGGAGGGGATCACAAATCCAGTAACACACATTGTTGATGTTTCTTGGCACCTTGAGATAATGGGGTTTTGGCAGTCAGTTGAATCTCATTGAAGCAGGATTGATAAGAATAAGGATAAGGATAGATCAGTTTCAGATGAAATATATAAGTGTGGAAGAGCATTCTCATCTCTGTATAAATGCACACTGTACTTCTGTATTGGAAAAAGTATGTTGCATGCAGTTGTCAATCAGTAGCATACTTACCAGCCAGCCAGCTGTGGGCATAGATATATAGAGAGGATTGACAATTTATTTTTATATAGCGAGTGAAACTCATCAGCAAATCTTTGACTCTTGTTTTCAGGTAACCATTGCTGTATAGGTTACAAGATTTACCAAAAGTCAGTCCTCACAGACAATTTATTCTATTAATTTTATTAATTTTTTGAATTGGTAGCCATTTTTTAAAAACACATCACTCACTCAATGCATGACTATTGAACATTCCTAAGCACAGTAACATTATCTCTGAAGAAATAAAAAAAACTGTGAAAAATTAATAAAATATATTGTGATTGACTTTTGGTACATCCTGTATTTATTTATTTGAGCATTATTTGGCAAAATAAATGGCTTTCTTTCAAAGGGAAGGAAATTCAGAATCCCAGAATAAATTTCAATGTTTTATTTCAAATTGCAAACAAAGTATGATGAACAAGATTAAAAAAACGGTAGTCCTTATTAAGAAATGGATCTTATATTTTCTATACAGAATTGTAAAATTCAGCTACATAGTTGCCAAAGTTGTAAAATTCAGCTATATAGTCAGTCCAAGTATAAAACCAAACTTTGCAGGAAAAGCAAGCAGAGAACTGAGAGGGAGTAACCCACATTCATCCACATTGGGACGTGTAATCCTGCTGAATGTTATTTCTACTTCTGATGGGCTTTTAAAACTTTTCTGGACTGATGGAAAGACTCCATCTAATTCATAATTAATTTGATAGTTAGCGTACATAACCCATCATCCAATATCAAGTTAATGACTGATCAGCCCTCTTCAACCCACCTGGGATCTATGATTGCTCTCTTGATTCATTGCTCTCTTTCACTTAGAGTTGAGTTGTTATTCCTGGGTCCTTATGAATCTTATAGATCTCCTCTGGCCATTGGCTGTATTCAGATGAACATATTTTCAGCCCTTCTTCCGTATTTGATGAATGTGTTCTGTGCCATCATATGCGCTAGTAAATTATACAACCACCTCTTCCTAATTTGGATAATTTCATTTATACAATTAATTATATAACTCTTAAAAACTGTTACAGACGGATCTTCCTTAATAACCAGTTGTTTAACTACCATTCAAAGTTATGATGGACTTCAAAAAAGCTACTTACCACCTGTCTTTAAAGTTACAACTGCTGAACCCCATCCCTCACAGGCACGTTATTGCATTTGGGGCACATTGACTACTAGTTGTAGTGTCCCACAGTCATGTGAATCTGATTTGCAATTCCAGCAGAAAACGGGGGTAAAAATGTCCATTGGATATGCTGGATTCACTTAAGAACCACATGGTTTGCTTAACAACCATACGATATACTTAATGATTGAGGTGTCTTGCTTAATGGCTGTTGTAAAAATGGTTATAAAATAAAACATGATGACCCTCTTAAGAACCACAGTGACTTATGACCCAAATTCCAAGCTCAGTTATGGCCGTTAAGTCAAGGTGCATCTGCATATGCTACAAGCTCATATCTAAAGTGTCAGCCAATATTCCAGTCCTTTTGCTATAACACAATCAAAATAAAATCTTTATTACAGTCAAAGGCCAACATAAAACAATAATCGATACATAATGACCAATAGCACCCTTGATTAATAGGTTATAAATATAAACTACCATGTGCATTTATTCATTATAAGATACTTCATAATATTTTATATTTTCATCTCCCCTATAAGGTGACTCTACATAATGGGGTATTGTCATCTTTTTTCTTTCTTTCTTTTTTTGTAAAGAGCCCAAGTCTCTCTTTTTTTTAAAAAAAAAAAATGTCTCCATGGTGATGAAGCTTCCCTGCGTGTCATCTAATGAAGAGAATAAATTGAAGCTAAATAGCAATAGCACTTTATCACAAGATGGAAATGTTCAGTGGGAGGGGGGGATATTATTACAGAAAAGTGATACAAAGGGTTTCTAGATGGGGTTTCACTTCCCCAAAATAACCTAGACATGCTTCTAGAATTTGATCTGAAGTTGCTCAGAGTGAAACAGCATGTCATGTGAAAGAAACCGTTGTGTACATTTGCTATTTGTTACCTACAGGAATATGCTCTCTGTGAACCTTAGTAACCAGGTTACTGAGAAAACAATTTGTTGAAGACAATTCCCTCCGAACTTCATTTGTTCAGATCCTCTGAAGAAGTCCATCTTTCAGATGGGTGGACCTAGACTCAAGCCTTCTCTAGAATTGCCCATCTCTAGCAAATTGAAACAATTAACTTCCTTGTATGCAGTTGGAAGGGACCTTAGAGGTCTTCTAGTCCAACCTCCTACTTAAGGAGGAGATGCTGTGCAATTCCGGACAAATGGCTGTCCAATCAATCATTCAGTCAATCAAAAGCATGAAAAAACAAGTCTTTTAATTTATTATGGTTTTGACGTAATATTTAATGCTTATTAACTCTGATTTTATGCTTTTAGTTAGTTCACTTTATTGTCATTGTACCTTGTACAACGAAATTAAATACCTTCTTCAGTTTTTATGGTAAGCCACTATGAGATTCTGATAGCTGGTGGTTTAAACATTTAATATGTAAATACAGTTTAATTTGATTCCCCTCCTTTATTTTTAAGTGAATCCTTTGAGTAAAAGTTTTTGACACACAATTGCTTGCCAAAATATTCTCGTTAAGAGCTAATTATTGTATGCAGTTTGTGCTTTTTTACATGCTTGGCTTTACTTGAGAATCTCCTCTTTCTGAACTGTTATTCTGGCTGCCATCTGGCTGCCTTACTCTGCTCTTTTTGATTTTGTTTAACCATCACCAGTTTAAAAACAGGTAGGCTTAGATAATTAAGGACAGTAGAGAAGGTTTTCAAAAGTCTTTCCAGAATAGTAAACAGTCCTGCAAAAAGATTTCCAGTGACCTTGAATGGAGGTTCCATTTCTTTAACGCAAATCCCTGAGAGACAGCTGTTTTAGGACTCTTCCATGCATTTTAAAATTATGATAAGCAGGTAGATTAATATTCAAGCCAAAATGTTCAAGGTGGATTGCCTAACCAGCTATCTGTTGAAAAGGAACTCTACATGGAATTGGCCTTATGAAGGCAAGTTTGTTTTCACTTATTTATTTAATCAGCGTACATGGTGCTTCCAGAAACAGATGTTTCCAGTATTGCATATAGAGTTGGCATAAATGGAAAAACAGCTCCCTAAAATTTCATACTGCTACTTGAAATGATCCCTTTGACCCAAACAATAAACCTTTGTGTGCGGTTTGGGATGTCTGGACTGCTATGGTATGAACATATGCAAACATATCCATCAAAAGTTATAACCAAGTGTTTCATTTATTGATGATGATGATGATGATGATGATGATGATGATGATGATGGCATTTAAAGGCCAAAATAACACCTTGTTAAGATAATCTCTTTTTTCCCCTTCAGATGGACCGTGTCATTTTTTGTGTATTTTTGGAAGTTGACTACAAAATTTACAAGAAGAAAATGAATGACTTCTTCCCAACAGGTATATTTATATCTTGTCCTCCAGATATTGTCTGTAAACATGCCTACATTGTTTATGATTTTATAGGTCCTCTAAATGATTTATCCTTTGACATTTGTTCATTGATAGAAAAAAAAACCATACAAAATGAAATAAATTTTATTGTATGGTAATTAGGCCTATGCAAATCAGCATTGGTGATTCAATTTGAATTGGACATTCAGCACTGAAAGAAGGAATTATTGGATATGATTGTGTGAGAAGAGAGTTGAGGCAAAATTACTCGAGCCATTAGAAATTTAAAATTCACTCAGAAAATGTTTTATCCATGGATTATATTGGAAACATCTGGCATATCTATATTTTTGGCAGAATACAATAAAAAATCCCAAGGGTGGGATTCAAATTTTTAAACAACTGGTTCTGTGGGCGTGGCTTAGTTGGTGAGCATGGCTATGTGGTCATGTTACAGGTCAAAAGACAGAAACTCACTTTCTGAAGCAGGGGGTTGGACTAGATGGCTTCCAATTAACCTCCAGCCCTGGATTGCTATGCTGTAAGACTTGTGGACTTCAACTCCCAGAATTCCTCCTCCAGTCATGTTAGCTCAG
>JAOYMU010000192.1:21061838-21072030 GCA_025802295.1 Psammodynastes pulverulentus
AAGCTATAGAGATGAAAGAAATAAAGCAATTAGAAAGATAAAAATGTTATATGCAATAGAGAAAATATAAACATAAGCAAAATAAAAATAGAAAACTAAATAAAACAGAACATTTGCTATTGATTCTTCTTATCCCTTTTTTTTGAGGAAAATATGCACATAAGATATTTGGAACAATATGTAACACTTTAAAAAATCTTTTTCATAATGGCCATAGTTATAAGTTTATTTAGCTTGAGGTTTCAAAGAACATCTCAGCCAGGTAAATTTCCTCCTCATAAGACCAGAACAGCCCAACAACAGGGGAGTTAATAAATCTATATACCACACTACATAAAAAGGGCAGCACAATAAAATGTAGATAATAAATTCAATAACTCCCAATTGACGAAGGAATAATTGATTCTGGATTAGAACAATGTGTTTCTCTCAGATACTTTAAAAGGCGGACAGTTAAATCTCACCAAAGAGAAAGCTTCTACATGTTTGGTAATTTATTGGGATAAAAGATATTTCACCACACAACACCTACAGAAAATGATGAGGAGAGAGGTAGTAATTTGGTCACTTTGAGGATGCTTAGAAAAGTTGTTGGTGTCAATGCATTTCCCCCCAACTAAATAAAAAAAGATCCCATCCAGGAAAGTCAGAGTGGTACAAGAATTCTTTGTGAAAATTAGTTTGGCCCCAAACCTAATATGGCAAAGTCTCATATGAGCCCCTATAGAAGCAAGGCTTAATTCCAAATAAAAGACTGATTTGGGTAAATTGTGAGGCAATCAGTCTTTAGGACAGAGTTCTTTATTGAAGCAAATTTGGGAGCCAAAACTAATTATTTTAGTTCTCAAGGTATTCATAGCGGCAGGAACATAGTTGCTGCCTCCACTGTGTCAGGGTTCCGATGGATGCCCTAATTAAAACATGTGCCTCAAGCCAAGTTTCAAAAGAAATCCAGTTATTTATTAGGAGCAACATGTCGGCACATACCCAAATGAAGTCAGCTCTGCCTCACGTAATTTATGGTCCACCTATGATCCTGTTTCCCCACCCCACCCCCTAGGTTGTGTCATCACATTCTCCAATGGGGCACTTTTGCAGGCTGTAGCAATCACACCTCTCCGGCTGGTTCCGGTAACCTGGGATACAGCCTTGAAAAAGGTATGCGTGAAATGTGCTTCTGGTTGTGGCTGCTGTGCTGCTCCTTCAGTTTTCCCCCTCCTGCCTATGGCAACTTGAGAGCAGTCCAGGAATGCTTAAGAGTTGACACACTGTCTGCAAAATGCAAGATTGGGTTGACGATCCAATGCATCTAGTTTATGATAGCTTTTAATATTTCATTTTGGAAGAGGGAAAATTGAAAAAGTTATTCTTAGATATATAAAGTACTGATTTGTTTGATACTGGTTTTGTCTATTTTATGACAGCAAGTAGGACTGATAAACCTTTTAGGTGAAGATCATTACTTTTGTTTTTGATATATCTCTCCGATCCACAATAAAATATAGGATCCCAAACACATCTATTGTTCCAGGAACTGCTAGAAGTTCTGCTGTTTAAGTCTGGTTCCTTCCGCTTCTACCTTCTTTCCCACCTATCTGATTTATTTCATGATCTTCTCTGAAATTTATTCATATTACAGTTATAAGTCACACACTGCTAATTGAAGAAGGAGAGAATGAAAGTAGGACAGCAAAGGAATAAAATGGGACAAAGAAAATCATGGCTCTAACAAAGAGGCTCTAATCTGTAGATGTAGCAGTGTCAAGTCCCATGACATCAACTTTAGTTCACATAATATTATATCAAACATAGATATGTTGAATTGTATGTTATGATAATCGTGGACTGTAAAAACTCTGTATAAGTATAGATTAGGCAAGACCTGGCTGAAAAACAGTAACTGTGAGAGGGACCTTGGAGTCCTAGTGGATGATCACTTGAATATGAGTCAGCAGTGTGCAGCGGCAGCCAAAAAAGCTAATACAATCCTGGGTTGTATAAACTGAGGCATAGAATCAAGGTCAAGTGAAGAATTACTACCGCTTTACAAAACCCTAGTAAGACCACACCTGGAATAGTGCAATCAATTTTGGTCACCATACTACAAAAAAGATGTTGAGACCTTGGAAAAAGTTCAAAGAAGAGTAACTAAGATGATCAAAGGCTTGGAGACTAAAACATGTGAAGAATGGCTGCAGAATTTGAGTTTGGCTTGTCTAATGAAAAGAAGAATTTGGGGCAACATGATAGCAGTATTCCAGTATTTGAGGGGCTGTCACAAAGAAGAGGAGGTCAAATTATTCTACAAAGCACCAGAGGGCAGGACAAGAAACAATGGTAGGAAACTAATCAAAGAGAGAAGCAACCTGGAATTAAGAAGAAACTTCCTAACAGTGAGGACAGTTAACTAGTGGAATAGTTTGCCTTCAGAAATTGTGGGCGCTCCATCACTGGAGGTTTTAAGAAGAGACTAGGTATCCACTTATCTGAAATAGTATAGGTTCTCCTGTTTGGGCAGAGGCCAGACTAGAAAACCTCTAAGGTCCCTTCCAACTCTATTTCTATTTCTATTCTCTCCTTTGTAGGGTAATTATTAATCCTGTCCTTTAAAATCATCTGCAAAGAAATATTAATTTTTATATTTTAAAAAGCAATCTCAGGAAGTCGTCAAAAATTTGAATGGCCCTAAAAATCCCAGAAGGTGATTGTTTAGCACACAAATGCAGCATGCAGACGTTGATAAGGCCAACGTGACTATGAGTGGATAATACTATAAACTTACATTCTCCTGGGTTTTATTGCAATAGGGTTTTTTTCCACGAGTCCATTGGCATTCTTTTTATCAAAAGTACTAACAAACCAGTGGAAAGCGAACACGTTTCCTAAATGGTTCCATTTTGTCTTTCCTTTTTGCTCTTTTTTCTTGACTCTTTTGTGAATGATTTTCTTTGTTCAGCTTCTTCCCTCTGATTTGCATATAAAGACACTTCTAATTATTCTGTGCTGTCAAGATATTCCCTATCTCCAAAAGAATGTGCTGTTTCGCACAATGGATGTGGTTGCATGGTACTGTGTCAAAGACCAGGGGCATTGGGCTGGCTCTCCAATACTCAGATTGTATTCAGAAGGGAATGACAAATTCTTTGCTGCATTGTAGAAGTATTATTTCGCATTGTATGTGTTCATAAAATGGAAGAGAGGGATGCTTCAACCAGCAATAATATATGCGCTTCGCCTGACTTTTCCAATAAGCAGGGTTATCCCAAGAAGCTAAGCATTTCTTCAAAAGCAGGTTAGGCTACAAAGAAAGAGGTCCTAATGTGAATGGTGTGACCTACAAAGCTTCTGCTTAAATACAGACAGCCCAAAACAGTGAAAAACAAAAACGTAGCATCTGAGACATAAAGGCATCTTACCCCAAACTGTATTCTGGATATCAGCACTACTGGATTGGGGCTTTTAAAAACAAAACAAAAGGAAGATTATAACTGGCACTTTTTATTATGTGGAAGAATAGATATGAAGATTCTGTTATTTGTTTATATATAAGCCTTTTTTTCTTTTCAGGAAAACTATGGCTAAAAAGGGAAACTTACTTTAGCAATAGTAATTAATTGAAATTACCTGCTTAAAAAAACCCCAAAGACTTCCATAATGTATGCATATCTGTTCTGATAACTTTACGCAACTTTGTGCCCTTCAATTATGTTGGTCTTCCAGTTAAAGGATTCCATGTGGCTGAGGAAGACTGCCTTTTTTTAAAAAAAAAAAAAGGTGTTTTTTTTACAATCCCCACAAGCATACAGTTACTTTTCAGTACCCCAGTCTTTCATGATGTTCAGTTATCACAGCAACTTTAACTAGAGCTTCCCCCCTGCCCCGGTTGCATTCTGATATCAAAAAGATCATCATCCTCTTTTAACAACCCCCTAATCCCTTGCGGAGTGGAGTCTGAGCAACTGAATGGAGCTGAGTGTTTACTGGTCGGATGCCCTTCCTGTTGCCAATGCGGAGGTTTTTTTTTCAGAAGATATATTCTGAGTGTGCCCAAAGAGAGAAATATCTGCCTCTACCTGGGATCGAATTCACAGCCTCCTGATTATTATCAAAAAGATCTTGCTGATAATTATAACTATGTATGGTTCATGTGGCCAAGCATGGGAAAATTGTAATAGTCATTAACAAGCTACTTATCACTGAAAAAGAATCTCTGGTTTGGGAAATTCCTTCCTTCCTTCCTTCCTTCCTTCCTTCCTTCCTTCCTTCCTTCCTTCTTTCTTTCTTTCTTTCTTTCTTTCTTTCTTTCTCTTTTTCTTTTGAGGATTTTTGTTCTGTTAAATTGATGTACCCTCTGGTCTTCGGGAGCTCAAGATAAACTTCACAGGGATTTTTTTCTTCTTGTTGTTTCTTCATCTCCATCACGATCTTCTGAAGAAGGTTAGGTTGAAGTGACACTGTCCCAAAGTCACTCACTGAATTTCCCTAGTCAAGGGCAGGGGGTTCCTTCCCGGTGATAATAACACTTTAACCACTAAATCACAGAAAGCAACTGGAGAGCAAATTCTCCATGTTGAGAGAGATGAATTCTGGGATGCAAACTCAAATCTGTTAGGGATGAGCTAAAGCATTTCTATTTTCAGACTCACTTAGACATTGCTGTTTAATTCGCTCGAGGCTTTGATTATATATTTTTTTGAGGATAAACTACTGGTAGAAATTCCAACTTTGATATCTGGTGACTCTTGTCAAAAGGCCAGGCACAGGTGCTCCTGTCTCCAACCCCAGGAGAATTCCTGTCACTTAAAGCTGACAATGCCAGCTTATTTTACATGGATGGATGCCCTGATTTAATAGAAGGTGACAGCTTATGCCATCAAGGTGCAAGGAGGAAAAAAATAATAATACAAGGGGTACTTTTGGTATGTTCCAGATGTGTTGAAACTGAACAGAACAGAATCACATCAAAGACCACAGGTTGAATGTTCGGGGCCAAATTTAACAGAATAACAGAGTTGGAAGGGACCTTTGAGGTCTTCTAGTCCAACCCCCTGCCAAGCAGGAAACTCAGTACCACTTGATTGTCCATCTTCTCCTTGTGATGAAACACTCACAACTTCTGGAGGCAAGTTTATCTTGATTGATGGTTCTCACAGTCAGGAAATTCCTTCTTAGTTCTAAGTTGCTTCTTTCCTTGATGAGTTTCCATCCATCGCTTCTTGTCCTGCCTTCAGGTGCTTTGGAGAATAGCTCGACTCCCTCTTCTTTGGGGCAGCCCCTGAGATATTGGAATGCTGCTATCATGTCTCCCCTGGTCCTTCTTTTCATCAAACTAGACATACCCAGTTCCTGCAACCGTTCTTTATATGTTTTATCCTCCAGTCTCCTAATCCTTTTTGTTGCCCTTCTCTGCACTCTTTCTAAAGCCTCAACATCTTTTTTACATCATGGCGACCAAAACTGGATGCAATATTCCAAGTGTGGCCTTACCAAGACATTATAAAGCGGTAGTAACACTTCTTGTGATCTTGATTCTATCCCTCTGTTGATGCAGCCTAGAACTGTGTTGGCTTTTTTGGCAGCTGCTGCACACGGCTGGCCCCTATTTAAATGGTTGTCCACTAAGGCTCTGAGGTCCCTCTCACAGTTACTACTATATACTGGTAGATTCAGAGGTAGCCTGGTTGAAGTAAGGTTGTTCCAAAGAAGAACGAAATGGATGGGAACATAACGTAGATGAGTATCACCTGGCAGTTTGGGCTAGCGATAGATGTCAGAGTTTCTGTCAGAGTTCAGGAGAGGATCAAAAATGTCAAGATGGCCGCTGTAACCAGATGGTGAAGGCCATCGTCTTAGATTCCACGTCTCCTACGGACATCGATGAGCTGTCATGAAAAATGGGGAGAGTTTTCTATCTCTCTGATCTTCTCCAGCCGTTGAAGGTTGTGAGTCATTTTTTTCAGTGCTGTTGTAACTGCGAACGGTCACTCAACGAATGGTAGTAAATCAAGGATTATCTACAGGTATAAAATATTTCTGGGAATGTTCTGGAAACCCCATTTTTACAGATTGAGAATTTTCTCCCAAAGATGTTCAACCGATGCTTGAAATCAGTGGCAAATTCGATGATTACCCTCCCTTTTGGGGGGGGCACTTCATTAATATTGCATTTTTTAATTATATCAGCTTTTCTTTCTGCCTCGCTTTTTCTGCAGCAGGTTAGGAAAATGTGGTTTCCGAACCACAGATTTTGCTCCTGGTGAAATTTCACCGTAACTGCTCCACAGGTAGAAATAAGCGCAAATGATAAATAAACAGCACACGCACCAGAAGGAACAAAACAGTTGCGTAGAAGGGACATTAGCATTCTCTTGTGCTGCAATTCGCTGTGACGGGGGGAGCCAGGCGGATCTACAGCCCGCTAATTCCTGTCTCTCTCGATGAAATCAGGGCAAATAAATCTCAACGTGACAAGACATCCAGGCTGATTTTCTTTAAAAATGCATATTTGTCCGTGAGTTGAAGCAGGAGCGGGAAACGGTAGGTAAGATTGGCATTCTCTGCATACAAAATGGGAAAGTGGTTGACAAAAAAAAGAAGAAGAAGAATCCTAAGATAAGTCCTTTTTGGAACGAAGAAGCCAAAAATGGAAGATCTAGACATGAAGGATCACTCTTTATTTTATTTTAACTTTTATTTGTTTATTTTGTCAAGCACACATGAGAAAAACAAGTATGAATGTAACATATAAACATATAAGTATAAACAAGTACGAATAAAAAGGACATTAGGACAGGGATGGTAGGCACATTGGTGCACTTATGCACGCCCCTTACAGACCGCTTAGAATTGGGGTGAAGTCAAGAGTAGACAATCTAAGGCAAAATTTTTGGGGTTTAGCTTCTCATCCAAGAAGCTTCTTCAGTTCTGACAGGACATTGTCGAATGGAAGGATTTATATTCCTTGCAGACAGCTGGTAACCTGCATCCTTTTTGAGGGTCGTCGAAGCACTTGGAGGTTTATCTGTGTGTTCAGGGTCACCTGAACAGTTCTCCTGGTTCCTGTATTCTGCAATTTCTCCTCTGGAAATCCGTTCCTACTCCCACACCATTCAAAGGGTGTTCATCCCAAATTATATAGCTAAAAGTGTGTAGAGATTCTCAGTCATCCAGAAAGTCATCCCAAAGGAAATAAAACAGACAAAATTCAAATGCTTCAATGACCCTCTAAAAGGAGGCAAATGACCAGCTGTCTGCAAAGAATACAAATCCTCCCATTCCCCACTGTCCTGTCAGAGCTGAAGAAGCTTCTTGGATGAGAAGCAAAATGTCTTTCTTCCCGGGAAAACAAGAAGGTCCAGGTGCCTCCTGAAAAAGTACCTTTGAGACAATTTTTCTGCCATTTTCAATTAAAGTTATTGCTCTAAGGAGTACAAGAGCATTTAATTTAATGGGATATTTTTAACTTGTAAATTACATGTAAGGGATTTAGTTTCCCATATATTAAATAGTCCCTCTCCTAGACCTTGAAGTTCCGAGAAATTTCTCCCGTGATAGCTGAGCAAATACACATTAACTCTTCTTCTTTATAGCTGCATCTTTTCTTGCACAGAAGGAAAACAGAACAACCACATATCCTGTTTTGCAGAAAACTGTCCTGAGAAAACATCTTTCCTTTAAAGAATAAATGAGACCTGCCCCATCACAAACAACACATTTAAATAACTATTAAATGGGATACCTGAACTTTAAAACTGTCCATCAGCTATAACATAAATAACAGCAGACTGAAAGATATAATGCAGGTAGTCCTTGATGTACAACAATTCATTTAGTGACCGTTCAAAGTTACAACAGCTGGGGAAAAAGTGACTTGACCATTTTCACACATAGCAGTCCTATGGTCACATAATCAAAAGTCAGATGTTTGGCAACTGATTCATATTTATGACGGCTGCAGTGTCCTGGGGTCATGTGGATTAGCTTTTGCGACCTGACAAAATCAATAGGGAACTGAAATTCACTTAACTGTGTTACTAAACAAATGCAATAATTCACTTAACAACTGCGGCAAGAAAAGTTGTAAAATGGAGCAAACTCACTTAAGAAATGTTTCACTTAGCAACATAAACTTTGGGCTCAATTATGGTCAGAACTTGAGGACTATCTCAAGTTTTAAATTGGACCCATTTCTTCTACATTTGCATCCAAAGATACACATTAGCCTACTTATGGAATTATGTATCCCAATAAAGGAGAATATTTGAAACTCAGGGTTGAAATGAGGGGTCCTTGGTCCTTCAGGGCCATTTTCCGCTTTCCCAAGGGTCTGGAGGCCTCCCCCGGGCCTCTGGGAGGTCGAAAATGGCCTCCTCCAGGCTCCAGAGACCCTCCGAAGGGGGTGGGGGAGGTCGCGTTTGCATACACGGGGTGGGGTCACAGGTTGCATGAGTGGGGGGCAGGGGGTGGTGTCCCACACGCATTGCATTGTGGGTGCCAGCACGCATGGCTTTTCGGCACGCCAGAAGAAAAGGTTTCGCCATCACTGGCATATAGCCATGCTGGTCATATAATCACAGAAATGTCTTCACACAATGCTGGTTCTCTAGGCCAAGAGATGAGCACTGTGCCCACCGTGCAGAGTCAGACACAACAGCTAGGGAAACCTTTAGTGTGGATGAAAGTAAAAACTGACTGTTCAGCAATTTTGTGATGGATATCCAGAATTGAGCAGAGCTGCAATTGGATTTTCCTTCTTGGTGGAGTCAGTATGGCAAGTTGCCGCCTTATAAATTACTATTTTCTCATTCATTAAAGTAGTAAGGAAGCCTATTTTGAAGATAGCCAAGTCCTTTGTGTATCACCTAGAGGGCACAGTCTAGCAGTATGGAATGTATCAATTTTTCCTCTACAAAGGTGCTCTTTATTTCTATCGCCCAATTTTCACAAAAACAACCCTCAAGCTGCAAACATCTAATTATTAAGGGAAGACACTAGTGTGCATTTTTTTTCTATCTTCTTCTGGATTAGTTGATGCCGAGTGTAGGAGTGTTTCTGATTAAATTCTAATTTTACTCCCTCTTATCCGATCAATTACCCATCCCAGGCATTTCTGATTCTGTAGGATCAGGGCTTTTTTTCTCCCGGAACTCGGGGGAACAGCCGTGTCATGTGTTCCGTCTCCACCATTCACGCGCTATCACTTCCGGAATATTTAGCGCGCCGATGGGGGGTGCGTTCCGGCACCTTTCTTTGGGAGAAAAAAAGCCCTGTGTAGGATCAAATGAAAAGCAACATCAATAGGGAAGCCACTTAATCACCATGTTACTAACTTGACAACTGCAGTGATTCACTTAACAGCTGTGGCAATGAAGGTCATAAAACAGGGCAAAATTCACTTAACAAATGTTTAACTTTGCAACAGAAATGTTAATTTCTCAATTGTGGTCGAAGACTTCCTGTATTGCCAAGTCCCTTCTGTAGCATCTCCTCTGGAAAGAGGAAGGCTATGCCCCTTTCTGCTGTGTTCAGTGACAGAAGATCTGCTGAAGATCAGGAACTGAAGTCTCCATCTGCCTTGCAAGAAACAGCAATGTGTAGAGATGCTAAGCAGTTATTACTCTTTCTCCCTCCCTCTTTCCTGCCTTGCCAACTTGAAAACTGAACAGAAAAACAGCTAATGCTTATTTTAAAAAGAACATGTGATAACAGGTGATATAAAATCAGTTGCTGCAGTAATGATCTCTTAGTACATTGCTATGGAGATAGTCTTTCATAAAGATTTTCACCATTTGCTACTCTTCATGAACCACTCGCTATTATTCAGTGAATACGTTCTTTAAATGAGACAATTTGCTAATGGATTTCAAGAACTGAAAAGAAAAAAGATAAAGACCTGAAACAAAGAAATAAGGAAAAAAAAACCAACAACAACAACAAAATTTTTTAGCATGCAGAAACCAACTTTATTTGAATGTGAACACGCATCTTTAATTATAAATGTATTTTCCATGTAGATGCGATATTATATAGATATCCTTTCCAGGGGATTACCATTTTGATGTGGTGGAAGGAACTTCTGTTCCACTAGGTCTGAAAACACTACTACTAATATAAAGTGACCAGATGTCCTGCTTACCAAAGCGGGACATCATTGACCGGGGGAGGGGGGGAGCACGCATGCGCAGAAGGGCGG
>JAOYMU010000192.1:21072130-21088194 GCA_025802295.1 Psammodynastes pulverulentus
GTATTTATAGTATTTATAGTACTTAGATATAGTACTGGACTACTTTATTTCTTACATAATATATTGAAGAGAGATACGTACAGCAAAGGACCTTCTGATGCCCTGATCTAACATATTATTTGTCAACCTAAGATTTTGGCATTACTGTATAGAAATCCCAGAAAATGATGTGAAAATTCTGAGAATTGAAGTCCAACAAGTTGGTAGGCATCTGGTCTTCTTGCATCATTTATATCCCACCCCCAAGTTTAACAAAATGTTGGTGATTCACATAAAATCCTCCTAGACTTTTCCAGGAGATAAGAGCAACAGTAAAAATTGTTCCCATTCCCCAAACTTCTTGAAATGGGAGAGAATCCAAAGAAATAGCACAGCACCTATTTGAAGGTCATTCACAGTCCAAATCGTGGAAGGCTTTAGCCTTCAGCATTTTATACAAGGAAATGTGTTAATTAACGCAGAGACTGCAGCATAATGCTGCCCTGCTAAAGCAGAAATCAGCTCGCAGCCTGTGAACCCCAACTACAGTTTTAGGTCATCTTCAAAGGCAGTGTGATATTCCAACACATTGGAATAAACAGGTAATGAGAATAAGAGTAACTACTGCCAATGTCTTTCACTCCCAAAGGACACAACAAAAAACTAGACAACATTGGAAAAGGCTTTCCTGATAATAGAATTTACCTGCTAATTCTAATTCTGTCAAGGAATGTGAACCTCTATAAAACCAGCACTGGGGCACAATATTAGACCAATTGTTTCTGAACAAATAATAACTTTTACTTGCTGTGATTCAGTTTAACCTTTCTTGCTATCCCATTTAATCTCTCACTTTTTACACACTGCGTGAGGATCTTCTCTGTGTTTCCTGTTCTGTTAAGGCTATAAAGTTTGGTATCATTATGTATAGTAACTCTCCCTCCAAACTAAAATATGACCTCTCCCAGTGGTTTCATTTAATAAATAAACAGTAGAGGGGAGAGAATCAAATCCTGGGACACGGTATGTTCAAGTGCCCCAAGGTCTGATTTTTCTTCTCTTAACATTACCAAATATAATCAACCACTTACTTATGAAAGAATGGAATTGGTGCAGAATAATGCTACCTCACACATCCACTTGCATACACACCCATCTCTTAGATAGTCCAGAAGAGTGTCATGATCAGTGGTACAAAACTTTACTGAGAAGTCTAAATGAACAAGAACGTGGCCCATGCATCCAATAAGAACAGTTTCTGTACCACAGCTAGATCTGAGAAAACTGGAATGAAAGACATCAAATTATCCACTTTATCCAGTATTGTCTGCAACTGACACCCCACTATTTTCTTCAAGATCTTCCTGGGAAAAAAGGAAGTCTGTCTGAAGACCAGGCAGAAGGTATCCAACACAACGCAGATCATGAGCCACCTTCTTCAGGATATGGAGGATGCCCGTTCCTCCCTTAGGGAAGCTTTAACTTCCTCTCAATATGACTGCAAACACATGCATACAGAGGAGCTAGTAGAACATACATGGCAAAATTAATGTATCTAGTTTTACAGACAAATGTCTTACTTAAGAAAGCAATATTAAAAGCCATGTACATAGAAAACCTGGATGTTTCTCCAGCGCTATGTTTGGAACCAGAAGTTGAAGAAGGAAATGGGAAGGATTTTTTCCCATTTGCTTGGGCTGGAGTGTGAGGTCATGGCCTTGAATCCAGGCAATGTATGCAGAAGAAGGGCTAGAAACAAGCCAATGCTGGTGTGATATGCTACCTCCAGGTAAGACGGTCTCTCCTAAGCCTGGGTTAATAGCAATAATCACTATTGCAGTACCTGCTTTAGATCAAATGAGATCCACTGCCCTCTTAGCCCAGTGTTGGACTACAAACCTTCATTATTCTCAGACAGCTTGACTATGTAGGCTAAAAATTCTGGGAATTGTATCCAACAAAGCTGGAATCTGAGGGCAGCAACTTTCTGTAATCTGAAGGAGAAAAGGGTTGGGGGGGGTTGCATCTTCTACTACCAGAAGCCTTTACACCTGGAGATGCCGTGGATTGAATCTGAAACCTTCTGAATACAAAACAGATGTGCTACTGTGCCTCCTGTTTCCTATATGTTCTCACATGCTGCAGTTACTGAATTTTACCTCCACCCTTTATCTTCCCAGGTGACCCACCCATGGAAAGAGACGGCTTTCTTCTTTTTGGGGAAGCCTTTGATGCTAGTAGGCTTTCCCAGCTGATCCTTGGTGCCCTGAGCCCGACTCTCAATCCCTATTGGTGTGTCTCCAGCCTCATTTATTTCTTTGGACTGCCAGATGGTCTTCACCACAATGTTGGCCATTATAGGCTGGGTCGATATCTAATATGAGCACAAATTTTCTTGCCTGCACCACACCAGGAAACATCTATTACCTACAAGCCAACTGGCTCTCTAGGTAGGGCAGGAATCTTCCAGCTGCTTTCATGACCTCACAACAGTTGCCACGGGACTGGAAATCACATGGCCCACTCTTCCATCAACCATTGTACTAACAACAATCAGCACAGTCTTCAATGAAAAGAAAAGCAATTCAAATAATTTTTTCCTAATTTGAAAGAATTGCATGCATTGAGGTAAAGAAATATATTGAACCACTAATTGCCTTTTTCTTTTCATACCTTGCCCAGGTTAGATTCAGCCACTACAGTTCGCTATGGTTTGTTAGATTTCTATAAATCACAGTTAAACAATCAACCAGATTTATGTACAACACACAAACTTATGCATCAAAGTTCACACCACATAATAATTCAAAACCAAATAAACTATATTACCAGTATGATTTAGACATGCAAGCCTAAATATTATATAAAATTTCAAACCAATGTATTTAAATGGAGAGAATTATATGATTGTGTTCTTTACTATCTTTCCATATCTTTCAAAAGTATAACAGCTGAACAAGTCTACAAAGATAGTGTATCATATGATGCAGATTTTCTATGTCGACTTGAAACTTTGTTTCCAGTCCTCTGGCCAAGAACTCACAAGTAATCACAAAGAGAATTTAGGAAATAAACTTTAAGGTCATACTTGACTGCACTGCTTGTAACTGGAATTCAATTAAAAATTATAAGCTGCATCCAGTTGATTGTGTGTACAGTAAACAATGTTGGACTTAAAAAGTCACAGCAGAGATTCCAGGTTGGGCTGAAGATGTAATTACATTATTGGATGTTACCAAAAGATAATATCCAAAGCATTCTTTGAAAGATTTATTTATTTATGAAGTGAAACACATAACTCATGAACTATTGAACTATTGAAGACACCTGACTGATTGCTCAGACATTGGTTCAAATGCAATGCTATCAAAAACTAGTACAGGTAGTCCTTGAGTTATGACCACTATTGAGCCCAAAATTTCTGTTGTTAAGTGAGACATTTGTTAAATGAATTTTGTCTCATTTTATGATTTTTCTTGATAGTTATTAAGTGAAGCGCATAAGTTCTTAAGTTAATAACACGGTTGTGAAATGTATCCGGCTTCCCCATTGACTTTGCTTGTCAGAAGGTCACAAAAAGTGATCTCATGACCCCTGGGACACTGAAACCATCAGAAATATGAATCAGTTGCCAAGCATCTGGATTTTGAGCATGTGACCATGGGAATGCTCCAATGGTCGTACGTGTGAAAAATGGTCATAAGTCACTTTTTCCAGTACCGTTGTAACTTTGAATGGTCACTAAATCAATTGTTGTAAGTTGAAGACTACCTGTATTGTTCCACAGTAAACCAAAGAAAAAATCGTATTTCTTTTGATCAATATGAAATGTTGACTATCCACAATAGTTGAGTGGATGTTATGCTTAACCACCTGAATAAACCCAACTGAATGGGTTCACATTCCTCAATCAACTGACTGATATCAGATTTTTCTTTCTCAACTCAACCTATTTAAGATTGTTGTTGCATTGGCCATAAAATGAGGAGACAGCTCCAGATATGCCAATTCGAACTTCCAAAGAAAAGGCAGGATATGAATGCAATAAATATATTCATTGGTTAGTTTCCACATAACACCAAACCATAATCTGTTCCTTTATCTTAGTAAATGAAAATCCATCTATACTTAGCATAATATGCATACATGCCACTATATGTCAGACAAAGCTTTAAAATTTCACCTTAGCATTATGTGTTAATCAAACTGTTTCAGTCAGTTTTTGAAGCTGTATTTGGGTAACTTAAAAGGATCTATGTAGCAAATAAGCCAAGACACAGGTTTACATGCATAACCATAAAAACAATACTCCCGCTGCACACCTTCAGTTTCCTTAGTTCCTACACTCATATTCACATGGAAAGGCAGGACAAATGTTTTATTAAAAGTATTACTGAGAAAACATTTCTCCAGCAGGAAAAAAAAAATGATTGGGAAAGGAAAGGAAGAAAATGCAAATGATGGAGAATATATAACATTGTGGCCCACCCTAAAAAATCGGAATATACCTGTGGTTTTAGTCCTAAAGAAATAAGAGTTACATTGATTCTTTCCTAAAATAAATTCTGCCCTTAAAGGAGAAAGAAAGAAGAAAAATTCCCTGAGGAATTGGAAGACAGAAATCGCCCTCTACACCCGTCTGCCCTTGCTCCTTGTGCCTTCTCTTCCCGAAGCCAATTGGCTGAAATTTGATGACGATCCCCGCTGCTCTTTTCCCAGGGAAGCTGCTCGGTTTCCAGGCCTCTCTCCTCCACAGCCTTTCTTTTGCCGCCCTTCCACCGCCAGCCTGTTCGGCCAATAAACTAGGGGCTTGAGCTTGGAGGACGTGGACTTCTCGTCCAATAACAGCTCCCAAGAACTCTTCCCCGCCCAGCAACGAGCCGAGATTCAGCTTGCTGATTTCGCAAGAAGCATCCCGCAAGCAGAAGAGGAAATGGGCGGGGCAGCCTTTGAGTGACACTTCTTCCATTCAATTTTTTTTCAATGAATTCTTTATTGGCCAAGTGTGGTTGGACACACAAGGAATTTGTCTTTGGTGCATATGCTCTCAGTGTACATAAAAAGAAAAGATACATTTGTCAAGAATCATGAGGTACAACACTTAATGATAGTCATAGGGTACAAATAAGCAATCAAATTATACTAAGAAACAATCAATATAAATCGTAAGGATACAAGCAACAAAGTTACAGTCCTACAGTCATAAGTGAGAGGAGATGGGTGATAGGAACGATGAGAAGATTGATAGTAATAGTAATGCAGACTTAGTAAATAGTTTAACAGTGTTGAGGGAAGTATTCGTTTAGCTGAGTGATGGCGTTTGGGAAAAACCTGTTCTTGTGTCTAGTTGTTCCAGTGTGCAGTGCTCTATAGTGTCGTTTTGAGGGTAGGAGTTGAAACAATTTATATCCAGGATTTGAGGGGTCTGTAGATATTTTCACAACCCTCTTTTTGACTCATGCAGTATACAGGTCCTCAGTGGGAGGCAGGTTGCTAGTAATTGTTTTTTCTGCAGTTTAATTTGTAAAATAAATCCTAATAAAGGGGTAGTTGGCATGCTATAGTTCCAAACACACAATAAGCACTTTCTAATTCGCCAGTTGCTATGGAATTCAAAGCATTTTTTTATATTAAAGTTATGTTCAGTAATTGAGGATATGGGATTGTGTCACTAGTCCTGCCCAACTAGTCTTGTGCCCTATTCTGAGAACAAAACCTGGGATGAGAGTTAACTTCATACTACAGGTTAAAAATTACAACGGCATCGAAAAAAATGATTTATGACTGTTTTTCACTCTTACAACTGTTGCAGCATCCCCATGGTTGGGGATGAATGATCAAAATTCAGACGTTGGGGAATTGACTCATATTTATGACTGTTGTAGTGTCCCATCATCAGGTGATCCCCTTTTGCGACCTTCCGACAGTCAATGGGAAAACCAGATTCATTTATCAACAGTGTTGCTTTTTTAACAACTGCAGTGATTCACTTAACATCTGTGGCAAGAAAGGTCACAAAATGGAACAAAGTTCACTTAACGAATGTTTCACTTGGCAACAAAAATGTTGGGCTCAATTGCGGTCATAAGTCGAGAACTACCTGTATTGGCCATATGAATAGAAGCCCTGATTTGTTACATGTTCCAGAATTCTTAGTAGTGATGACAAGATTTGGGTCTACTGCCACATGGGATTGTGGGTGGGAGAAGTCTTTTTTTTTTTTTGCAATATTTTTTTAATTTTTTGTTACAACAAAAATATTGTGTGAACAGTGTGGTTCCGTAGTGTCTTAGGTGGTACAAAAAGGACAATATTCCTCTTATTTATATATAGTTGACAATCTTTTAAAATTTGATATTAATACATATAATGTGTTAAATTATCAATCTTGATTATGCAATATTACAATATGTTATTTTTGTGTCAATCTCCATATTCTTAATCTCACTCCTTTTACTACCAATTATATATTAATAATGAGAATAGTGGGAAAAGTCTGAACAGCTTTAATTGTCTGGAAATTGGGGTGTAATTCATTTTATAGTAAAAAATGTACAGTAGGTGAAAATGTAGATGTGGATCCAAGTGTTTCACTGTGTGATGAAGTGGTAGGTTAGGGTTAGGGTTAAAGCGATAGGTAGGTTTCCCTATCTGTCTTGTTTACAATGGGCAAAATATATGATCACCTTGCATTCTAAAGTATTGCACAACTTGCTTACACCATGATTTGATGTCCATATAGGACTGATGGACTTTGGACTGCATCAGTCCGATGATGGGATTCATTTGGAATCTCACTTTTATTTTAATAATAACAAATCTAATAAACTGCAGAGATCCCACTGTGAATTGAAAGGGCCATGAATTGGATCATCATCATCATCAAGAGCCGTGGTGGCGCAGTGGTTAGAGTGCAGGACTACAGGCTACTTCTGCTGATGGCTGGCTGAGTGCCTGCCTGCAATTTGGTAGTTCGAATATCACCAGGCTCAAAGTTAACTCAGCCTTCCATCCTTTCAAGGGCGGAAAATGAGGACCCAGATTGTGAGGGCAATAGGCTGATTCTGTATACTGCTTAGAGAGGGCTGGAAAGTACTGTGAAGATGTATATAAGTGTACGTGCTATTGCTTTCATCATCATCATCATTATCTTCATCCAGACTTTGGAATATAAGAGAAGTACAAAATATTTTATGCAAGAACTGTGTAGAAGCTAGTTTTTTTTATCTCTTCCACCATTGAAGGTAATTGCTTTTTTGCTAGAAATGGAAGCACTTCTTTAAAAGAAAGATTGAAATACAAAGACATTTATTGTTTCTTTATATGATTATATTCATAAAAATAAGAATACAATAACCGCTTCCTTAAAAATCCACATCTATATCCATTCATCTTTCATATATTAATAGAAGGAAAAGGTCAGGGAGTGATGGATTCTTTTCACTAGAAATGCCTTCTATTTAATGGTACGATTTGTAGATATTTGATAAAATATCTGCCCCACATGTTTGAGTATTGTAGTATCGGCTGGGGAATCCTGGGTGTTCAACATATCTTAAAGTTCTCAAGGTTGAAAATCACTAAAGCGAATAATTACAGCAAACAAGTTGCCTGGGCTCTGAAGCTGAAAGAGAACAGAATGGCTAGTACAGTACTCAGATCTTTCTTTCTTTCTTTCTTTCTTTCTTTCTTTCTTTCTTTCTTTCTTTCTTTCTTTCTTTCTTTCTTTCCTTCCTTCCTTCCTTCCTTCCTTCTTTCCTTCCTTCCTTCCTTCCTTCCTTCCTTCCTTCTGACTGTCTTTCTTATCTTGTAGCCTCTTAGTGCCAGAAGAAAGGGTAAAGTAGGTCCCATACAGTTTCCCTATTTTTTGCGTGGCCCTGCATAATTATAAAAGAAAAAATATAATCGTATTGGGGGGCTATTTCTTTGACCATGGACTATGCCCAGAATGAAAATATGATATTTATTTGCCAGAACTATCAACAAGGACTAGGAGGAAAAAAAGATGGAGTAATGGGCTGGGAGAAAGAGAGTAGAATTTTACTTTGCCCTTCATTGTTTCTAGAGAGGGGTAGAATTACGCTTTGGCGCAGATCAGAATAAGCCTGTGAGCCATTGCTTTCCAATGATTATTCTAGTGACATGGGCAGGCTGTCAATTTCTAGAGAATTATCATTATGATTTCATTATGGGATACAAAAAACTATGCCAGAGAGTGCACAGCTGAAAACTGGAGATTCTTGACTAGATTACAATTTAGTTCTTATAGTCCAGATTGGATGGCACTGTCTGTTGAAAAACAGCATACTTTGAGTACATGTTTACATATGCTGTCATGGTTATACAAGCTTCTGAATCTTTTGTTAAAGCATCCTCGTGGAACCATTTCTGTCAGCTCTTTGCAAAAGCAACATCAAGAGAAATCATCCTTTGTGAAAGGAAGACTTCCTTCAAGGGACATGGTCTCCATGGCTACGGATTCATTCCCCTCCCAATTACTGCTCCTTTCCTTTCTTCCTGTTTCTCCTTTCGTGGGTTCTTTAGTTTTATGGCAAATCAACTACCAAGAAAAAATATATGCTGCTGAATGAAATGCTTAATAGCATATTCAGAGACCCTTAATTTACATTTAGATCTTGTCAACTAAATGTATTACCTATTTCTGATTAATAAAACTCCCTAAGGTTAGATTTACTCAGCCTTAGAAAATGCATTTCCCTCATCCTTCACTGACACAGAATAACTTAATATGAAGGAGGAGAAATAGTTGCTAGGCATGCTGTCAGGTTTATGTCCTGCTCCTCCTTTGCACCAGAATCTTGAGGACGGTCTGTACTCACAAAGCATTCTCTCACCAACTGCAAAATAATGCATCTCTAGAGAATGTATTTGTAGGCATGCTACAATGTCAATTACATTCATTCAATGAACAGAACCACATGGAAAGTCTCCGGCTCCCATTCTGGATGCCTAATTCATTATTTATGCGGCTCCTATAGATGCTCTGACCTATTGTGCAGGTCAGGGGTTCCAATAGGGAGATTCCCCACTGGGGAATTCTGGGAGATGTAATCTCCCATGCAACTGGAAGGCATCAAATTGTGACATGGATAACGGAAATGTGGAAGAGCTGTGACTTCCCCTTTGCTTCCTCTACTCTCATTTCCTATAATTAGGAAAGCAGGTTTTATTTTCCAGTCGTTTCACAGAGTCCCTTCATTCGTATCCCTCAGTTCTCTCTCAGGAAGAGCCGGAAGGGGCTTCAACCTTTGGCATCAGCAGAATTCTGAAGATGTAAAGTCAGACCTGCTCTGACTGCTTCTTTGACTCATACAGTGTAGAACAGTGATCTCCAAACTTTCTGGCACCAGGGACTGGTTTCAAAAGAAAACTTGTCTTCCACAGACTGGGGGAGGGGGATGGTTTCTCGTGCAACCTAAATCCCGCGCATGCACAGATGAAGCTTCTTGTTCGCCCGCTGCTTGCATGGCCCAATTTCTAACAGACCATAGACTGATACTGGTCTGAGGCCCATTGGTTGGGGACCCCTGATGTAGAAGACTTTGATCGATCTGTTTTCCCAGATAAATACAGGACCAGCTGTTTCAGCATGAGGACTCATATTGTTGAGAGCAATATGCTGACTCTATAAACTACTTGGAGAGGTCTGTAAAGCACTGTGAAGCACTAATATAAGTCTAAGCACTATTGCTGTTGCTATTTGCAGTTGTGTGACTGGTAATTCTGGTACTACACTATGCATTCTGGCGGGAGGTGGAGAAGCCAAGGAACTGCACCGGTTAAGTAGATTCTTTGAAAGGAGTCTGTGATACTGAAGCTGGATGTAGTGGAACCATTTTGGATGCATACCAGAAGGTTGTATAACACTCCATCAGTGCAAATTGTTATGGTCTGTGGCAAAAGGAGCAGTGTGGCACCCTATTAAAAAGTACCATGTCAACAATGATGGGAGAAAAAGGTGTCAATCTCCTTTGGAATGGACTGTTAGGGATTTCTGGTTAGAATAGCTTCAAAAGCTACCAAATAGATTTCAGATGTCATGAGACCAAAGAGTTAGGATGCTGTAGCTAAGCAACAAGGAAGAATAATTGCATGAATGCTGAGGTTCATGAGCACAGGGCACACAAAGAAGCTTTGCCTTTTAATATAAACTGTCACAGTGAGTTTGATTGAACTGAACCTGCATTCATTTCAGAAAAGTTATGAAGCGAGCATATGTTTAGTGGGACATCGCTTTCCCCACTATCTGTTAGACACACACACACACACACACACACACACACATATATGTTATGAAGACTACAAAAAAAATGAAAAATGAAAACTTACTAATTTCATTCCAAAGTATTCTGTAAGATGTCATGTACCTAAAATCAAGTAATGTGAATTCACAAGAAAAGACAAAAAGGAAAGGTAAATAAAAGTTAAAAACAGATAATATAATAAAAGAACTACAATAATGCCGTAATATTTCTCCACCCTACTATATAATTAGACATGCTATCATATGTATAATTACATATCTATTTGGACATACAGATGGTCCTTGACTTACAACAGTTCATTTTGTGACCGTTCAAAGTTACAGGGGCACTGTAAAAAATGACTTATGACTGTGTTCACACTTACAACCATTGCTGCATCCCCCATGATCATGTGATCAAAATTCAGACATTTGGCAACTAATTCATATTTATGACAGTTGCAATATCCCAGGGTCATGTGATCAGATCTTATTATTTTCTGTCAAGCAAAGTCAATGGGGAAGCCAGATTCACTTAAAAACTGTGTTACTAACTTAACTTCATTGATTCACTTAACAACTATGACAAGAAAGGTTGTAAAATGGTTGTACAACTGTCTCACTTGGCAACACTACTGGGATTCTTTGGCCTTTACTTTCCTCATCCTCTTCTTAGTTACTCCTTCAGGCCCTGATACTTCTCCAGCTTCTCATACTCCTTCCTGATGTTGCAATCACTTGGCACCACTGCTGTCTTCTGGTCCTTGTCTACTACCACAGTATCTGGTTAATTGGGAAATACCTGCCTGCCTATTTCGATCTGGAAATCCCATAGGATCTTAGCCCTTGTTCTTCTCCACAACCTTCTGTTGAATCTCCAATCTGCACTTGGGAGGGTGTAACCTGTATACTGCAAATATTCCTATACACAGTGCCAGCTACTTGGTTCTGCCATTCAGTATATTCTGTTCCTGGATGCATCTTTTGCCACTGTGTGTTGCACTGTCTCTGAGATTTCTCTGCTAGTACACACCTCGAGTTCTGCCTAGTATAGTAGGCCCCTGCTTTTATGAATCTAGTGCTTAGTGCTTCTTTTTGTGCTGCTATGATCAGTGCCTCAGTGCTGCTTTTTAGTCCAGCTCTTTCCAGCCACTGGTAGAATTTCTCAGTGTCAGCCAACTCAACCAACAGTTGATGGTTAAGAGTTTCACCATTATAGTTCTTCTGCTTGATCTTTCTCCCACGTCTGCTACTGCCTCAGGTATTCTCTTAGCAGTTCATCTTTGGGTGCCATCTTACTCATGTACTTCTGAATGCTCTGGGTTTCATACAGGACAATATTTTTCACACTCCATCCAGCCATCTTTGCAATTGGAGTACAGTCTCTAAGTGTTGGCCATGGGTGGAAACTTCCATTCATTTCGAGGAGCTTCTGGGTCTTCACATCAGCAGCTGCGATGTCTGCTTTTGGCCAACATACTATACTGGTAGGATATGTGACTGGCAAGGTGTATAGGTGTAAGTTGATGGCATGGAACTTGTTCTTCTCATTGAGTGGGCTCTTTGGGACTTGTCCTATTCTTTTATGATACTTGTATACTGCTATCTTATCTCCTCCTCATGGTTCCCATGTGATTGTGAGAGACCAAGGTACTTGTAGCTAATCTGTATGCTTGCTATGCCTGCTATATGACCAACTGGTAGTTCTACCCCATCAGTTTTAAGATGTATATGTATGTGTATGTGTATGTGTATATGTATACACCTATATATAGGTTATTCCAATTCCCTCCCATTTCTTGAAAATTACCTGATCTTTTTTGTAATATTGGGTTGTTAGTTTAGCAGCTAGAAGAATTTTCCTAATTCAAAGCAGCTAGAGTTTCAAGAGGTTGTTAAACATTCAAAAAAAAAAGAAGGAATATATTAAATTCCTGTTTTTGGTAAATTAAATTGTTTTTTTTTAATGGCATTAATATTTAGTTGATATCCCCTTTTCAAATTATATTTTGAGGAAATAACAATTTCATAAAATTATTAGTTTCAATTATTGCCAAGGGTCAATATCTTATAACAATTAGGGTCAACTTTTCATATTTTCTTCAATAATATCCAAATATATCCAATTGTTTTTAATGCTGGAAATATTACAGCTTTACGGTTAGCTTCTTATAATCCTGGCAAACAATTCCCAGGATTATAAGAAGCTAATAATAGCTCTTTTAATGACAACAGAATGTATGAATTTCATTTTTCTTTTCATTTTTATTCCAGTCTATTATGGAGGTTAATAAATATGCCCAATATTATGCTTTATAATCAGAAAAAAATGAATCCACTTTATCACATGAAAGTTGTAACTTTGAAAAAAAAAGTTCCAGGCATTTTTTTCTTTCTATAAAATGTTAAACATTAATGTCTGTTAAATTATTTCTGCAGAACTAAATAGGCAATATTTTCAAAACATATATCAATCTTGAAACCATTTTTTCCACGGTTTCTTCTCAGTATGTTCAATGGTATTTTCATCCATCTCTTCATATCTTCTTTTACTGGAATGTTACAATTTTCATTTAATATTTTATTGGATAAAAGATTTCTACTAAGCAAGATACTTCCCAAGAAATAATTATTCCTTATTGAATATAATATGTAAAAAATGCACATTCTAATGATTTAAACTTCAGCAGAAATGGAACAAGCAGCCAAGAAATACATTACAGGCTAGTTCTTGGTATAGCAGCCATGAAAACTTTAGAAAAGATATTCTAATATTGTGATAGGTTCATATCTAAAAAGATCCGAATTATACAAGTTGTAGTATTCTTTGTGACGCTCTATGGAAACTGAAGTTGGATTTTGTAGAAGTGGGATTAAAAGAGTATTGATCCTTTTGGACTTTGGTGTTGGAGAATACTTCTAAGAATATCATGTATAGCCCCCCCAAATAAATAAACAAATGGATCATCAAGCAAATCAACATACTCAAGGCACAAATAACCAGGCACAAATTATCCTCTTTCAGATACATTATGCAAAGACATAGCTCTCTGGAAAAAACAGTAATCTAGGAAAGGTGAAAAGAAAGAGAAGAAGGACCTGCATCAAGGTGGATGGATTCAGCCACAGTGGTGATAAGACAGTGGTGCAGTGGTTAGAATGCAATATTGCAGGCTAATTCTGCTGACTGCCAGGAGTTCGATCTTGAAGACTCAAGGTTGATTCAACCTTCCATCCTTCTGAGGTTGGTAAAATGAGGATCCAGATTATTAGGAGCAATATGCCGACTCTATAAACCACTTAGAGAGTGTTGTAAAGCACTATGAAGCGGTATATACATCTAAGGATTATTGCTATTGCTATAAATGCTATAACCTGAACAATCAGGTTTGGGACAGAGCATCATGGAGAAAAATCTATCTATATGGTTGCTAAGAGTCAGCAACAACTTGATGGAACATAATCAATCAATGATTTAATCTACCTTCACTGGTACCTTATTTCCAATTAGCACTTGTTCCAATTTATTGCTCATTTAGAGTATTTGTCATATTGCTGTGCCATTTCTGCAGAAAGAGCAACGTAGCATCAACTTGGAACTATTGTGTGCTGCACATATACTCTCCAAATTGTTTTACTGCCAAGTGTTCCAATCCCAATGAAGATTAAAGGGAATGGGAGTGGGATTATTTTTGTTGCATTCCATATCTCATCTTGATTGTAAAAGAAATATTCTCATTAGTAATTACTCAAGGAGAAGTATTCAAATATTTTTTTTATTTAAGAAATAAATTCTACTGGAATTCTAATTTCCTTGTAAATTAGCTCTCATATCTTAGTTTGATCTGTCTCAGAAGTTTTCTCCGTGTCTAATAAAGTCAAATTAGTGTTTCATGTTTATCATCATACAGTGTGTAATAAATCTAGCAGTAATTGAATACTATCAGAGTCTTGATGTTGTTTCCTAAAACCAGATTGTGCTGAATTAATTATTGAAGGCAATGCTTTCTATAATATTTATTCCAAGGTAATGGTTAAAAATCATGGCGTCAACTCTATTGGCTGATAACTTGCATAATTTATAAAATCCCTTCCTAGTTTTAAAATAAGCTTGGAAGCTGGTAGGCTTCCTTCTTCAAGGTTCCTTACTTTTAGCAGAATGGGAATTAAGCCCTTCTTCATTTTCATTTCACTCTATGGATATCCTATCTAGCTCAGGATCTTTCCACATGTCATTGTTTCAATAATATCAAAAATTGAGTTTTCTTATATTTTATTCCATTCCAGATATCCATGTTTCTACAATACAGGTAGTCCTTGACTTAGAACTATTCCTTTAGTGACTGTTTGAAATTACAACGGCACTGAAAAAAATGACTTAGGGCCTGTTTTCATTCTTGCGACCATTGCAATATCCCCACAGTCATGTGATCAAAATTTGGCCACTTGGCAACTGGCATCTATTTATCACAGTAGCACTATCCTGGAGTCATGTGATTATCATTTATAACCTTCCCAGCTGGCTTCTAATAAGTCCATGGAGGAAGCCAAATTTGCTTCATGACTTCATGATTCACTTAACTGCACTGATTCACAAAAGAGAGTTTGTACAGTCCATGATTGTCACATCATCCAACATATCTATGCTTGATATAATATGTGACCTAAAAATTAATGTCATGGGACTTGACACTGCTACATCTACAGACTTGCTAAGATTTTCAAGAGCCTCTTGACTAGAGCCATGATTTTCTTTGTCTTACTTTACTCCTTTGCTGTCCTACTTTGCATTCTCTCCTTCTTCAATTAGCAGTATGTGGCTTACAATTGTAATATGAATAAATTTCAGAGAAGACCAAGAAATAAATCAGATATGTGAGAAAGAAGGTAGAAGGAGGAGGAACTAGACTTAAGCAGCAGAACTTTTAGCAGTTCCTGGAACAATAGATGTGTTTGGAACTATGTACTATATTGTGGAGAGACATATCAAAGCCAAAGGTAATGATCTTCATCAAAAAGTTTGTCAATCATATTTACTGTCATAAAATAAACAAAGCCATAACAGAAATTTGGGGCTCCATTATGGTTGTAGGTCACGGACTACTTGTATTGAAGTATATTTTCCTGTGATTTAGCAAGCTATAGATGGATGGATAAAGTGTTTGACAATGTAATGCTGGATAGTGGTGCTCTTCAAGTCAGACAGCATTCAACGTGCTACTGAGGAAGAGCTGAAGATTTTTCAGAGCACTAATGGTGTTTATGACGTGGCTGGATCCCATGCCTTTGGGAGTCTCCTTGCTGATGGTGCTGTACAGGAAATGAAAATTTTGGAACAGCAAAGCCAGAATTATGGTGGAAACATGGAACTCGAAAAGCATAAACATGGAAAATATTTGGCACAGTGAAAAATGAAATGAATCGACTGCATATTGATACCTTGGGGATCAGCAAATTGAAATGCATTAGAATTTGGACACTTTCCATCAGAAAATCATGCTGTTTACTACTTAGGATGTAACAAACAAATAAGGAATGGTGTTACTTTCTCAAGGATATAGTAAGAACAGCACTTAGCTACAATCAATCAATAATCAAACAATATCATATAGACTTTGCAGATAACATTTAATGTGACTAGATTCTAACTGCTGATACAAAAGAAGATACGTTTTATGGTCAAGCTCAATTTGAAAATTACAGAGATGCATGGTGTGCTGCCTATGATTTGAGACTGGGATCTATATCTATCTATCTATCTATCCATCCATCCATCCATCCATCCATCCATCCATCCATCCATCCATCCATCTATCTATCT